>CM077158.1:133274546-133537642 GCA_039583875.1 Platanthera guangdongensis
CTCCATTTATATAAGGGCAGGCATTGCTATGTCATGTATCTTTTTTGGAATAAAATTTCCTTATTCAAAAGTTTGTTCGGCGTTGTTCTCAGCTTTTCTCTTCTTACGACCTCTTAGGCTTTGCGGATATAGTTTCTTCAGCATTAGAATAACGGGGTGTCCGTGCGGTTAGATTGCGGTCTAGCGACCTGACGGATTCAGCGACTCCATAGTACAGCTTGGCAGAGTCGGCGGTTTCTTCCTTCAGTCCGTGCGACTAGATTTTGTCTTTTTGTTTTGCTTCCATCAGGTACATTGTCAAATCAGATCTCGCCATGTAGGCCTCACTTTGTAAGATTTTTTGATAGTATAAGATTTACTTGCTCTCCTAGTTGCATATAGTTTACTTGGCTTGGTTTGATTGAGTGTTCCTGCAACCTAGTTTTCGAGTTTTCGGGTTTCATAAAATTTTTACATGGTGTCAGAGGGAATAGAGGTTTGAGCAGTAATCAACCACAGAGTTGCTTTTGCTTCTTTAATTTCAAGTAGACCAGTGTTAGTGAAATGGAAGGAGGATTCAAAAGAGGTCTTGGAATAGAACTTTAACGCTGACCAACTTCAAGAAGTGGAGGTCGTGCAATGAAAGTTATCTTCTGGGCGAGGACCTTTGGGAGGTCCTTTGTGAAGATGAGAGATAAGAAGTGACTGCTGCCACTAGCAATTTTGAAGCGTTGAGAGCTTGCAGGAAGACAAACGCAAAGGTAGAGTTTACTCTTAAGCAGACTATCTCACCGGAGCTCTTTGACCACATCATAGGAAGTGTCTGTCTGCTAAGATTTGGACTTTCCTTGATAGGTTGTTCAATAAGAAGAATGTAGCATGGCTACAGTTTCTGGAGAATGAGTTGGCGAGAGCCACTCATGGAAATTTGTCCATCTCTACGTTCTTCCGGAAGATAATAACTTGAGTGCTAAAATTTCGAAATTGGACCCTGATAATCCGATTTCAGAAGCGAAGCTTAAGAGGCACATAATTCGCGGATTGCGGAAGGAATATGTGTCCTTCGTTACTTCTATTCAGACCGTACCACTCAGCCATCATTTCTGGAGCTGGAGAACCTGTTGTCTTCACAGGAAAGCCTAGCAATGCAGATGACTAGAGTTACTATCTCTGAAGAAGGTAGTGATACTCTCATTACTAAGCTACTATGTACACGTTCGTGATACTCTCATGATGTCTGTCGGAAGAAGAAGATATGGGGGAAGAACAAGAAGACGTCTGCTGGAGATCACCCTTCAACTTCCTATCAGCAAGAGAGGAGTGCTGCTCCTAAGCGAGTTTCGAAAAAAAGGAAGGGCTAAGGTGCAACAAATGCAACCAGCCAGGTCACTTCAACAAGGACTGCAAAGTTAGCTGCAGCCGAGGCACGTTGTAGATAAAGAGGGAGCTGGTTCCTGTGCTGAGGAAGGTGGATGGGGGAATGCATTTATGGCTGGAAAGTGTGTTTGTGCTTTGTCCATCATCGACTACCGAGATGACTGGATCGTTGACTCGGGGTGTAGTCACCACCTCACCGAAATGAGTCGAAGTTCTCTTCTCTGCAAGCGTACTCAGGAAATGTAGCTATTATTACTACTAATGATACAGTTCATGCATTCAATAAGGAGGGCATCGTTTCTTTAGGTAGTTTAAAGGACCACTCATCTTGAGGAGTGTTTATCACGTACCTGGCATGAAGAAGAACCTCTTCTCTGCGACCAATGCTGTGGATGCGGACTATCACGTTATGTTCGGCGCGACAGAAGTGAAGTTTCTCCACAATGTGTCAGCGATGAAGGCTTACGTTGCTCATGTAGGGAGAAGGGTAAAGGACTTGTTTGTGCTATCAAAAAGTTCCTATGTTGATCAGATGATAGTCATTGATACTGCTGCTATCTGGCACGAGAGACTTGGATATGTCGGGATGGACAAGTTGAAAGCTATGGCTGTTAGGAACCTTATGAAAGGCTTGCCTAAATTGTCATCCATCGGCAATGGTCATGTATATGCTTGATGTCAATATGGTAAGACTCATCGTCTTCCATTTGACAAATCACAGACCAGGTGTAAAGCACCATTGGAGTGTATCCATGATGATCTGATGGGTCTGACCATCACCGTCAGTCTTGAAGGCAACAGATACATGCTTGTGTTGATTGATGAGTATTCGAGGTACACTTGGATGTACTTTATGAAGGAGAAGTCAGACGCTTTCAAATTATTCGTGGAGTTCTTAAAGCTAGTGGAAGGCCGTCTTGTCCTGCAGATTAAGAAGTTGAGAATGGAAAATGGAGATGAGTTCGTTTCAAATGCGTTCTCTAACTTTTACAGAAAGCACAAAATCTGAAGAGAGCTCACTTGTGTGCGTACTCAACAATAAAATGGAGTACCAGAGCGGAAGATCCGTTATCTAACTGAGAGCTGCAAGTGTTGGCTTCATGCCAAAGGCATTCTGAGGGCCTTCTGGGTAGAAAAGATGTCCTTCACAACATATGTCATTAATCGAATGCCTCTGAGTCCGATCAACATGAAGTCTCCTTATGCGATGATGTTTAAGGAGAAGCATAGTATTGGACACATTCGGGTGTTCGAGTAAACCTGCTATGTACACGTTCCTGATACTCTCAGGACTAAGCTGGATGCGAAGGCAAGAAAGCTTGTCTTCGTGGGCTCTGATGAGAGGAAGAAGGGATGGATGTTTTTGAACCCTATGACAAAGAAGTTCATCATCTCCAGAGATGCGGTATTCGACAAACTGACGTCGTATGGAGGTGGCTCATCTGTGGAGCTACAGGAAAGCAGGTCAGACAACATGTATAAGGAAGCTGCTAAGGATCTTCTGGTGGAGCTGCCTGTATCACCAGGAGCTCCAGGTGTTTCTAGCTCCGGTTCGGAGGCTTCTTGTTCAGGGTAGCGGAGATGCTCTAAATATGCCAAGGATCAAGGCTAATTCGTGGTCAGGTTCTTCGGAGGTCGATAATAGAGAAAATCATATTCTCCAATCTATGTTCGATCAAGGCATGTGTACCCATCAAATATATCATAGGATATAAAAATATCAAGGTCGTATTAAAACTCGGGTCCGTCGAGTACTGCTACTTCGAGAAAATAACTATTATTTTAACAATGAAAAATTGAAGATAAATTTATAATTAAATTAAAATGTGAAATAAAAAATAATTCTTGAACAAAACGCACTTTGAATGAAATATAAAAAATATTTTATAAATGTCTAATCCGATCCTTGACCGTGGAGATTCCCAACATATAAACGCACCTCTCTCGAGGAATACGTTCAACTGAGATTAAGAATATTGACCGAACTCTCATATTAATCGATAATTTAATACTCGCTTTATAGAAGGGAATCCCGCTATAGGATTTTACTCCTATCCAAAAGATTTTCGTCATCCTCTCTCGAGGGTTGCAATTAACTCTTTTTATTCATGAGCGATCAATTCGTACGCACGATCCTCTCAGCTACTAAAGTATGGAAACATATATCAAAATTCATAACCGGCATATGGACTCGATGCATGATAAATCAGAAATAAATCGAAGGTGGAAAATAACGATTATAAAGAGAACAAAAACTTCATTCCAAAACTTGTAACAAACAAGAATTAACTTACTATCTACTGAAGAGAAACGGCATAAAAGAAGACAAGAATGTTGCTTGAAAATAAAAAAATACGTACTACTGCAACTCATAAAAAGAAAGAGGAACAAGAAAATAAAACTATATTGCATTAAAAAGAACAAAATAAAACTAAGCTAGAAATCAGAAAAGAGGACATGACAGTTGGTGTTACCATTGTGATCTGGAAGTGATTAAGCATGTAGCCTCATTGCCAACTCAGTACGAGCCTATCAGGGTCGCACAAAATATTGTGGAGAAATTGGGAGATTGGATTTGTATGGTTTGGCTCATATGATGATTTGAAAAGACTTAGCTCAATCATATTAAAAGCATCGAGTGCGTTGAGACCACTCAACGCCTTAGTTGAGTTAAGCGTTAGCTCGACAAATGGCAGCGTTGAGTGTGTTGAGTGTATTCAACGATTCGTTGAGTCAAGGTGTTGATTCGACGCGTATGACGCTTAAGCGTTGAGTGTGTTGACTATACTCAATGATTCGTCAAGTCAAGGAGTTGTTTTGAAGAGTCCATGTCTCAGGCGTTGAGTGCGTTGAGCTCACTCAACGCCTTCATCGAGTAAAGGGTTACTTGACGAATCTGGCACTTAGAAGTTGAGTGCATTGAGTGCACTCAATGCCATTCGACGAATCTATCTTTTGGCATTGATTGTGTTGAGTGCAGTCAAAGCCATTCGACAATTCGTCGAGTATGGCGCAAAAAGAGCTTTGAGAGCATTAAGTTCGCTCAACGCCTTCGCGGAGTCAAGCATTGATTCACCTAAGGATGAAGTTGAGTTTGTCGTGTATTCTATGGATACTCGACGATTCGTCGAGTGTGTTGATACTCGACGATTAGTCGTGTATGATATAGACACTCGATGATTCGTCGAAACAAACATTGTCTGGCCGATTTTCTGGATTATAAGTCTGGGTCTGCTAATAGCGACAGGAAATGTTCTATTTATTCCTTGGGTATAAATAGGATTTTTTAGGGTTTCTACTTGATGCAATTTTTTGTCAAGCACACGAGTCGTACTGTGCGAAAAGACGGAAGCCCTAGTTCCCGACGGAAGTCGTTCCCCCTTTCGCCGTCACTGTCGCCGATCCCATTCCCGGGGAGTGTCGCCGCCGCCTCTCCTCTAACAGATATAACAGTCTGTGGAGACACTAAGTGTCCTCTCCCGACCTAGTGATTTTTTGACAAGTGGTTGCTGGTTCTCCCGATCATGTGGATTTCCTATAGTGGCACAGATTTATTTTCTGCGCTCAGGACTCGAGCCGCTAAGTGGCCGACTGATTTTTCTAGAGCAACTTAGTTGAATATAGACTCAATCCCACATAGGTAATTTTATTTACAACAAGTTTTACTTCTTGATTCATGAATATTGCCAGATCCGAACTCTTTTGGGTTTTCTTGTTCTCTTGTTTTCGCTGCGTGCACAAATGTTGTTCCATCTTGTAAAACCCAACAGTGATATAAGAGCCAGGTTGCCGGCAATATTCAATCTTTCAGAAGTTGCTAAATCCATGACATCTTGATTTGGATATTCTAGAAGTGTTCTAAAATGCCTAAATCTATTCTTGGAACTCCACCAAGAACGCATGCGATTTCATTATTTCTACTCCTTAACAGTAACCGTCACTTTTGTTGATTTGTGAAACCAAGTATGTGGTAGATTTTGAATTTCACACATGAAGTGACGTGCTTGTCAACTGTGTAAGTAGAGTTGGTGTTGATCATGTCGAGTGCATGTAAATCTGAACATTTAAAAGTGTTCTAGATATTCAGATTTAGCCTAGCTCATCAAGTGTTGATGATGATTTTATTGTGCACATCTGAGATGCATTTTGATTATGATTGTTGTTGTTTCATTCTGTGGATGTGCACATTGGTTAATTTTTAACCTCGATTAAATGTTAATCAAATATCTAAAAACCCTTAAACAATATAAAGTATTCGGATGCCTTCCGATGGATGACACTCTTCCTACCTCGATCGATGAAGTGTGAGCTTGCCAAAGTAATGTTCATAAATATATCTTGGTAAGGGTGTGAGCAGATAATTGTGATATCCCACTGTCAACATTGGGTCAGACTTAACTGGGTGACCTCAAAGGTTGATTGGCTAGAGACATTGGGTTGGCATGCACCATATTATGTATTTGAATAAAGAGTTATTCACCAGCCATACAAGAGTTGCATTGTAATGCAATTGGCAAGCGTTGCGTACCTAAATAGCTGCAATGTGAGAGAAAAGCCAAAGCTGACTCATAGTGTTAGTGAAATATGGATCTTGTCCACTAAGACAGTTACTCGCTAAACTCTTCGAATTGATATCGAGGGTTATTAGTTTGATAAAAATAGTGGAGTTATTTTTTAATTAAAGTCTTAATTGAAAGAAAAATTATATTTTGAAATGCAGTACTAAATTGCTTTGCTTGATCCTTATAGAATTTCCATGGCAAGTGGTTCACAATCCACCATGTCCCCCAAGTGATCCTTGAGAAGGAAAAGCTGAGCGGGATGAATTATTTGGACTGGTACAGGAGCCTGAGAATTGTTCTCAGGCAAGAGCGCAGGCTTTATGTTTTGGAAGAGGTAACCCATGATGAGCCTGTCGGTATGCGCCCTGTGCTGATAAGGATGCTTATAAGAAGTATCTAGATGACTCCTTAGACGTCAAATGTCTCATGATAGCGACCATGAGCTCTGATCTCCAAAAGAAACATGAGAACATAGGTTGCAAGGATATTGACGAGCATATAAATAAAATGTTTCAAGGGCAAGCTATTCAAGAGAGATTCGATGTCACTAAGGCGTTGTATCACTATAAGATGGGAGCTCGGGACCTAGTAGGGACTCACGTACTCAAGATGATTGGGTATATAGAGAACCTTGAGAGACTAGGCTTCCCTCTGGGTCAAGATTCGGCCACAAACCTGATCCTGCAATCATTGCCAGACAGTTATGAGCTGTTTGTCTTAAACTATAACATAAATGAAATACAAGACACTGCCCGAGCTCCTAGGCATGTTAAGAACTGTCGAGATCAATATGAAGAAGGCCAACCCTACTAGCCCTATACTGATGGTGCATAAAGGCAATGGCAAGGCCAGGGGATTTAAGAAGACAAAGGTAGGACCTAATTCTGCTTTGGATTCCAAGTCTTCTGTAGTGAAAAAGAAAGGTTTGGGAAAAAGAGGGAAAGTGACACTATTGTGGCAAGGCTGGTCATTGGAGAAGCAACTGTCCTTCATACATTGAGGGTCTGTAAAGGATGAAGGGAGGCATGAATTCCACTTCAGGTATCTATGTTATAGAGATAAACCTTTCTGCTCCTTCATCCTGGGTATTAGATATCGGATATGGTTCTCACATTTTTATTAATGTGCAGGAATGGGAAGGAGAAGAATGCTGAGTAAAGGAGTGGTGGACCTGCGTGTCGGTAAAGGGGCAAGAGTTTTTTTCTGTCGCCGTGTGTATTTACCGTCTTGCTTTGCCCAGGGGACTTGTAATAGAACTAGATAACTGTTATTTTGTTCATTCCATAACTAGAAACATTATATCTATTTCATGTTCATGTTTGGATTTTCTTTCGTTATTAAGAACAATTGTTGTCCTATATTTAAAGAATGATGTTGTTTTGGTGTAGCCCAAATGTTTAATGGTTTATATGTTTTGAACTTAGACCATCAGATCTATAATATAGAAAATACTAAAAGACTAAGAATGAATGACTCGAACCCTACGTATTTTTGGCATTGTCGTTTGGGCCATATAAATGAGAAACGTATATTCAAGCTTCATGGAGATGGACTATTGGACTCGTTTGAGAGATGTGAATCTTGATTGTTAGATAAGATCACTAAGGTCCCTTCATTGGAAACGATGAGAGGGCTGATGATCTTTTGAGTATAGTACATAGTGATGTATGTGGACCTATGAGTACTATGGCCAGAGGTGGGTACTTCTACTTTGTTACATTTACTGATGATTTCAGTAGATACAAATACGTGTATCTTATGAAGTGCATATCTGAAACCTTTGAAAAGTTCAAAGAGTTCAAGAACAAAGTGGAGAACTAATTGGGTAAGAAGGTTAAAGCACATCGATCTGATCGAGGTGGTGAATACCTAAGTCATGAGTTTTGTGATCATCTAAAAGAGTGTGGTATTGCATCACAACTCACTATACCTAGAATACCACAGCATAATGGTGTGTTTGAGGGGTGGAATCGTACACTGTCAGACATAGTACCGTCAATGATGAGTCATGCAGATCTGTCTCTTTCCTTTTGGGTTTTGCTCTAGAAACTGCTGGTTTTACACTAAATCATGCTCCAAAGAAAGCGGTTCTAAAGACACCATATGAGATATGGAGTGGGAAGCGTTCTAGTATGTCGTTCATTGAGGTTTGGGGTTGTAAGGCATATGTCCGATGTCAAATGCCTGACAAGCTGGAACCCAAATTAGATAAATGTTATTTTGTGGGGCACCCTAAGAAACTAAAGGGTACTATTTCTAGCTACCGTTCGAGGGCAAATTTTTTATCGCGAGGATTGGCGTCATTCTTGAGAAAGAATTCTTAAGTAGAAAAACTGCCATAGTAGAACTTGAATAAGTTCAAGAACCACAAAATGTGAATGAATCGGAATTGGAACCGAAGACAGGACTACAAGTTATTGTAGCTAGAGAACCTGCTCAGGAAACACAAATTCCATGTAGATCTGGTATACTAAGGTTTTAGCCTGAGATATATGGATTTCTCGGGTCTCAAATAGGTAATGTGTTGCTTATGGATTATAGTGATGAACCTGCAACCTACTAAGAGGGTATGAGTGGATCGGAATCCGATAAGTGGCTTGAGGCCATGAATTCTAAAATGGAATCCATGTATGGAAACCAAGTTTGGACCTTGGTGGAAGCACCTGATGGGGTACGACCCATAAGGTGCAAGTGGGTCTTCAAGAAGAAGACCGACATGGATGGGAATGTACAGACATTCAAAGGGTGACTGGTGGATAACGGTTTTAAGCAAATTCATGGTATTGACTATGATGAGACATTTTCCCCTGTTGTTATGGTTAAGTCCATCAGAAGTTTACTTGTTATTACTGCGTATTATGACAACGAGATCTGGCAGATGGATGTCAAAACGGCTTTCCTAAATGGAAAACTCTATGAGGACGTGTATATGACACAACCCAAGGGTTTTGTATCTGTAGGTGAAGCCACTAAAATATGCAGGCTGAAGAGATCCATTTAAGGATTAAAATAGGATTCTCGAAGTTGGAATCTTCATTTTGATGAAAACATCAAAGAGTTTGGTTTTATTAAGAACGAGGATTAACCAAGTGTTTACAAGAGGATTAGTGGGATCATTGTTATCTTCCTGATATTGTATGTGGATGACATACTGCTGATCAGGAATGACAAACCGACCCTGAAAGTTATTAAGAACAACCTAGGGGACTGTTTTTCAATGAAGTACTTGGGTGAAGCGACTTATATACTTGGTATTAAGATCTATAGAGATTGATCAAAGAAGTTGCTGGGTTTGACCAAGTATGTACATTGACAAGGTGTTGAAGCAGTTCAACATGCTTGAGTCCAAGAATGTATTCTTACCCATGTCTCATAGTGTGAGTCTCTCTATGGACCAATATCCTATGTCTTGTGAAGATAAGGAAAACATGAAGTTGATTCCACATGCTTCGATAATTGGGTCAATCATGTATGCAATGATATGTACTATAGCCGATGTCTCTTATGCCTTGTGCATGACTAGCAGGTATCAGTCTGATCCCGGTGAAAGTCACTGGATTGCCATTAAGAATCCTAAAGTACTTGTGAAGGACTAAGGATATGTTCTTGGTATTTGGTAGAGAGAAGAGCTCGTTGTAAGGGTTTACACGGATGCTAGCTTCCAAACTGATAGGGATGACTCAAAGTCTCAGTCAGAGTTTGTATTTTGCCTTAATGGAGGTGTTATTAATTGGAAGAGTTCCAAGCAGGAGACAATTGTTGATTTTACAACTGAGGTCGAGTATATCATCGCTACAAATACAGTGAAGGAGGCTGTATGGATTTAGAAATTCATCGGCGAGTTAGATGTAGTTCTTGGCATTGTTCGTCCAGTAGATCCCTACTGACAACAATAGTGCAATTCGACTTTCTTCGGACCTAGATCTCTTCACACTCAAGCACATACTTTGACGGTTCCATCTAATTTGAGAGATTGTTGATCGAGGAGATGTGAGCATTAGCAGAGTGCCGACCGAGGAGAATATTATTAATCCACTTACAAAGCCTCTTGTACAAAGAAAGCATGATGGTCATATTAGATCTATGGGTATAAGATACCTGAATGATCAACTCTAGCAGGAGTCTTGTGGATTGTATGTTTGTTGGCTGTAGTATTTCATTTGATGAATAAAGTATTGTATGCATTTCATTTATTTATTTTGGCAAGTTTTTTATTGTGTTACTATTTCTATTGTGATAGAGTAGTTAACTAAATTAATCCCCTTAGAGTGTTTGCATCCATAAGTCAAGTAGTGACTTGAATGTGAGAACCTATGATCCCATAAGCTTTATTCTTAAAGGTCCCTGGTCATTGTATCATCTTAGAAGCTAAGGGAGATGATGATATCTTTAAGACTAGCATGTGGTTGACTAATGAATCATCCTCACAGGTCATGAATCATTGTGATACCAAGTCATCACAGGGTACTTATTATGAACAAGTTATACTAGAAAGACTCACCATAAGAATACTTTGTGTATTGTTATATAAATGTGTCACAAGTATGACTCAAGTGGCAATGGTGTTTGCGGTCCTTTCACCTGAAGTCACAAAATTTATCGAATGAGGAAGAGCGTGCTTTAATGAAATCAAAAGTCCAGTCTTGAGATGGATGATAAAGGTGGTTATTGGGCACGTTACGAATTATTTAGGTGTTTGCTTGTGAGTAGAATGAGATTTGTCCTCCTTTATGACAAGAGTTGCATCTATGGGCCCCTTGATGGAATGAGACTGAGAAATGCATGGCCATGATTGGTTGAGTCAATATATGATATTGGGCTCACCAATTTTTGGAAGTTCAGTCTAAATCAGGAAACTGGGATTGAACAATTATGAGGGTGACATGGTCTATACCTCTAGTTCTATCCGGATGTAATGGAAGAAGGTACATGACAACACTGTAACATTGGTCACAATGGTTTTTTGAGTTTAATAACCTCTTACTATTTGGGGAGCAATGATGTATTGCTAGATACCGCACATTGTTTATGAAGCTTTTGTTTGATACTTTCAAGATAAAATGGGAGACTGTTGGTGTTACCATTATGATCTGGAAGTGATCAAGCATGTAGCCTCACTGTCAACTCAATATGAGCCTATTAGGGTCGCACATAAGATTGTGGAGAAATTGGTAGATTGGATTTGTATGGTTTGTCTCATATGATGAGTTGAAAATACTTAGCTCAATCAGACGAAAAGCATTGAGTGCGTTGAGACCACTCAAGGCCTTTGTCGAGTTAATCATTAGCTCGGCGAATGGAGGCGTTGAGTGTGTTGAGTATATTTAATGATTCATTGAGTTAAGGTGTCGATTCGATGAGTATGACACTTAAGCATTGAGTGTGTTGACTATACTCGACGATTTGTTGAGTCAATGAGTTGTTTCGACGAGTTTGAGTCTCAGGCGTTGAGTGTGTTGAGCTCACTCAACGCATTCGCCGAGTAAAGGGTTACTTGATGAATCTGACACTTAGTGTTGAGTGCTATGAGTGCACTCAACGTCATTCAATGAATCTTATTTTTTCCATTGAGTGCGTTGAGTGCACTCAATGCCATTCGACGATTCGTCGAGTACGGCGCAAAGAGAGCGTTGAGTCCACTCAACTCCTTCGCAGAGTTAAGCATTGATTCAGTTGAGGATGGTGTTAAGTTCGTTGTATTCTATGGATAGTCGACGATTCATCGAGTATATGTTGATACTCGACGTTTCGTCATGCATGCTATAGATACTCGATGATTCGTCGTGTATGCTATAGATACTCAACGATTCGTCAAGACAAGCGTTGTCTGCCCGAATTTCTGGATTCTAAGTCTGGGTCTGCCAATAGCGACAAGAACTATTCTGTTTATTCCTTGGTTATAAATAGGATGTTTTAGGGTTTCTACTCGATGCGATTTTCTATCAAGCACACAAGCCGTACTGTGCGAAAAGTCGAAAGCCCTAGAATCCCGACAGAAGCTGTTCCACCTTTCGCGGTCGCTGTCGCCGATATCGATCCTGGCGAGTGTCGCGGCCGCCTCATCTCTAATAGATCTAACATTCTGTGGAGACGTTGAGTGTCCTCTCCCAACCTAGTGCTTGTTCTACAAGTGGCTGCGGGTTCTCCCAATCGTGTGGATTTCTTGTAGAGGCGCGAATATACTTTCTGCGTTCAGGACTCAAGCCGCGAAGTGCCCGACTGATTTTTCTGGAGCATCTTGGTTGAGTATAGACTGAATCACATAAAGAAAATTTTATTTACAACAAGTTTTACTTCTTGATTCATGAATATTGCTAGATCCAAACTCTTTTCGGTTTTCTTGTTCTCTTATTTTCCGCTGTGCAAACAAATGTTGTGCCGTCTAGTAAAACCCAAAAATGACATGCCCAAATGGGCAATGAGAGAAAGCTTTCTTGTAATATGACCTCTATTTATAGATAAATGAGAGGATGAATGTGAAAAATATGAATGTTTGGAAGGGGAAGATGTAAGGAGTAATGAATGAGTGACTTCATATAATTAATGTGAATGGGAGGGGGACATACATATATGATTTAATTATGGAATAAGGAGGGGTTGACCACCTTGAAGTAATTTGAAGAAATAAAGAGTGGAAGGTGGAGAGTGGTGTCATGCAATAACAATAAAATAAATGGAGGAGTTGAAGGGGTGGAGAGAGATTTTGTGGCTTGGTGGATTTATGTGACAGAAGTGAGTCTTTCATGAGGTGGCAGAATATGAAGAGGTGGCCGGATATTATTTAATTAAAGAGGTGCTGTGTCATGAAATATTAAAATAAGATATATGCTTCCAAAAGATGGCGGCAAGACTGAAATAATTGTGAAGGAGGCGGCTATAGCGTGGCGGCTACATTAATCTTGGACGGGTGCATCATTTTCGGTCATATAACGATACTTGCGAGGTGAAGCAGACGATTTGAACCTGTGCGGCATGAGCTCGCAGAGTTGGTGGTGTGAAAGAAATCCAATCGACGTGAATGCAGTGGAATGCATGTAACGTCTTCAATAAAATCTCCATTCACCATGGCCTGGAGCGTGACATCAACATTATTCCTGCAAATTTAAATAAAACTTAAATTAATATAATAATATAAAAGGAACGATTTATAAATGAAAATACATAAAATATAACTAATTTATATTAAATATTAAAATAATTTATAGACTAAAAATATAAACAAATTCTACTCATCAAATATCCCCACACTTGAGTTTTTGCTATTCCAAAGCAAAAGAATGAGAAATATTAATTAGACATTAATAAAAATTTCAATTAAACTAAAAATTTATTAAATCAAAATAAAGCTACAAATAAAATTTAGGATTTAAAAGATAAGTCCTAAATTATGAAATTAAAATAAAAAGAGAGAAATATTTAGCAAAAAATTCTCAAATAAATTAACAAGCATTACAAAATTGAGTAATCAGCAAACATTAGATTAAAATTATAAAAAACCCCCAATTTTAAAGAAACATGAAAAAAAAATGCAATCTACTACTTATGCTCTTCCAATATTTTAATTTAAATCTAAAACAATTATATTGGCTAAATGGTTTTTTGAGGGAAACAAGGCATATGAAGAGATCTTTGATAGGAGGTGATGAATTTTATTCTTTCACACCACTCATTATTTACTTTTTAAATTTTATATGTTTACTGAAAAATGATAGAATATTATCATATCATTTTCCACGATATATATGTACGTTTTTTCTCTTCATCGTTTTTTGGGTTGCATATGTTTATCATGGAATAATAAATTTTATCCTCTTATTCTCATGACATATGATCTAACAAGAAAAAATAGGGGAATTCTATGGTAAAGGGAAAAACAAGTTTTTGAAAATAAACTAAAATAATAGATAACAACTACTAATAGATTAAAATTTCCTAAGAATCTAAAAGCATGAAGTGAATATAATTAAAATCTAAAAGTGTTAAGCAAAATTACTACAAAATTGAAGCTACTTAAAATATAAGAGAAAAGATGCCAAATAAATTACTCTAAATAAATTAAAATCATAAGATATTTCTTAAATCTAAATCACCTAAAAATTAAATCTAACTAACCAGGATGAAATAAATGATTAACAAAGCAAAATAATAATAATAATGTAAATAAATAAATTCAAACAAAATTTCTGAAAAAAAAACAAAGTTGAGTTTATTATATTTTTGGATTTCTAATGCTTTTCATTTTTTTTAATTTTTTATTTTGAATATGATCTTTTTTGGATTTTTTATATTAATAATAAAGCTAATAAAAAATAAGTTTATAATCATAATTTTTTTAATTCTACTTTTTTTCAAAAAAAAGTTTAAAATTTTGCGAAGAGATAAAAAAATTAGAATAAAATCAAAATATGTTTCGAAATTTTGTGGTTTTATAATTTTTTGTAAATTTTTAAATATTTAAAATAAAAGATAAAACATTCCCCCATACTTAAAGTTCAACATTATTCCCAATGTTGAGACTAAGTTTTGAAGCAACAAAAACACAAACATGAACAAAAAAGTGGTGAGGGGGTGGGGGGGGGGGGGGGGTGGGGGGGGGGGGAGAAAACAACTCCTCGATTTGGAGATAGATCGACCACCATGAACACCTGTAAAAACACGTTAAAATAAAAACAACAAATAATATAAAATTAAAATAAACACAAGGAAATATTTTTGTAGTTTTTTTAAGTTTTATAAAATTTTTTTTGAAGTTTTATATTTTTTATTTTATTTTGAAGTTTTTAAATTTTTTGGGTTTTTTTTAAACTTCCTAGAAACAACTAAAAGAGATGAATTTTTTTTGCAGCTTAAATTAGTCTTGGAATTCTCATGGGCTACCTGATAAAAGGTTCATAAGGTACTAGGAGATACGATGAGATGACACGCCAAATCTCCCTTTCCAAGAATTTCATTAATATTTTAAAAAATTTTAAGAAGAAAAAGAAAAATGAAAAGATAAAAGTAATAGCGTCATCTCTTTTCAAAATATCGAAAAAATATTTCCTGGCAATGATGCCAAAATCTTAATAGAAAAAATCGTATTCTCCAATCTATACTCGATGAAGGTAAGTGTACTTATCGAAATATAGCATAAGATATAAAAATATCAAGGCCGTATTAAAACTCGGGTCTGTTGAGTACTACTACTTTGAGAGAATAACTTTTATTTTAATGATAAAAAATTGATGATAAATTTATAATTAAATTAAAATGTGAAATAAGAAACTTATTCTTGAATAAAATGCACTTTGAATAAAATATAAAAAATATTTTATAAATATCAAATCCGATCCTTGACTGTGGAAATTCCTAACATATGAATGCACCTCTCTCGAGGAATAAGCTTCACTGAGATTAAGATTATTGACCAAACCCTCATTCTAATCGATAACTTAATAATCGCTTTATTGAAGTGAATCACGCTATAGGATTTTGTAGGATCTTGTGGCACCCTTAGAGGGGGGGGGGGGTGAATAAGGGCTCTTTAAACCTTTTTTGAACTTTTTATAAAATATGAAACTAGATACTATGTTTGAGACAGATCAATGAAATGAAAAACAAGATTTTATTTCTCCAAAATATATATGTAAAATGATTCCAATAAAGCTTGAAATCAAGGCTTACAACGATAATAGTTTTTAGCTTTTTCACCGATCCTTCTCCCAAGAACCGGTAGGCTATAGTCAATATCTCCCTAGATATGGCTACTAGCCTCCCCCTAAATCAAACCTATGATCTAGACGCTGCACAAAACACTGCGATTTACTCCTAAGCCACACACGGACCTAGACACCACACACAAGGTGGTGATTTGCCCCTAAGCCACACACGGACTTAGACACCACACACAAGGTGGTGATTTTCCCTTCCCAATTACAAAGATAAAGAGTGAAAATGAAAGTACAATAGGAAAACTTAAAAACTCCCTCAAAATCACGAGCTCTGAAGATGATGGTGGACCAATGAGAAGATCTCCAATCTTGAACACACAGTCGTATCTCCTTCGCTCTTGAGATTTCAACGGACCAAGGGAGTTCGTCTGGAAACGGAGATGAAGGCTCTGAAAATTCTCTGGGAAAACAAAGCTCTGCACGATCCAACTCTTCCCTGAAATTTTTGGCCATATATATCACTTCATGCTATCGCTGGCGGTAGCGTTAACGCCCCGCGATAGTAATGACTCTCCGTTGCTTGACACGTGGCACACGTCGCACTGATTTTTAGATCTGAGCGGAGAACGCGACGATCGTGGGATATCGCTCAGCGACATCGGTATCGCCCCGCGATATCGCTGAACCGTGACTTCGTGCGCGACAACGTGCGGATTAAGGCTGACGTCAGCAGGAACTGATTATGCTATCGCCCGCGGTAGCGTTATCGCCAGTGATAGCGTGTTTTTCCTTTTCATCAATGCCATGCTTAGCCATTCCTTTGTACATAAAACATCTGTTATCCCTGCACATTTAAAACATATACCAAGATCAAATACATCCGGGATTTGTTATTCTCAAACTAAGAAGCGCGGAACGCATGCTCCAACAATCTCCCCCTTTTGATAATAACAAATCCACTAAGAAAGAAATTGCGTGAGATCAGGAGAATGTGAAACAATTCAAATAATCATCATGAATCAAAGTGCATAAATAGTTATAATAAACTCCTCATATAATAAAGACTAGTTGCTCCCCCTATATTTTCCCCCTATGTAAAAGAAGAAATAGTTACTCCCCCTAAATGTACTAATCAATTTATTTCGTACTTAATCTCCCCCTTTTGGTAATAGCAAAAGACGGTGGGAAAAATGTAGCGAGGTGGAAATGCGGAAGCTGAAAGAAGCTGAGAGAGTATTAATAGAATGGAGAAGCACGAGGAGTAGGATATAGATAGTAAAAACCATGGAATAATGTTACCTTAAGATTTGGAAGTTTATCAAAAAAATGTATGCTATGGAAAAATTAATTTAAGAGTTGAATGTAAACATTGAAAATTGACAGGCAAGATATCGAAAACAGGAAAATCGATGAAATGGAAGAGAAGAACTATGACCGGTCCAATTCTCATGAGAAGAAATTTTATAAATGATAATGATGTGTACATGTGAATAGTGATTTATTATACATATTCCTTAAGAAATAGTTGTTACATGAAGGTTTGCAATATATAGATACAAGAAACTAACATCTTTGCATAGATAACCTCATGGCATAAAGATTTTTCTTTTAAACAAATGGCCAAGTTTGTTTGCACAAGACACTTTACAATCCTTGTCAAGGTGCTCAACCTCACAATGCTCATTAAGACTTATCAGGAGGGTGAGTAGAGCTTGATTGGAGTATCCTAGTCATATGTATATATTTTTTTGTTTTTGTTTTTCATTCATTTTTATTTGTGTAGAAAGTTTGACTTAGGACTCCGAATTCACTTGTATGGCAAACCATAAAATTTTTTTTTTAAGAATGGCCATTAGTTTTGAAAATCAATTTGAATGAGGCATAAATGAAAATGTTAGCGATGTATTCAAATCTTTGAAACAAACCAATAGCATGTAAGAAGAAACTTAAGGATGTGTAAATATCAACTCGTGTCAGTGTGAGCACATTATCAAGCATAAAATGTTACTCATACTTAGAGGCATGCGGAAACAAGTCTATTCAAGTTCCAATCATCAACGATACAGGTAGATATCAAGAGCACGACAAGTTAAAAACAATGTTCAAACAACTGATAAACTAATAATCACACAGGTACTCGGTATCGTATCCTGATAAGCATCCAAAACTTTTCTGTACACTAGAACCATGTTGTGGAAAAAACATTTTCAGAATATTTGGAAATTGTGGCTGAAAAAGCACTATCGCCCGCGATAGCGATACCGCGCGGCGATAGAGGTTTTTGATATTAAAGGCGAAAAACCGAAGGGGGCTGACACATTTCCTGCTTTGACCGACCCTGGGCTGTTTGGCATCGTCTTCTTCAGCAGAAACCATCAAGAACTTCAAAAGGTAAGGTTAGATCCCTCTTTATGGTGGTGTTTTACTTCAAAAAAAATATAGATCTGCACTCTAGAGTATGAAAGGAGATAGATCTAGGAAAAAAATTTGATTTTGGTCATAGATTTTTTTAAGAAATAATTTTTGAAGAACATATGGCATTTTGATGCAAAAGCCTTACAAAAAATGAGTTATAGGTGGTAGATCTTTCTGAATTTACTAGAGGATTTAATTTTAGTAGCTTTTCTGAATGTACTAGAGAAGATCTACACGAAAATTGAAAAATAGGGGATGTTTTTACACTATCGCCCGCGATAGTACTGTCGCCGGCGACATAAAAAAAATCTGGTTATATTAAATTTTTTGAGTTAATCACAATGTTGTCACAATGGTTTCAGGAAATGGCATCATCATCCCGTGCAAGAAAAAGCACCAGCCGCAACCCACATGCATCATATCAAACATACCCGGGAATTGAGAATGCGTCAGTTGGTATTGCTAAACTTTTGGATGAATCACTGCCACCACATATCTATGAACTACTTGTGGAGTCAGGTATAATGTCTCTCATTGTATCGAATACTTTTAGCTCCATCTTTGTATGAGATTTTTATAATAATTTGGAAGACCCTAAATATACGGGGTTGAATGGAGGAGTAAGGTATCGAATCCAAGTAGCTGAAATAGATATTACTCATGCTGATTTAAGACGAGAATATAGTCTTGCCACTTGTGAGGAACATTTTATTGATATAGTGGAATTATCGTAAGGATCGTGATTGGAGTATATTGAACCAAGTCCTTCATGGAAAGGAAAATAGGAGTTTGATTCAAGACGTCTCATAACTCTCTCGCGATGCATTTGTGATTCAAGATATATTAAGAAACACGGTTATGTTGAAGTCCGGTGACACAAGGAAGATCACGGCTCAATTGAGCTTAGTGATGTACTATGTATTAGAGAGAGTCAAGTTTGACGTGGCGGATTTTGTGTTATCCATCATACGATATACGTATAAAATGAAGCATCCCCTTAGGAGGAAACTGAATACACTTCCTTTAGGAAGTGTTATTCAAAGGATCGTATATCAAAAATATGATTGGATAGATCAAGAGTTCTACATTGATGATTGTATCCTGGCGATACATACCGTAGAACCAGCTAGAGGTCCATCTCCTAAGGCTGTCTCATCATCAAGACAACCACTCCAAAGAGGAGGTTCTTTGTGTGAATATATTGAGGATCTAAGAGAGACTATGGAGGAGATGAAAGAGGAACAAAAGTGTAGCCATTCCGGTTTCCGAAAATTCATGAAATTTCTGGTAAAGGGGCTGAAACTAAAGCCAACTCCGGAAGATGAACGAGAATGGGGGAGTCCAGTCGAGGATCCTCCACGACATTCGATAAGGCGGACGCGAAGGCATAGAGAACCAACTCTGACTTCCAGTGAAGATGTGAATGTGTCTGCTGAAGAGAACATGGATGAATGACTTTTTATTTGCAGGGATGTAATATGTTGTTGTTGACTGAATCTGGGATATCGCCGGCGACAGTGCTGTCGCCTGGCGATAGTGAAGACTCTATTAATTTGTGGTTCTGTTGTTTGTATTCTCTTTTTCAGTGTTATACTATATGCTGCCCAGTTTTATGTATGTTTTATGTTATGTTTATGTATTGGCCAGTTCTTAATTTTGATTTATAATTCTAAGATTCCAAATTCTAATCTTAACCTTGAAAAGCGTGAATCATTAAGTGATTTTGTGAAAATATCTGCTATTTGAGAATCAGTTCCAATAAAATTTATTTTAATATGTCCTTTCTTTATGTGATCCCTAATAAAATGATGACGAACATCTATGTGTTTGGATCGAGAATGTAGTACGGGATTGTTCGTTAAATCGATAGCACTTTTGCTATCATATTTTAATTCAACATTATTTTGGTGTACGCCAAAATCTTCTAGTGTTTGTGTCATCCAAATTGCTTGAGCACAATAACTACCAAGTGCAATATATTCGGCCTCAGTAGTGGAGAGGGCAACAGAGATCTGTTTCCTACTCGACCAAGAAATAAGTGTTGGGCCGATAAAGTGACAAGTGCCACTTGTGCTCTTTCAATCTAATGAACACCACGCATAATCAGAATCAGAATATCCATGTAACATAAAAGAGTCATTATGAGGATACCATAAGTCTAGTTTAGATGTTCCTATAAGATATCTAAAAATACGTTTCACCACTTTTAAATGTGATTCTTTTGGATTAGCTTGAAACCTAGCACATAAACAAACGACGAACATAATATCGGGTCTAGAGGAAGCTAAATATAATAAAGATCCAATCATACTTCTATAAAGGGTTTGGTCAATTGAAATACCACTTTCATCTTTTCTCAATTTCAATGAGGCACTCATAGGAGTATTTGCATATTTAAGGTTGTCAAATCCAAATCTTTTTAACATATCATGAATATACTTGGATTGACAAATAAAAATACCATCATGTTTTTGCGTAATTTGAAAACCTAGAAAATATGAAAGTTCTCCTACAATGCTCATTTCAAATTCATTTTTCATAATTTGAACTACTTTATTGCATAACTCTTCATTAGTGGCTCCAAAAATTATATCATCAAAATAAATTTGCAAAATAACTAAATCATGATCAATTTGCTTAATGAAGAGTGTAGAATCGGCACTTCCCATTTTATAATCGTGCTTTAATAAGTATTGAGTTAAACGATCATACCAAGCACGAGGCGCTTGTTTTAACCCATAAAGTGCTTTATCTAATTTATAAACATAATTTGGATATTTTTCATTAATAAAGCCAGGGGGTTGTTCTACATAAAACTCTTCTTTTATATACACGTTTAAAAATGCA
This sequence comes from Platanthera guangdongensis, assembly GCA_039583875.1. Lineage (NCBI taxonomy): Eukaryota > Viridiplantae > Streptophyta > Magnoliopsida > Asparagales > Orchidaceae > Platanthera > Platanthera guangdongensis. Next base: position 133,295,377 of record CM077158.1, read on the forward strand.
GTTTTGACATCCATTTGATATAATTTAAATCTTTTAAAGCAAGCAAATGCAAGAAATATCCTAACCGCTTCTAATCTAGCAATGGGTGCAAAAGTTTCATCATAGTCTACCCCTTCAATTTGTGCATAACCTTTTGCAACTAATCTGGCTTTATTTCTAACAATTCTAGAATCACTATCCAATTTATTTTTAAAAATCCACTTTACTCCAACTACAGGATGATTTTTGGGTCGTTCTACAAGATTCCAAACCTTATTACGTTCAAATTGATTAAGTTCTTCATTCATTGCTAAAAACCAAAATTCATCATTTAAAGCGGTGGAAACATCTTTTGGTTCTATTTCAGAGACAAAGCAAAGGTTTGAAAACAAAACATGTAAAGAAGAGCGAGTACTGACCCCTTTTTGTGGATCTCCAATAATAAGCTCCTTCGGATGATCCTTTGAAAATATCAATTCCCTTGGAGGGACATGTTTTTCTCTTTCTTCTTCTTCTTTTCCTTCTTCATTCCTTTCATGTTCTTCATCATCATTTTCCATCAAAGGAAGGGGTGTATCTTCTTTTCCTGTAGTTTTCTTATCTACACATGGAACAAACTCATCAAACCTAACATGAATAGAATCTTCAACTATTTTCGTTCGTTTATTAAAAATTCTATAAGCTTTACTAGTTGAAGAATATCCAATAAAAACTCCTTCATCACATTTTTCATCAAATTTTCCTAAGGAATCTTTAGAATTTAAAATAAAACATTTACAACCAAAAACTTTGAAATAAGAAACATTTGGTTTTTTATTAAAAATTAATTCATAAGGAGTTACTTTTAAAATAGGGCGAAGCATTACTCTATTAATTACATAACATGCAGTACTCACCACTTCAACCCAAAAAGATTTTGGTAAAGAAAATTCAGATAACATCGTACGGGCTAGCTCTTGAAGAGTCCTATTTTTCCTCTCCACTACACCATTTTGCTGTGGTGTGCGTGGAGCAGAAAATTCATGTTTAATTCCTAACTCCGTACAAAAAGAAATAAACTTTTCATTTTCAAATTCCCCTCCATGATCCGAACGTATGCGTTTAATTTTTAACTCAAATTCATTTTGATTACGCAAACATAATTTAGAAAATTCTGAAAACGCATCGGATTTGGAGGTTAGAAACAAAGTCCAACAAAAACGTGAATAATCATCAATCAATACAAATGTATACTTTCTACCTCCTAAGCTAGAAATAGTAATTGGCCCAAATAAATCCATATGAATTAATTGGAGTGGCCTAGTTGTAGAAATAATATTTTTACTTTTGAAAGATGATTTTGAAAATTTTCCTTTTTGGCAAGGCTCACATAATGAAGATAAATTCCCATTTAGCAATGGTAAACCTTTGATTAATTTATCTTTTGAAAGTTTTTTTAATTAACTTTGCACTAGTATGTCCAAGTCGCCTATGCCATAATTCTAACTCATCATTTTTTGATAAAAAACATTTTAAAGTAGAATTTGAAAAATCATAAAATTTAATCATACATACGTTATGACATTTAGGTGCGGTAAAAACAATTTCATTTGTTTTGTAATCAATAATTTTGCATAAATTTGTAGAAGATTCAAACAAAACATTTAAACCCTTATCACATAATTGGCTAATAGAAATTAAATTATGTTTTAAACCTTCTACGAACAAAACATTTGAAATTGAAAAACTTTCGTTAACCACAACACCGATGCCGATGATTTTTCCTTTTCCATTATCTCTAAATGTAACCACTCCTCCTTTCTTCATCTCCAGGCTAAGAAACTTCTCTTTATTGCCCGTCATGTGCTTTGAACAACCTGAGTCCAAGTACCACATGTCTTCTTTGTCCTTAGCCTGCCAACACACTTAGAAAGAGGATGTGAGTAAAGATCTGGCTACCCAAGTGGTTCCACCCATAGTATAGGTAGAGGCCTTAGGCATCCAGATTTTCTTAATTTTACTTTTTTCTTTCTTCCAGCACGAGTCCGTGGTGTGACCAAATCTATTGCATTTGGCATATGTAATATAACAAGAAGAATATAACTTCTCTGGACTTTTACTGTAAGAAAATGTAGTATTAGTTAATTTATTATTATCATAATTTTTAAAACTCGATTTTCTGGATTTCTCGCTATCGCCGGCGGTAGTCCCTATCGCCGGGCGATAGTTTCCAGTCGTGTATCCGAGTCCAAATCTTCCAGATCCGTGACATTGGTAACCTAAGATCATATCCAGTGATCTTTGGCCCAATCCAAACTTTTTCATGGCTAGTGTTAAGTCATGAATCTGGTTTCTCATTTCATTATTCTCGGATACTAGATTTACACATCTACGTTCAAAAGCTTTCTTTCCTTCATGGACTTTGGAAATAGAAGATTTCAGATCTTTCTCTAAAATCTCATTCTTTTTAGTGAGAATTTTTATTTCTGAATGAGATTTGGAAAGAGATTCTTCAAGCTCTTTTATTCTTCCCATAAAGTGATCACACTCTTGGCAAGAGACTTTTTCTTTTCCAATAGTCTTATTTTCATTTAACAATTTTTTGTTTTCTTTAATTAAAACTTTATTTTCAGTTTTAAGAAGATCATTATCTTTTAAACTTTTTTCAAGATATTTGCAAGTCTTTAAAAATTCAGAAAACAATTCATCATAAGTTGGAGGAGTTACCTCAGTGTCGCTTTGGACACTGCACTCGTCATCAGATATGACGCTTTTTCCCATTAGGCACATATTGGCCTCCTCCTCCTCGCTTGAGCTTGAACTGCTTGCACCCTTAGAAGTAGTATCATCCCATGTTTTAGCTTTCAGGACCTTCTTCTTCCCTTTGTGCTTCTTTTCTTTAAGTTCTTTCAAGTACTTTGGACACATGATTCGAATGTGTCCTAACTTCCTGCAATGATAGCACTCCGGTGGGGGTCTCTCTTCCTCCTCATCGTCGTCATCCTTTTGTTTTTTCTTTCTAAATGTCTCCTTCTTAAAATATTTTTTAAAAGTTTTTCTTCTCTCCGGATTTCTCATAAATTTTTTAAATTTTCTAACAAAGAGACTCTCCTCATCTTCTTCTTCCTCCTCAGAATTACTACATTCCTCTTTCTTAGATCTTAGAGCCAACCCCTTCTTCTTAGGCTCCATGTACTCTTGTTGTTGAATTTTCAATTCAACTTCATGAGTTTTCAAATTCCCAATCAGGCTTTCAATATTAAGAGATTTAAGATCATGAGATTCAGAAATAGCCGTCACTTTGGGATTAAACTTAGGGGGAGAGATCTAAGAAGTTTTCTCACCAAATCACCATTTGAAAAATTTTTACCAAGCACTTTTGAGTCATTCACTATATTGGTGAATCTGGTGTACATTGAGTCTATGTCCTCATCCACTTCCATCTTAAACTTTTCAAATTCCGATTCCAGTTGAAACAGCTTCGAGTCCTTCACCTGCGAGGTACCTTCATGAGTTACTTCAAGTAAATTCCAAATCTCATAAGCATTATTGCAAGCACAAGTTCTATTAAATTCAGTCCTATCTAATGCACAAAATAATGCATTCATGGCTTTTGCATTATTTTTGCACCTTAGCTTATCCTGATCATCCCATTTATCTTTTGGTTTTTTCATTACTACATCGCCTACTATATAAGTGGGATGAGCATAATTAGTCTCTACCATATTCCAAACTTCAATATCAAGAGAAATAAGAAAACACTTCATCCTAGTTTTCCAGTAATTATAGTCAGATCCAGTGAATAATGGAGGTCTACTAATTCCTTGCCCCTCAGAGAAAGCATGATCATGCTGCGCCATAATTCCTGGTGGTGAAACCGTGTTAGGAATAACCAGCCTCTGATACCACTTGTAGGATCTTGTGGCGCCCTTAGAGGGGGGGGGGGGGGTGAATAAGGGCTCTTTAAACCTTTTTTGAACTTTTTATAAAATATGAAACTAGATACTATGTTTGAGATAGATCAATGAAATGAAAAACAAGATTTTATTTCTCCAAAATATATATGTAAAATGATTCCAATAAAGCTTGAAATCAAGACTTACAACGATAATAGTTTTTAGCTTTTTCACCGATCCTTCTCCCAAGAACCGGTAGGCTATAGTCAATATCTCCCTAGATATGGCTACTAGCCTCCCCCTAAATAAAACCTATGATCTAGACGCTGCATAAAATGCTGCGATTTTCTCCTAAGCCACACCCGGACCTAGACACCACACACAAGGTGGTGATTTGCCCCTAAGCCACACACGGACTTAGACACCATACACAAGGTGGTGATTTTCCCTTCCCAATTACAAAGATAAAGAGTGAAAATGAAAGTACAATAGTAAAACTTAAAAACTCCCTCAAAATCACGAGCTCTGAAGATGACGGTGGACCAACGAGAAGATCTCCAATCTTGAACACACGGTCGTATCTCCTTCGCTCTTGAGATTTCAATGGACTAAGGGAGTTCGTCTGGAAACAGAGATGAAGGCTCTAAAAATTCTCTGGGAAAACAAAGATCTGCACGATCCAACTCTTCCCTGAAATTTTTGGCCGTATATATCACTTCATGCTATCGCCGGCGGTAGCGTTAACGCCCCGCGATAGTAATGACTCTCCGTTACTTGACACGTGGCACACGTCGCGCTCATTTTCAGATCTGAGCGGAGAACGTGACGATCGTGGGATATCGCTCAGCGACATCGGTATCGCCCCGCGATATCGCTGAACCGTGACTTCGTGCGCGACAACGTGCGGATTAAGGCTGACGTCAGCAGGAACTGATTATGCTATCGCCCGCGGTAGCGTTATCGCCAGTGATAGCGCGTTTTTCCTTTTCATCAATGCCATGCTCAGCCATTCCTTTGTACATAAAACATCTGTTATCCCTGTACATTTAAAACACATACCAAGATCAAATACATCCGGGATTTGTTATTCTCAAACTAAGAAGCGTGGAACGCATGCTCCAACAGATTTGACTCATATCCAGAGATTTTTGTCATCCTCTCTCGAGGGTTGCAATCAACTGTTTTTATTCTTAAGCGATCAATTCATACGCACGATCCTCTTGGCTACTAGAGTATGAAAACATATATCGAAATTCATAACTGGCATATGTACTCGATGCATGATAAATCAGAGATAAATCGAAGGTGCAAAAGAACAATTATAAAGAGAACGAAGATTTCATTTCAAAACTTGTAACAAACAAGAATTAACTTATTATCTACTTAATAGAAAAGACATAGAAGACAAGAATATTGCTTGAAAATAAAAAAACTAAGTGCTATTGCATTTTATAAAAAGAAAGAAGTACAAGAAAATAAAACTACATTACATAAAAAAAGAAGAAAAATAAAACTAAGATAGAAATGAGAAAAGAGGACATGACATGCCCAAATGGGAAACAAGAGAGAGAGAGAAAGCATGCTTGAAATAATGTGTGAAAGTGGAAGTGGAAGAAGGAGAGATGAATGTGTGACTTCATATTATTAGTGGGAATGTGAGGGGACATGCATATATCATTTAATTATGGAATAAGGAGGGGTTGATCTCCTTGAATTAATTTGAAGAAATAAAAAGCAGAAGGTGGAGGGAGGTGTCATGCAATAATAATAAATTAAATGGAGGAGTTGAAGGGGTGGAGAGAGATGTGGTGCATGGTGATTTTATATGGAGGAAATGGGTCTTTCATGAGATGGCAGAATATGAAGAGGTGAATGGATATTATTTAATTAAAGATGTGGCATGTCATGAAATATTAAAATTAGATATATGCTTACAAAAGGTAGCTGCATGAATGAAATAATTGCGAAGGAGGCGGAGATAGCATGGTGGCTAAATTAATCTTGGACGGGTGAATCATGAACGAGAATATGACGGCGATGGCAAGGTGAAGCAGACGATTTGAACTTGTGCGGCATGAGCTCGTAGACGACGCAGTGTAGGTGGTGTGAAAGAAATCCAATCGACGCAAATGCTGTGTCATCCATGTAACGTCTTCAGTAAAATCTCCATTCACCATGGTCGGGAGTGCGACATCAACATTATTCCTTCAAATTAAAATAAAACTTAAATTAATATAATAATATAGAAGGAACGATTTATAAATTAAAATACATAAAATATAACTAATTTATAATAAATATTAAAATAAATTATACACTAAAAATATGAACAAATTCTACTCATCAGCCGAAGAGTACCATCAAACCAACGGCTCGGTATAGCGAAGGGAACATGGTGAGCTTTGTCTCTTATATCTTCGCAGGCCCTGGAGTACGAGAGCCTTCTAGCTTTGAAGACGCCACTTGAGTCAAGGAGTGGGATAATGTCATTGATGAGGAGATGGCTACCCTAAAAAGGAACGAGACTTGGGATCTTGTACCCAAGGTCGATGCCATTACTCCTACGACATGTAAGTGGGTGTATAATATGAAGAAGAAGGCAGATGGAAGCATCAAGAGATACAAGGCTCGGCTTGTAGCTCGAGGGTTCTCCCAGCAGTACGAAGAAGACTATGAAGAGACGTTTAGTCCTATTGTAAAAATGATTTCAGTTCAGGTGGTAATTGCCTTGCCGACTTGCCAAGGATGGAGGATGTGGTAGCATGACGTAAAGAATGTTTTTCTTGACGGGAAAATTGATAAAGACGTCTTTATGGTTAAACTATTGGATTATGTATCTGAAGATCTTCCAGGACATGTCTGCAAGCTTAGGAAGGACCTTTAAGGCTTGAAGTAGGGGCCTCAGGCATGGTATGTGAAGATCGCAGAATATCTCCAATTTTGCTAGTATTTTGCTTTTGATTCTGACTAGAGGCTGTTCGTAAAGGAGAAGCTTCATGTCTTGGTTCTGTTGTATGATGATGACATGATAGTCACGAGGAACTGTGAGGAGGAGGTAGCTAGGTTGAGAGCAAAGTTAGCTGTTCATTTTAAGATGATGGATTTGGGTGAGCTCCACCACTTCCTTGGACTCGAGGTGGAGAAGAGAAATTGCGACATACTCATTTACCAAAGAGGCTATGAAGAACGGATCGTTCAATGATTTAGGATGTGGGAGGGTAAGAGCTGTTCCACTCCACTGGATGTTGGTCTTAAGCTTAGACGTGATGAGGGAGGGGTTCTTCCAGATCCCTTGGTGTTTTGAGTTTTGGTTGGGAGCCTTATTTAATTGACGATTACAAGACTAAACATTTCTTATGTTGTAGGCCGAGTAAGTCGTTACGTGATGGAGCCTCGAAAGCCTTATCTGGTGGCGAAGAAGAATATTCTGAAGTACTTGAAGTCTACTTCTGATATTGAACTCCTTTATGGGAGTGACACGGGCTTCAACCTATACGGTTACACAGATGCTGATTATGGGGGAGACTCAGATGATCGGAAGTTGAAGTCTTGCTATGATTTTACATGTGGATCAGCAGGTATATCGTAATGCAATAAAAAGAAAGACTCGGTGTCCGAGTCTACTATGCAAGTAAAGTACAAGGCTTTGAACTCGATAGCTCGGGACATTATCTGGCTTAGGAGGCTAGTAAGGACATCAATAAAGAAGTGCAGGGTCCTACTCTACTACGCGGTGACAACGAAAATGCCCTTAAACGGGTTTACAATACACTTTGTCACGCGAGGAACAAGCATATTGAGATAGAGCATCACTTCATTTGGGAGGAGCTGGATGGGTCTCTTATGGTCGAGTATGTGCATAGCGAGGACAATATCGCAAACATCTTAACAAAGCCGTTGTCGAAGGGGTCATTTTGACGGTTATGGGGATAAAGAAATAAGCACTTCAGGAAAGCATATTTCATTAATTACAAAAGTTACAAGTTGGGGACTCAGCCCACATCGACATTGAGAACAAAAAATATATATACATATAGAAGCAAAGAGAAGCTCGACACGGGGAGAGCTCTCGGGCGGCAAGTCCTCCTAGAGGGGTTGGTTGGACTTGCCTCCCGGTTTCGGTACCGGAAGGAATAATTCCGGTACCACCTCGCTCGTCGAAAGAACCACGCCTTCGTTCGTAATGAGGCCCTCCCGTTGTAGCATATGGAGAGTGTACTTCGCTGCCTTGGCAGCATTCTTCTGCATAATCTCCTCTAGCTTGTATTCGATGTATTGCGCGAGCTGGCAGCTACTGCTGGAGGGAGGCAGAGGAGCTGCTGTGGCTTCCAGTTCCCGCACCCGGGCTTGGAATGCCTCCTTTTCCTTCTCAAGGGTGGCGATCTGGAAGCCTAGGCACTTGGCTGTTGCCGCATCTTGCGAGAAGAGATAAAATGAGTTTGAGAAAAGAGGAAACAATCTTAAAGCAATAAGTGCAAGTGACGAGACTTAACACCCCGCAGGTACCCGGAGAGGACGGTATCGGCTGCTTCCGAGCGCTTCTTCTAGTGGTTCGCTTCCTCCTGAGTGAGACGGTGGACCTCTTCCTTTTCATCAACGAGTTTCTGGTGCGAGGGGGCATTCCGATCCAGCTGCATGCACCGCCTGCCCACCATGTGGGCCAGCTCCAAGACGCAGAGCTGCGCCCACGCGCTCTCATGAACATGGATTCGCGTGGACTCCTCATTGTAGATCGTGGCGTCTTCCCACGCATAGAGACCAAACGAGAAGTTGTAAGTTTCCCCGCTGATGGTCTCATGCTCCAGCCAGCTCGGCAGCAGGGTGGAGATGGAGGCCCAGTGGCGGTGCCCTCTCGTCACCAGCTTAACAGCAGGCCCCTATCCTTGCGACCTGGAGGTGTCGGCCGCCTCACTAGGGGAGTCGTCGGTCGAGGCGTTCAGGGGTGGGGGGTGGGGGGGAGGATCTTCAGCTGACTGGTCCACCGGAGCCTTACCCTTCTTCTGGGTTGTGGGAGGTGTGCCGCCCACGGCCTTCGACTTCTTGGACGGTGGCGGCGGAAGGGTTTTTGTGCAGTCGCCACACTTCTGGGTAGCAGGGGCTGAGGTCTCACGATGTGCGGTGGCGGCCGCCTCAGCATGAGTGAGCTCACCAAAAGCAGCTCGCGCACTCCTGTAAGGAGGGTGAAGGGGAATGTCTCGCTCGCCTGTTGAGAGAGAGTCATAACAGAAAAAAATGTGCTAAGTAAAAAGAAAGAAACGCGAGTAGCTTACCTCCCCCAGGAGGGACAGGGGCGAGGTTGTCCAAGTTCTTGCGGAGGAATGCGACTTCAAAGTTCTTCCCTTGGAATAACCTGCACAACTCGGCTTCATGGCCCCCCAGGCTAGGGGTGGTAGCTCGCCTCACTAAGCTGTATCGACGAGAATGGGACGTTGTCGAAGTCTCCCTTAACAAAGATAAATTTCTTCAGCCCGTTGTGGCTCTTATTTACTGTCTCCCGCACTTTGACGTGATTCCTGGAGAAGTAGGTGGTTCCATCCTTGTTCACATGGAAGGAGAACAGCTTGCAGAAGACCGCAAGACTGAACTCGATCCGCTCTTCCTGCAAGAAGCAGGCGACCCGACCACGACCGCAATAGAGTTGGGGATCATCTGGCCGAGGACAACCCCGAAGTACTTCAGTATTTGGAGAACCTCGGGCCATAGGGGAAGACAGAGGCCCGCATTGAAGTGCATTATTGGGATGGAGAGTTCCTCTCTCGAGAGGTCATTATTTTTCTCCCCCTCCCCGGGTTGCCTCGCAACAATGCCTAGTGGAATGAAGTTGCCGATCGCGTCAAAGAATTAGACTTTGGAAATGGCGGCGTAGGAGAAAGAGTGGTCGGAGAAGGTCCAGACGCATTTGCTTTGCCCGTCAGCATCACCGCCACCACTGCACATCTCACAGTCAGATCACCAAGTGGGACGTTGTAGTTCTCGCAAAGAGCAGGTGAGCTGGGAGTCAAAAGATGTAGATAGGGAACGAAAGTCTTAAATACGGTAGGTAATAAAGGGCGGTAGGGCTTATTTATCGGAAGAAAAGGGCGGGAAAATGTCCCGTCGGCGGGATAGCAAAAAAGTTCCGTGACGCTTCGACTTCCGGGCCCGCCATGGGTTCCTACTAGCTCGCTACTGCGCTACAAAAGTTATTCGGCAGAGAGATGTGCTCACTCATATCCACCAAAGAGGAAGAAGAGTCACGCCAACTCATGTTCGGCGGATGCCTGGCTCGCTCCCGCCAAGACTAGGCATGCGAGCAGGGCGAACCTATTCAACGGCCTCGCGCCCGCCCGAGGAGGTGTAGGCGAGCAAGAGATTCTCGTCTGCACTCGCTTAAAGAAAATTAAGCAATCATAAGAAACGAAGGTAATATGCAACAAACATAAGCCCATCAGCGGGCAAGAGATCCCAAATAATTACAAACAAGAGTTCAATGTCCCGAGAAAAGGGGAATAAAAATTCGTGGCTCTATCACGCGAGCTGACCCAAGATATAGGCGAGAAACATGCCTGGCAGTCGGTGGCGAGGAAGGGGCTGGTGACCCAGTACTGGATCCATTTCAACCTACCATGCCCCCGCGTCTCGAATCGGGGCGTCACACGAGGGTAGAAGTATTCGTGAACTGCTGATAATTCCCGCTTGGCTAGGTTGACCTGCACCGTGGCGTGCCTATGTCGCTCCTCCAATCATGTGATGTGCACACCCAGAGATATAGACCCATCCCCATAATCTGGGCACCTCATGTAACGTCCCGATTCGCACTAGGCCCCTCGTGCGCATTTTTGAGTCAGGAGAGCTGACTTGGGCTCAGGGGAGTGCTGGCTACTGGGATGTACTTGTAAATAGGAAGAGAAATCAGTCAAGCATAAGACACGGGTAGTGACACGGGCGTGTCCCTACCTGTGTGGGAGAGGCCAGTTCTCGAGTCGACGACTCGAGTATGTCCAGAGAAGGACACGGGTAGTGACACGGGCGTGTCACTACCCGTGTGAAGTGATACGGGTAGTGATATGGGCGTGTCACTACCCGTGTACAGTGACATGGGTAGTGACACAGGCATATCACTACCCATGTACAGTGACACGGGTAGTGACACGGGCGTGTCACTACCCGTATGAAGTGACACGGGTAGAGACACGGGCGTGTCCCTACCCATCTGTGTCGAGTTGAACTCGACGAAGCGTGTCGAGATCGATGAAGTGTATCTTATGCAGTGACACGGGTAGAGACACGGGCGTGTCCCTACCCATGTATGTCGAGTTGAACTTGACGAGGCGTGTCGAGGCCAACGAAGCGTGTCGAGATCGATGAAGTGTATGACACGGGTAGAGACACGGGTGTGTCCCTACCCATGTGTGTCGAGTTGAGTTCGTCGAGACGTGTCTAGAGAAGGACACGGATAGGGAACACGACCGTGTCATGTGGACACGGGTCGAGACACGGGCGTGTCCCTAGCCATGTCGAGTATTGAAATGACAATAAAATCGTCGTTGACGCTTCGCCCGAAGCAGGACACGGGTAAGGACACGGGCGTGTCCCTACCCGTTTCACTTTTCATTTATAAAGGTTGTGAAAACCCTAGCTATTTTCACTCCTCATTTCAGCCATTTTTCCTAAGAGAAACTTCTATAGAGAGGGAAAACTGCTGGAGCAAGTCTTGGAGGACAAGATCCGCCGTCGCCGTGAAGAAGAAGATGCCGCCGAGGAGAGTTACACGATCCATGGCCGGAAATAGTGGAAATGCCGGAAATGAGGTGAGCTTCCTCCCCTCTCCCTTGGTGCTAGATCTGTAGATATCTAGGTGAGATGTCGACTCAAAAGAGTCTTGACTAGAGAGATGGTGATTTCTCTAGGAAGAGGCTATTCTAGGGCTTGTGCTCTAAGGCTAGTTGTGTCTTCAACCTCTCCAACCTTCTATGTGAAGATGGGGGATGGTTTCGTGAAGAGTCATGGCCTCATGAGGGTGAATAAGGGAGTAAGAATCTTTGGTGTGATTTGCGAAGATTGGCTTGAGGAGGAAGATGAACCGATGCAGTTCATTCCACCTTAAGATGCGTACATAATCTGTGTTTTGCGCGCAGTGATCTACTTGGCCATTTTCAGATATGATATGTCCAGATTTGGGCTTTCGACTAAACACAAAAGTTGAAGTACTTGAAAATACCTTTCCAATGAGTGGTTGCACGATTTCAGACGAAGTCGGTAGCCACAGGAAAGTCTGAATGAAAATGATGTCCAATAAATCCTGCATGAAGAAATTGTGTTCTGTGCGCATCGGAATTCAAGGCTGATTTCAAGTATGATACTATTGAATTTGGGTTGAGGTCTGAACATAAAAGTTGTAGCCCATGGAAAGAACTTTCCATCAAGTGGTAACACGTCTTCACCGGATTCCTATAGCTTCAGGAATCTCCGGTTGAATTTGCTGTCCAGAATTAGTCTGCACTTAAATTCTTGGTTTAGTATAACATGAATTTGGATTCGGTGGATTAAATGCTGCAATTATTTGGAGGTTTGGGTGAACTCTTTTATGTTAATCATCTTAGTTCTATAATTGATGAAGTTTAATAATTGGATCTCGTGAAATTGATTTGTGAAGCGAAGCATACTTAAACGAAATGATTTAATAGAAATTGGTAGACTAATATAAATGTGCATCATGTTTATATTGTGTTGAAATCATTTGGAATGACATGTAGGAGAATAATCTATGGCCATGTGAATAATTGTTTAACGGATTGAATTTAGTAGTCCAATTCTTAGAGTGTCATCTCCCTACGGGTAGCATTGTGGAAGGGTGTAAGTGCAGTGTTGACCGTCACTAGTTGGGATTGCGTTGAGATGAGCCAAAGTCGGATGGTTGGGCTTGGTCCTCGCTGCTTATTTACAGGGGCTCCTTCCATGCTGAGAGGATGGTTGGGCTTGGTCCTCGTGCTTTCTCCGAGTCTCCTTCATGCCACGGTGATGTGGAATTGAATGTGGGGTGAGTCGACACTCGGTGTCATAATCCTGGGTTAAGGATAGTGTGGCAGGTCTATGGGCTCGCCGATCGTCACACCGATGGGAGTTGACAGTTAGACTTTGGGCGGTTGGGCTTGGTCCTCGGTGTTCACTTCCCGGGCTCCTTTCGTGCCAAGTGAATGGTTGGACTGTGTCCTCTTGCTTTCTTCTGAGACCCCTTCCGGGTCAAACCAGGCCAGTTCGGGCTTTGTTCTCGGTGCACATCTACCCGAGACCCCGCTGGGCCATAGTACGCATGGGCTCCACTGTTGTGTTCTTACCGTTGAGGCGTACAAAGGCCTAAGTGAAGTAGTGTGGATACCCGCTTAGTAGTATAGATGCCCGCTTTACTGTCACCACCTGGCCACGACGGTTGATTCCTGAGAGGTTAGCTACCTGCTCGAATAGTGGGAACTATAGTCTGTGTCGACATAGCAATTGCATGTGCTTTAACATGGGTGAGTCATTTCATAGCATACATACCATTTCATAAAATTACACAACAAGATCCTCATCGTATAAGCTTGTATAGGCACTCCTATACGATGAGTTAATTTATGTAAATAGATCCTTAACTTATAAGCTTGTATGGGCATCCTTATAAGTTAAGTTACCTTCCTACTGTAGTTACTTGCTCTTGATGATTGATATATCTCTTGTAGAACTGCTAGATTATTTGTTGTTAATCGTATTGTACCATTAACACCTGCTTGTACCTGCTTATACTATTTGTTATACTTTGTACCCATGCTCTTTTCTCCACCCGGTGCCGAGGAGTCGCCGGGGGAGCGGATGTGAAGCAAATTAGTCTTTACGACTAACAATTGCTATGTCTTCCTTTTTTAGGAGGTCACCCCGCAGGTAGAGCAGCCGCAGACTTTGCAGCAGGATAGCCGGGCCCGGACGATAAGGCCTGAAGGGACGGTACCGTCGCTACCATTAGTTACTGATGTGAGTGTTGAGTGACTCTGATGTAGCCCTTTTGGGCGTTTATTAGCTCTACTTTGATATATTGTAGAAGCATGTTTTAGATTCTCTATTTTTATGTACTATGGACTTATGTACTTGGTGTGGATTTGACTTCTCTTTATTATATTTCAGTTTGGTTGGCATATGTATTGATATTGATTGTAGCCGGCAGAATAGGCGTCTTGTAGTACAGGTTAGCCCGTGCACTAATGCTACCACAAGGCAGCTGTTCTGGGCATAAGACCCCCTTCATGCCGTATTTTGGGATTCGGGAGGGGGGGGGGTCATACAAATGGTATCAGTTTGCCACGTTCCTCAACTAAAGAAGTCATTCAACAATGGTACCACCCCCGTTCGATTAGTCAGTTTGGGGACAAACTGTCTTAGCGGAAGTAGTGGTGTGCCCATATATAATTCACACTAAGTTTGTCCAACTTTGACCTTAAGATTAGCCAACCTGACCATACGTTTGTGTTTTATGTGTAGATTCCAGTACACATTGAGCCGATAGGGGGCACTCCTGCCCCTTCCATACCCACTCAGTTCCAACACTCCTATTTGGGGAAGACGCACACCTCCATCCTGGATGTCTTTAGGGCGCAGCAGCCTCCGGTGCAACAACAAGCTTCGGGCTCTAACTGGTTGAGCACCTTTCAGACCCTCTCCCCTCCCGCATAGATCGGGACGGAGTCGACCGTATGCATGGAGGAATGGCTTGACATGGTGCATGAGTTATTGGAGGGGATCTGTTGCCCCTCCAACATGGCTGTGACGTTGGCGATGCCCATCTTGGAACTACATGCTAAGAGGTGGTGGAAGTCCCTCATGGGCTCCACCTTCCAATGCAGGGTCTATACAGAGATAAGTTAGAGCGAGTTCTCGAATGTCTTCTGAGAGCACTTCATCACCACATCCGCTCGAAATGAACTCAAAGAGAGGTTTCTTTTGCTGAAGCAAGGATCAAAATAAGTTACGGAATATCAGTGAGAGTTTCAGCACCTCATGAGGTTCGCGGATTCTTATGATTTATATGATAGAGGATACGCCAAGCATTTCTACAAAGGGATGCGAGATCCCCTAAGGCAGGACCTTTTGTTTATAGCGGGCACTAGCTTGGCAAAGATTATCGACATGGCGAAGAGATTGGAGGAGGACCAATTGAGTAGTGGTAAGAGACCTGCGGAGGGCGTGATAGAAGCTGGCCCAAGCAACAGAAGAAGGCGGGACTTTAGAGGAGGAAGGGGACATCAAAGAGGTGGAGGACGTTTCCACCGAGATTTTAGAGTGGAGCATCCAGTTCTACAGCCGCCTGCGTTGCCTCCACCGCCTCAGCCTCAACAATTTCAGCAACCTGAGGGGCGTTATAGGCGGGTGTGCTTCGAATGCAACCAGTTGGGCCACATCCAACATTTCTGCCCGTGGTTGTTTGGTAATGTCCCTCCTGCTCTCCCTCCGGCAGCTCCGCGGGGGCGGGGTTATATGCACGGTCGAGGACGAGAACCACGAGGAGGAAACCCCGGTCCTGCCCGGGATAAAGTGTACGCGCTGGACATGGCGAAAGAACGGAACCCCCGGGATATTATTGCAGGTATGTTGCAGTTAGCCTTCTCATTTTCATTGCTTAAATTAAGTTACTTAAAACATACTAGACACCTGCTGTTGAGTTTTGGTTATTGGTACTTAGGCACCGTGGTAGTCTGTGGGAAGACGGCCTATACGCTGTTCGATACCGGTGCCTCACACTCTTTTGTGTCTGAGGACTTCATTAAGGACATGGAAGGTGTACAATACTTTACTGGTATAGCTCGACGAGTATGCCTCTTGGACGGCTCTGAGATGACTGCGACCGCCCAGTGCGAATTGGAGATATTTATTGGAGGAAAAGCTATTGATACGCCTGCCATGGTCTTGAGAATGCCGGAATTTGACATCATTTTGGGCATGGCGTGGTTGGACTAGCAATTTGTAAGGATTGATTGTGCAAAGAAATGAATCTACTTGAGGCAAGGAGACACCGACGTCATTTTTCAAGGTATTAGCTTCGCACCTCGTATGATGTTATCTTCAGTTCAGGCAGTAAAAGCCCATATGAAGGGGGATGAAGTCTTCATGATCTGTTTCGAGTTGAAGGAGATGACGTTGGATATGAAAGATGTACGGGTAGTGCGGGATTTCCCCGAGGTATTTCCTGAGAAACTGCCAGGATTACCCCCGCATAGAGAAGTTAATTTTCAAATTAATCTAGTACTGGGTGCCAAGCCTACATCCAAGACCCCTTACCGAATGGCCCCGAAGGAACTCGCGGAGTTTAGAGTTCAACTGCAAGAACTGGTGGAGTCAGGGTTCATTCGCCCTAGCTCGTCACCCTAGGGAGCCCCTGTATTATTCGTCAAGAAGAAGGACGGAACCTTGCAGTTATGCATAGACTATGGGGAACTCAATCGTCTGACGGTACAGAACACCTATCCGCTACCCCGGATCGACGAGTTATTCGATCAATTGGTGGGAGCGCATTGGTTTTGTAAGTTGGATTTGCACTCGGGATATTATCAGTTGATGATACAAGAGGAGGACATCCAGAAAATGGCCTTTAGTTCAAGATATGGATTGTACGAATTCACTGTAATGCCATTTGGGCTCACAAATGCCCCTTCGGCCTTCATGAGCCTGATGAGCAAGGTGTTTAAACCTTACTTGGATATCTTCGTCATTGTTTTCATCAACGATATCCTGGTCTACTTAAAGATGGAGGAGGAGCATATTAAGCACTTGACCTTGGTATTGAAGAAATTAAAAGGGCACGCCTTGTTCGCCAAGTTCAGCAAGTGCGAATTCTGGCTTAAAGAGGTTGTTTTCTTGGGACATGTGATTAGTGGAGCAGGACTAGCGGTGGATCCGACCAAGGTGCGTGCTGTGAAGGAGTGGTCGCCCTTGAAGTCGACGGCCGACGTGCGGAGCTTCCTTGGACTTGCCGGGTATTACCGTAAGTTCGTAAAAGGATTCTCCAAGATTTCCCTCCCTTTTACTTCCTTGACAAAGAAAGGTGTGTCATTTGAGTGGACACCCCAGTATGAAGTGGCGTTCCAAGAGCTGAAGGATAGACTTACCTCTGCCCCCATCCTAGCCCTCCCATCTGGAAAGGAGGGATTTCAAGTTTACACTGACGCGTCGTATCAGGGGATGGGAGTGGTATTGATGCAGCATGGCCATGTAATTGCATACACCTCAAGATAGCTGAAGAAGCATGAGATCAATTATCCGGTTCATGATTTGGAGTTGGGAGCAGTGCTCTTCGGCTTGACGTTTTGGATGCATTATCTATACGACGTCCACTGCGAGACCTTTTCACACCATAAAAACTTAAAGTACGTTCACACACAGAAGGAATTGAACTTGAGACAACGACGATGGCTAGAGTTTCCATGTAATTATGAGTTCACTTTGAACTATCATCCCGGAAAGGCGAACTCGGTGGCCGATGCATTGAGCAGAAAGGTACCATACTCGAGCCCAGAGTCTCGGTTGATGAGTATGGAGTTGGCTCAGATGATTGAAGAGATGGATATTAATTTGGTATATAAAGCTCCTTCGGCAGAGTATACGGAGTACTTGGCAACCATGAGCATAGTTTGTGATATTCGGGACCGAATCCGGGCGGAGCAAGGAAGGGATGTGGCTCTGGCCCCGACGATCAAGGCAATCGAAGATGGGACTACTGATGAGCATACACTAAAAGACAGTCTCGTTTATTTCTATGACCGGCTCTACATTCCCAAGGGCGGTAAAATCCGGGAGGATATCTTGAGAGAGGCACAGCTGCTTAGGTGCGTTTCCATGATATATAAGGAGTAATTTATCCCCCTCTCTTTAGTTTTTGTTTTAGCTTTTTATTACTCACCTTTTCCTTAATAAAATTCGTAAATTTTCTCTTCTTTTCGTGTATTGGATTTAATCAAGTGCCCTACTCTAAGTGATCTTTTGTATCTTCTTTTTAAGTTTTCAAGTTATTATTTTGCTTAGTTTAGTTTTAGGTTCTCTTATAAGTTGTCGTTATGCTATCTTTAATTTCCATTTTACTTAGGCTTTTTAGTTTATTTGCTTTTAAAATCACCTTGTATTCATTCTTATTGGTTTATAAAAGAGGTTTTAAAAGTGTTTTTAATTTTTCTCTAACTTAGTTTTACTTTTTATTTCGTAAACTTTTTGTTTCGTTAACTTTATTTCCACTTTTTACACACTTTTATGAAGTTATAAGAATGTATTTATAATCGTTTTAATTTTTCAAACACTTTGTTGTTTTCTTTTATTTCAAAAAACTTTTGCTTATTTAATTTTTATTTCCTATTTTTTTGCATTTTCATCAAGTTGTAGGTGTAGAAATATAATCGTTTTAATTTTTAGATAACTTTGATTTTCTATTTTTATGTAGTGTGTGTGAGTGTACGAGTTAGATTTTATTGCTTTCTTAAATTCCTGTAGAGTGCGTGTGTGTATGAGATAGGATTTTCAGCTTTTATTTCCCGCCTACTTGTTTGAGTAAGACTTCTCAATTTAATGATTTAATTTCCCTCCTGCTCGCTTGAGTAGAACTTGCAATTTTCTACTTTCATTTCCCTCCAGCTCGTTTGAGTAGGACTTGAATTTTAGCGCTTTCATTTCCCGCCTACTCGTTTGAATAGGACTTGCAATTTTCTTCTTTCTTTACTGCTTTCTATATCGCTTTCATTTCCCGCCTACTCGTTTGAGTAGGACTCATACTTTTTCATTTAAGTAATTGTTCTTTTCATAAGTCGTCACCATTACAATGGGTGGCTAATCATTCTTAGCCCTCAGTATCAAAGAGAGTTGTGATAGATAAAATTGATTTAAATAATTAAAGTTCCTCATTTTCTCTTTAATTAAAAATACTTAATATTTGCCCCGAGTATATGACGCATAGAACCACAAATCGATGTGTAGTCTCTACTTCTGTTGTCCATATGCTAGCTAGCCGAGAGGCCGTGTATATGGAATGATCACCCTTGGGTAAATAGAGTTCCGCACTAACCATCGAGAGAGGAGGCGCGGAATTCTACCAGATTGGATTCTTAGCATAATGCGGGCATTAATAGGTATCCTTTGTCGAACGAGAGCTCGGTCGAATAGTCTTAATGTTCAGGTGAGTGATAGTCCTAGTGATAGGTGAGCTCATTTTTAAGGAACCTCCACAGCCAATTCACTGCCTTAATTAATTTGAAATTTAGGTTCTCTCATTTCGGTACCGTTGCGTTAATTCTTCATCTACTTTTTAAGTGTATTTTTCTATTTCTATTATTTAATCAATAACCCGAGAAGTTATTTTTGGTAAAATAATAGTCCTTAGTAGAAATAATCAACACATCCCCGAGAACAATATGATCTCGATATTCTCCACCAGAATATCCTGTACTACACACGATAGGTGCACTTACCTCCTTTCGTTAAAACTAGATTTCAACTTTTATATATAATAAATCTGCGCGCTTCGACCACCACTAAATAATTAAACCATCCTACTTAAATAATCCTTGGGGAGCCTCGAGTTTTAACCATCAGGTTTTTTGACCGTTGTCATGGATTTCGTGTTGTTATTTTGAATTTCTGGAGTTTATTACTTTTACCTATTTTTATTTATTAATATAACAAAAAATGGCCAACCAAGAAAATACTAATAATAAAAATAGTAATAATAATACTAATAATAATAATAATAACTACATAAAAAACTTAAAAAAACATAATTTTTTTCTATTTTCGAAAATCCAATAAAATTATTATATAGTGTATATATTTAAAAAATAAAAGGTCGACCGCTTGTTTTTTTCCCTTCTTTGTTTCTCTTACCAAAATCCAAAATCCAAAAACATTTTATTTCGAAAAACCTACTTAAAACACAAAAAAATCTCCCCACTTGGCTTTTTTTTTTTCTGAAAATCAAAAATTGTATATAATAAAAAAAATATTTTCTCTCCTCGTCATCACCTCGCGCTATTGTGAGCGATAGGAGACTTCATTTTTGTAATGCCCAAATGACTAAGACGTTAGTTAAATACGGAGTTACACACATACTTACCCCCTACGACCCGCAAACTTATGACCGAGTTTATCTTTTTGGATTTGTAGTTATCTTTTTTGCTATTTGTTCTTAATAATGCAGGGTTCTAAATGGGCCTCCCCGACCTCGTTTCAGGGAAGCTTCTATTCTCCCTCTTTATTTTTGTTTGTAAATATTACATTTTATTATCTTTTTGTTCCACATACTTACATTGCAATATTGAGGACAATATTAAAATTAAGTACGAGGGAGTTTTTTTATTTTACTTAATGACACTTTTATATTCTGCACTCATTAAAATTTTTTTTAAAAAAAATAAAACTCAAAAAAAATTTGTTTGTTTTATCATCAAAAACACCAAAAAACTATTAAACAAAAATTTCCAGAATAAAAAATTATAAAACAAAAATTCCAAAAAAATATTTTTTTTACTTTGTAAATCTTTTTGAAAATAATTTTTTCTTTTCCCCCTCTTCTTTATAAATAACATCTTTTTCTCTTTCCTTTCTTATAAATAAATTGATAAAAAATAAAAAAAATCAAAAAGATTTAGAAAATCCAAAATCCTAAAAAGATAATTACTCTAAAAATCCAAAAAAAGCTAATAACTCAAAATAAAAAAAGATGAAAACTCTAAAAAATTCCCCAAAACATTATCAAATAAATAAATCGAATATACCATTCTTAACCCCTTTCTCTCTTCAAAAATCTAGTTATGAGTTTATTTATAAGCAAATTTTATTAACTTTTTTGTTTACTATTTGTTTATTAATTGGAGAGTGATAGATTTAGATATCCAGGGTTAAGTTTAAAAAACAATTTATGCTTTTATTTTTTTTATTTAGATAGGGGACTTGTTTCAGCACTACTTCTAATTTATCTAAATACTTACATATTTATTTTGTTCGAAAATAACAACCTTAGACTTCAATTATGTTTACTTCAAGTTTTTTTTTGAAATACAGGAACGTTCAATTTATCAATGTTGCTCTCAAATTTTTTTTATTAAAATCTAGTTTTCTTTCTGAAAAACCCTATCTCCCTATTTTTTTCATGTCTTACTTGGCATGACTATTTTGATCCTAAAAAAGAACCTATATCAATGCAATAAGATTTTGTTCCATAAATATAGACATCCAATATTTTTAAAAGATTATATGTTACTGAGTAAGAGGATAAAATTCATTACTCCTATATATATATAATGGGTTATATGAAGTTGTTCAAAAAAATTATATATGTTATGGAAAATAAGATTTCATTTTCCTAAACATCCACATTCAAACCAAAAATTTCATTAGAGATTTGAGCGAAAAAATATATACCTCACCTCATCCAAAGCCCTCTTCATAAAGCAGAGTAACCCCCTTCACCATTTTCAATGATTCTAGAATTAATTTAAAATCTTTTTGAGAGTATAAATTTTAAATTGCATTATTTCCTTTAATTCTTATAAGCTAAAAGTATCTATAATTCCAGTCTATTTTTGTTAACCTGACAAATATAATTTTTGCTTTCTATTTGATTATATTGAGAAGTTTTTAGCTGAAACTCTTCCTCTATTTAAATTTTTGTCATAATTTAGTACATAACACTTATACCCCTGATGTTAACTTTGATCTATCTTTCAATTAATTTAAGCGGTAGCTAAATTTAGGATTTTTTTAATCCTTACAAGTATATCTCCACCTTTTGCTCATGAATAGCAAAAATTAAGTATGAGGGTATTTGATAAGTTGTAAATATTCGTATTTTTATGTATTTTATTTAGTTCATTTTAGTTTATTCTTGTTACTTTAGTTATTTTTCTTCAATAAAATGTTCTTTTTTTGTATACACTCCTCTAACTTAGCTTTATTTTTGTTTTCTAAAATTTTGCAGAAAGAAGTCTAAAATTTAAAGTACACTCCCGTGAACATAATATCACCCCCGTGATCTGGGCATGACACTTTGGTTCCAGCAAAAAACTATGGCCTGCAATGGAAAAAGGAAGTCACGCCCGTGTCCCATCATTATATGCCTATGTTTAGTCTGACACACCCGTGTCACGCCAGCTGACTCGACATTCGTCGAACTCGACTCAACGCCAGTCAACACTCAACGCCAGTTAACATACAACGACTGTCAACACTCAACACCTCCTGAAATTCGACACTCAATGCCGAGAACACGCCCATGTCCCTATTCGACAATCCCATGTCAATACTGTCTCGATGCTCAACGCATCTAGCTTAACGTTCGATGTTTGATGTTTGTCGAACTGCTAGTCACGCCCGTGTCGATATGCTACATGCCCATGACCATCCCAGCAGTTCCAGACAAGACATCGCCAGCGATGCAAAGACTCGACATCTTCGCCAGATAAACCTTTTGGACATGCCCGTGTTGATTCAGGAACACGCCCGTGTCGATTCAGGAACACGCTCGTGACTGCATCAAATTTCTAGACAAGATGCCGCCAGGGAATCAAGGATTCGACGCTCTGGCAGTCACGCCCATACTACATGCCCGTGACTGTAGGTTCACGCCCGTGACTTCCACGTGGAATGCCCCGAAGTCAACCGCCAATAAATTTTTGGCTTCACCTCAGTGCTAGTAGCTATATGCCCCCAACATGTCATTGACCAGGGTGTGTAATCTGAAACATTTTGTCTATAAATAGATATTTACTGTAAGATCCAATGCTCCCTTTTTTTTGAACCATTTTGCTTAGGGTAGGGGATACTTAGGTGCTTTTCCATGCTATATAACGTGTAATTTCTACCCCTCTCTTTAGTTTTTATTTTAGCTTTTTATAACTCCCCTTTTCCTTAATAAAATTCGTAAATTTTCTTTTCTTATCATGTATTGGATTTAATCTAAGTGCCCTACTCTAAGTGATCTTTTGTATCTTCTTTTTAAGTTTTCAAGTCATTATTTTGCTTTGTTTAGTTTTAGGTTCTCTTATAATTTGTCGTTATGCTAGCTTTAATTTCAATTTTACTTAGCCTTTTTTGTTTATTTGCTTTTAAAATCACCTTGTATTCATTCTTATTGGTTTATAAAAGAGTTTTTAAAAGTGTTTTTAATTTTTCTCTAACTGAGTTTTACTTTTTATTTCGTAAACTTTTTGTTCCGTTAACTTTATTTCCACTTTTTACACACTTTTATGTAGTTATAAGAATGTATTTATAATCATTTTAATTTTTTGAACACTTTGTTTTTTGCTTTTATTTCAAAAAACTTTTGCTTATTTAATTTTTATTTTCTCTTTTTATGCATTTTCATAAGGTTCTAGGAGTAGAAATATAATCATTTTATTTTTTAGATAACTTTGATTTTCTCTTTTTTATGTAGTGTGTGTGAATGTATGAGGTAGATTTTATTACTTTCTTAAATTCCTGTAGAGTGCGTGTGTGAATGAGATAGGATTTTTAGGTTTTATTTCCTGCCTACTTATTTGAGTAGGACTTGTCAATTTAATGCTTTAATTTCCCGCCTGCTCGTTTGAGTAGGACTTGAAATTTTTTGCTTTCATTTCCCTCCTACACGTTTGAGTAGGACTTGAATTTTATCGCTTTCATTTCCCGCCTACTCGTTTGAGTAAAACTTGCAATTTTACTGCTTTCTTTACTGCTTTCTATATCGCTTTCATTCCCACCTACTCGTTTGAGTAGGACTCGCACTTTTTTATTTAAGTAATTGTTCTTTTCATAAGCCATCCACATTTCGATGAGTGGCTAATCATTCTTATCCCTCAGTATCAAAGTGCGTTGGGACAGATAAAATTGCTTTAAATAATTAAAGTTCCATGTTTTCTCTTTAATTAAAAATACTTAAGTTTTGCCCCGGGTATATGACCTGTAGAACCACAAATTGATGTGTGGTCTCTACTTCCGTTGACTATACGTTAGCTAGCCGAGAGGCCGAGAGGCCGTGCGTATGGAACGATCACCCTTGGGTAAATAGAGTTCCGCACCAACTCTCGAGAGAGGAGGCACGGAATTCTACCGGATTGGGTTCTCCACCCAATAACAGTGTTCTTAGCGTAATGCGGGTATTAATAAAAATCCTTCATCAGACGAGAGCTCAGTCGAATAGTCTTAATATTCAGGTGAGCGATAGTCCAAGTGATAGGTGAGCTCATTTTTATGGAACCTCCACGGCCAAGTCGCCGCCTTAATTAATTTCAAATTTAGGATCTCTTGTTTTGGTACCGTTATGCTAATTCTTCATCGGCTGTTTAAGTCTATTTTTTTGTTTTTATTATTTAATCAAAAACCCGACAAGTTATTTTTGGTAAAATAATATTCCATCCAGAGAGGAGTAGAAATAATCAACACGTCCCCAAAAATAATACAACCTCAATATTCCCCACCAGAATATCCTGTACTACACGTGATCGGTGCACTTGTCTTCTTTCGTTAAAACTCGATTTCAACTTTTATATATAATAAATCCGAGCGCTCCGACCACCACCAAATAATTAAACCATCTTACATTAATAATCCTTGGGGCGCCGCGAGTTTTAACCATCAAGTTTTTGGCGCCGTTGCCGGGGATTTCATGTTGTTATTTTGAATTTCTGCAGTCGATTACTTTTACTTATTTTTATTTATCTATATAACAAAAAATGGCCAACCAAAAAAATACTAATAATAAAATAATAATAATACTAATAATAATAATAACTACTTTAAAACTAAAAATACATAAATTTTGTTTCTATTTTCGAAAATCGAAAAAATCGATTTTTTTTTATTATATAGTGTATATATTTTAAAAATAAAAGTTCGGCCGCCTGTTTTTTCCCTTCTTTTTTTCTCTTACCAAAATCCAAAATCCAAAAACATTTTATTTTGAAAAACCTACTTAAAAAACTAAAAAAAATCTCCCCACTTGTCTTAATTTTTTTTTTTGAAAATAAAAAATTGTATATAATAAAAAAAAATTATTTTCTCACCTCGGCATCGCCTCGCGCTATTGTGAGCGATAGTGGAATGCATTTTTGTAACAGACAAATGACTAAGATGTTAGTTAAATACAGAGTTACACACAAACTTACCACCTGCAAACTTGTGGCCGAGTTTATCTTTTTCGATTTTTAGTTATCTTTTTGCTATTTGTTCTTAATAATGCAGGGTTCTAAATGGGCCACCCAACCTAGTTTCAGGGAAGCTTCTACCCTCCCTTTTTATTTTTGTTTGTAAATATTACATTTTACTTTCATTTTGTTCCGCATACTTACATTGCAACATTGGAGACTATGTTGGAATTAAGTATGGTGGAGTTTTCTTATTTTCCTTAATTGCACTTTTATATTCCACACTCATTAAAAATTAAAAAAAACTTAAACTCAAAAAAATTTTGTTTGTTTTATTATCAAAAACCCCAAAAATATTAATAAACAAAAAATTCAAAAAAAATTAAAAAATATAAATTCCCAAAAAATATTTTTTTACTTTGTAAATCTTTTTGAAAATAAACTTTTCTCTTTCCCCCCCTCTTCTTTGAAAATAAGATCTCTTTCTCTTCCCTTTCTTGTAAATAAATTGATAAAAAAATCAAGAAAATCAAACAAATCAAAAAGATTTATAAAATCTTAAATCCTAAAAAGACAATAACTCTAAAAATCCAAAAAAAGATAATAACTCAAAATAAAAAAAAGATGAAAACTATAAAACATTCCACAAAAAATTATGAAATAAATAATTTGAATATACCATTCATAACCCTTTTCGCTCTCCAAAAAACTAGTTATGAGTTTATTTATAAGTAAATTTTATTAATTCTTTCTTTATTATTCGTTTATTAATTGGAGATTGATAGATTTAGATATCCGGGGTTAAGCTTTAAAAAATTTTTATGCTTTTATTTTTTTTATTTAGATAGGGGACTTGTTTCAGCACTACTTCTAATTTATCTAAATTATTACATATTTATTTTGTTAGAAAATAACAACCTTAGACTTCAATTATATTTACTTGAAACTTTTTTTTTGAAATACTGGAACGTTCAATTTATCAAAGTTGCTCTCAAAAGTTTTTTTTATTAAAATCTAGTTTTCTTTCTGAAAAACCCCATCTCCCTATTTTTTCATGTCTTACTTGGCATGATTATTTTGATCCGAAAAAAAAACCTATGTCAATGGGAATAAGATTTTGTTCAGCAAATATAGGCATCCAATATTTTTCAAAGATTATATGTTATAGAGTAAGAGGATAAAATTCATTCCTCCTATATATATACAGTGGGGTTATATGAAGTTGTTCAAAAAAATTTTATATGTTATGGAAAATAAGATTTCGTTTTCCTAAACATCCACATTCAAACCAAAAATTTCATTAGAGGTTTGAGCGAAAAATATATACCTCACCTCATCTAAAGCCCTCTTCATAAAGCACAACAAGCCCCTTTGCCATTTTCATTAATTCTAGAATTAATTTAAAATATTTTTGAGAGCATAATTTTTAAATTACATTATTTTCATTAATTCTTATAAGCTAAAAGTTTCTATAATTCTAGTCTACTTTTGTTAACCTAACAAATACAATATTTGCTTTCTATTTGATTATATTTAGAAGTTTTTAGCCGAAACTTTTCCTCTATTTAAATTTTTGTCATAATTTAGGACTTAACTCTTATACCCAAGATGTTAACTTTGATCTCTCTTTTAAATAATTTAAGCGGTAACTAAATTTTGGATTTCTTTTAGTTCCTTATAAGTATATCTCCAACTTTTGCTCTAGAATAGCAAAAGCTTAAGTATGAGGCTATTTGATAAGTTGTAAATAATCATATTTTTACGTATTTTATTTATGTTGTTTTAGTTTATTTTCATTGTTCTAGTTACTTTTCTTCAATAAAATGTTAAGTTTTTCTATACACTCCTCTAACTTAGTTTTACTTTTTATTTCGTAAACTTTTTGTTTCGTTAACTTTATTTCCACTTTTTACACACTTTTATGAAGTTATAAGAATGTATTTATAATCGTTTTAATTTTTCAAACACTTTGTTGTTTTCTTTTATTTCAAAAAACTTTTGCTTATTTAATTTTTATTTCCTATTTTTTTGCATTTTCATCAAGTTGTAGGTGTAGAAATATAATCGTTTTAATTTTTAGATAACTTTGATTTTCTATTTTTATGTAGTGTGTGTGAGTGTACGAGTTAGATTTTATTGCTTTCTTAAATTCCTGTAGAGTGCGTGTGTGTATGAGATAGGATTTTCAGCTTTTATTTCCCGCCTACTTGTTTGAGTAAGACTTCTCAATTTAATGATTTAATTTCCCTCCTGCTCGCTTGAGTAGAACTTGCAATTTTCTACTTTCATTTCCCTCCAGCTCGTTTGAGTAGGACTTGAATTTTAGCGCTTTCATTTCCCGCCTACTCGTTTGAATAGGACTTGCAATTTTCTTCTTTCTTTACTGCTTTCTATATCGCTTTCATTTCCCGCCTACTCGTTTGAGTAGGACTCATACCTTTTCATTTAAGTAATTGTTCTTTTCATAAGTCGTCACCATTACAATGGGTGGCTAATCATTCTTAGCCCTCAGTATCAAAGAGAGTTGTGATAGATAAAATTGATTTAAATAATTAAAGTTCCTCATTTTCTCTTTAATTAAAAATACTTAATATTTGCCCCGAGTATATGACGCATAGAACCACAAATCGATGTGTAGTCTCTACTTCTGTTGTCCATATGCTAGCTAGCCGAGAGGCCGTGTATATGGAATGATCACCCTTGGGTAAATAGAGTTCCGCACTAACCATCGAGAGAGGAGGCGCGGAATTCTACCAGATTGGATTCTTAGCATAATGCGGGCATTAATAGGTATCCTTTGTCGAACGAGAGCTCGGTCGAATAGTCTTAATGTTCAGGTGAGTGATAGTCCTAGTGATAGGTGAGCTCATTTTTAAGGAACCTCCACAGCCAATTCACTGCCTTAATTAATTTGAAATTTAGGTTCTCTCATTTCGGTACCGTTGCGTTAATTCTTCATCTACTTTTTAAGTGTATTTTTCTATTTCTATTATTTAATCAATAACCCGAGAAGTTATTTTTGGTAAAATAATAGTCCTTAGTAGAAATAATCAACACATCCCCGAGAACAATATGATCTCGATATTCTCCACCAGAATATCCTGTACTACACACGATAGGTGCACTTACCTCCTTTCGTTAAAACTAGATTTCAACTTTTATATATAATAAATCTGCGCGCTTCGACCACCACTAAATAATTAAACCATCCTACTTAAATAATCCTTGGGGAGCCTCGAGTTTTAACCATCAGGTTTTTTGACCGTTGTCATGGATTTCGTGTTGTTATTTTGAATTTCTGGAGTTTATTACTTTTACCTATTTTTATTTATTAATATAACAAAAAATGGCCAACCAAGAAAATACTAATAATAAAAATAGTAATAATAATACTAATAATAATAATAATAACTACATAAAAAACTTAAAAAAACATAATTTTTTTCTATTTTCGAAAATCCAATAAAATTATTATATAGTGTATATATTTAAAAAATAAAAGGTCGACCGCTTGTTTTTTTCCCTTCTTTGTTTCTCTTACCAAAATCCAAAATCCAAAAACATTTTATTTCGAAAAACCTACTTAAAACACAAAAAAATCTCCCCACTTGGCTTTTTTTTTTCTGAAAATCAAAAATTGTATATAATAAAAAAAATATTTTCTCTCCTCGTCATCACCTCGCGCTATTGTGAGCGATAGGAGACTTCATTTTTGTAATGCCCAAATGACTAAGACGTTAGTTAAATACGGAGTTACACACATACTTACCCCCTACGACCCGCAAACTTATGACCGAGTTTATCTTTTTGGATTTGTAGTTATCTTTTTTGCTATTTGTTCTTAATAATGCAGGGTTCTAAATGGGCCTCCCCGACCTCGTTTCAGGGAAGCTTCTATTCTCCCTCTTTATTTTTGTTTGTAAATATTACATTTTATTATCTTTTTGTTCCACATACTTACATTGCAATATTGAGGACAATATTAAAATTAAGTACGAGGGAGTTTTTTTATTTTACTTAATGACACTTTTATATTCTGCACTCATTAAAAATTTTTTTTAAAAAAATAAAACTCAAAAAAATTTTGTTTGTTTTATCATCAAAAACACCAAAAAACTATTAAACAAAAATTTCCAGAATAAAAAATTATAAAACAAAAATTCCAAAAAAAATATTTTTTTTACTTTGTAAATCTTTTTGAAAATAATTTTTTCTTTTCCCCCCTCTTCTTTATAAATAACATCTTTTTCTCTTTCCTTTCTTATAAATAAATTGATAAAAAATAAAAAAAATCAAAAAGATTTAGAAAATCCAAAATCCTAAAAAGATAATTACTCTAAAAATCCAAAAAAAGCTAATAACTCAAAATAAAAAAAGATGAAAACTCTAAAAAATTCCCCAAAACATTATCAAATAAATAAATCGAATATACCATTCTTAACCCCTTTCTCTCTTCAAAAATCTAGTTATGAGTTTATTTATAAGCAAATTTTATTAACTTTTTTGTTTACTATTTGTTTATTAATTGGAGAGTGATAGATTTAGATATCCAGGGTTAAGTTTAAAAAACAATTTATGCTTTTATTTTTTTTATTTAGATATGGGACTTGTTTCAGCACTACTTCTAATTTATCTAAATACTTACATATTTATTTTGTTCGAAAATAACAACCTTAGACTTCAATTATGTTTACTTCAAGTTTTTTTTTGAAATACAGGAACGTTCAATTTATCAATGTTGCTCTCAAATTTTTTTTATTAAAATCTAGTTTTCTTTCTGAAAAACCCTATCTCCCTATTTTTTTCATGTCTTACTTGGCATGACTATTTTGATCCTAAAAAAGAACCTATATCAATGCAATAAGATTTTGTTCCATAAATATAGACATCCAATATTTTTAAAAGATTATATGTTACTGAGTAAGAGGATAAAATTCATTACTCCTATATATATATAATGGGTTATATGAAGTTGTTCAAAAAAATTATATATGTTATGGAAAATAAGATTTCATTTTCCTAAACATCCACATTCAAACCAAAAATTTCATTAGAGATTTGAGCGAAAAAATATATACCTCACCTCATCCAAAGCCCTCTTCATAAAGCAGAGTAACCCCCTTCGCCATTTTCAATGATTCTAGAATTAATTTAAAATCTTTTTGAGAGTATAAATTTTAAATTGCATTATTTCCTTTAATTCTTATAAGCTAAAAGTATCTATAATTCCAGTCTATTTTTGTTAACCTGACAAATATAATTTTTGCTTTCTATTTGATTATATTGAGAAGTTTTTAGCTGAAACTCTTCCTCTATTTAAATTTTTGTCATAATTTAGTACATAACACTTATACCCCTGATGTTAACTTTGATCTATCTTTCAATTAATTTAAGCGGTAGCTAAATTTAGGATTTTTTTAATCCTTACAAGTATATCTCCACCTTTTGCTCATGAATAGCAAAAATTAAGTATGAGGGTATTTGATAAGTTGTAAATATTCGTATTTTTATGTATTTTATTTAGTTCATTTTAGTTTATTCTTGTTACTTTAGTTATTTTTCTTCAATAAAATGTTCTTTTTTTGTATACACTCCTCTAACTTAGCTTTATTTTTGTTTTCTAAAATTTTGCAGAAAGAAGTCTAAAATTTAAAGTACACTCCCGTGAACATAATATCACCCCCGTGATCTGGGCATGACACTTTGGTTCTAGCAAAAAACTATGGCCTGCAATGGAAAAAGGAAGTCACGCCCGTGTCCCATCATTATATGCGTATGTTTAGTCTGATACACCCGTGTCACGCCAGCTGACTCGACATTCGTCGAACTCGACTCAACGCCAGTCAACACTCAACGCCAGTTAACATACAACGACTGTCAACACTCAACACCTCCTGAAATTCGACACTCAATGCCGAGAACATGCCCATGTCCCTATTCGACAATCCCATGTCAATACTGTCTCGATGCTCAACTCATCTAGCTTAACGTTCGATGTTTGATGTTTGTCGAACTGCTAGTCATGCCCGTGTCGATATGCTACATGCCCATGACCATCCCAGCGGTTCCAGACAAGACATCGCCAGCGATGCAAAGACTCGACATCATCGCCAGATAAACCTTTCGGACATGCCCGTGTTGATTCAGGAACACGCCCGTGTCGATTCAGGAACACGCCCGTGACTGCATCAAATTTCTAGACAAGATGCCGCCAGGGAATCAAGGATTCGACGCTCTGGCAGTCACGCCCATACTACATGCCCGTGACTGTAGGTTCACGCCCGTGACTTCCACGTGGAATGCCCCGAAGTCAACCGCCAATAAATTTTCGGCTTCACCTCAGTGCCAGTAGCTATATGCCCCCAACATGTCATTGACCAGGGTGTGTAATCTGAAACATTTTGTCTATAAATAGATATTTACTGTAAGATCCAATGCTCCCTTTTTTTGAACCATTTTGCTTAGGGTAGGGGATACTTAGGTGCTTTTCCATGCTATGTAACGTGTAATTTCTACCCCTCTCTTTAGTTTTTATTTTAGCTTTTTATAACTCCCCTTTTCCTTAATAAAATTCGTAAATTTTCTTTTCTTATCATGTATTGGATTTAATCTAAGTGCCCTACTCTAAGTGATCTTTTGTATCTTCTTTTTAAGTTTTCAAGTCATTATTTTGCTTTGTTTAGTTTTAGGTTCTCTTATAATTTGTCGTTATGCTAGCTTTAATTTCAATTTTACTTAGCCTTTTTTGTTTATTTGCTTTTAAAATCACCTTGTATTCATTCTTATTGGTTTATAAAAGAGTTTTTAAAAGTGTTTTTAATTTTTCTCTAACTTAGTTTTACTTTTTATTTCGTAAACTTTTTGTTCCGTTAACTTTATTTCCACTTTTTACACACTTTTATGTAGTTATAAGAATGTATTTATAATCATTTTAATTTTTTGAACACTTTGTTTTTTGCTTTTATTTCAAAAAACTTTTGCTTATTTAATTTTTATTTTCTCTTTTTATGCATTTTCATAAGGTTCTAGGAGTAGAAATATAATCATTTTATTTTTTAGATAACTTTGATTTTCTCTTTTTTATGTAGTGTGTGTGAATGTATGAGGTAGATTTTATTACTTTCTTAAATTCCTGTAGAGTGCGTGTGTGAATGAGATAGGATTTTTAGGTTTTATTTCCTGCCTACTTATTTGAGTAGGACTTGTCAATTTAATGCTTTAATTTCCCGCCTGCTCGTTTGAGTAGGACTTGAAATTTTTTGCTTTCATTTCCCTCCTACACGTTTGAGTAGGACTTGAATTTTATCGCTTTCATTTCCCGCCTACTCGTTTGAGTAAAACTTGCAATTTTACTGCTTTCTTTACTGCTTTCTATATCGCTTTCATTCCCACCTACTCGTTTGAGTAGGACTCGCACTTTTTTATTTAAGTAATTGTTCTTTTCATAAGCCATCCACATTTCGATGAGTGGCTAATCATTCTTATCCCTCAGTATCAAAGTGCGTTGGGACAGATAAAATTGCTTTAAATAATTAAAGTTCCATGTTTTCTCTTTAATTAAAAATACTTAAGTTTTGCCCCGGGTATATGACCTGTAGAACCACAAATTGATGTGTGGTCTCTACTTCCATTGACTATACGTTAGCTAGCCGAGAGGCCGTGCGTATGGAACGATCACCCTTGGGTAAATAGAGTTCCGCACCAACTCTCGAGAGAGGAGGCACGGAATTCTACCGGATTGGGTTCTCCACCCAATAACGGTGTTCTTAGCGTAATGCGGGTATTAAGAAAAATCCTTCATCAGACGAGAGCTCAGTCGAATAGTCTTAATATTCAGGTGAGCGATAGTCCAAGTGATAGGTGAGCTCATTTTTATGGAACCTCCACGGCCAAGTCGCCGCCTTAATTAATTTGAAATTTAGGATCTCTTGTTTTGGTACCGTTATGCTAATTCTTCATCGGCTGTTTAAGTCTATTTTTTTGTTTTTATTATTTAATCAAAAACCCGACAAGTTATTTTTGGTAAAATAATATTCCATCCAGAGAGGAGTAGAAATAATCAACACGTCCCCAAAAATAATACAACCTCAATATTCCCCACCAGAATATCCTGTACTACACATGATCGGTGCACTTGTCTCCTTTCGTTAAAACTCGATTTCAACTTTTATATATAATAAATCCGAGCGCTCCGACCACCACCAAATAATTAAACCATCTTACATTAATAATCCTTGGGGCGCCGCGAGTTTTAACCATCAAGTTTTTGGCGCCGTTGCCGGGGATTTCATGTTGTTATTTTGAATTTCTACAGTCGATTACTTTTACCTATTTTTATTTATCTATATAACAAAAAATGGCCAACCAAAAAAATACTAATAATAAAAATAATAATAATACTAATAATAATAATAACTACTTTAAAACTAAAAATACATAAATTTTTTTTCTATTTTCGAAAATCCAAAAAATCGAATTTTTTTTATTATATAGTGTATATATTTTAAAAATAAAAGTTCGGCCGCTTGTTTTTTCCCTTCTTTTTTTCTCTTACCAAAATCCAAAATCCAAAAACATTTTATTTTGAAAAACCTACTTAAAAAACTAAAAAAAATCTCCCCACTTGTCTTAATTTTTTTTTTTGAAAATAAAAAATTGTATATAATAAAAAAAATTATTTTCTCACCTCGGCATCGCCTCGCGCTATTGTGAGCGATAGTGGAATGCATTTCTGTAACAGACAAATGACTAAGATGTTAGTTAAATACAGAGTTACACACAAACTTACCACCTGCAAACTTGTGGCCGAGTTTATCTTTTTTGATTTTTAGTTATCTTTTTGCTATTTGTTCTTAATAATGCAGGGTTCTAAATGGGCCACCCAACCTAGTTTCAGGGAAGCTTCTACCCTCCCTTTTTATTTTTGTTTGTAAATATTACATTTTACTTTCATTTTGTTCCGCATACTTACATTGCAACATTGGAGACTATGTTGGAATTAAGTATGGTGGAGTTTTCTTATTTTCCTTAATTGCACTTTTATATTCCACACTCATTAAAAATTAAAAAAAACTTAAACTCAAAAAATTTTTGTTTGTTTTATCATCAAAAACCCCAAAAATATTAATAAACAAAAAATTCAAAAAAAATTAAAAAATAAAAATTCCCAAAAAATATTTTTTTACTTTGTAAATCTTTTTGAAAATAAACTTTTCTCTTTCCCCCCTCTTCTTTGAAAATAAGATCTCTTTCTCTTCCCTTTCTTGTAAATAAATTGATAAAAAAATCAAGAAAATCAAACAAATCAAAAAGATTTATAAAATCTAAAATCCTAAAAAGACAATAACTCTAAAAATCCAAAAAAAAGATAATAACTCAAAATAAAAAAAAGATGAAAACTATAAAACATTCCCACAAAAAATTATGAAATAAATAATTTGAATATACCATTCATAACCCTTTTCGCTCTCCAAAAAACTAGTTATGACTTTATTTATAAGTAAATTTTATTAATTCTTTCTTTATTATTCGTTTATTAATTGGAGATTGATAGATTTAGATATCCGGGGTTAAGCTTTAAAAAAATTTTATGCTTTTATTTTTTTTATTTAGATAGGGGACTTGTTTCAGCACTACTTCTAATTTATCTAAATTATTACATATTTATCTTGTTAGAAAATAACAACCTTAGACTTCAATTATATTTACTTCAAACTTTTTTTTTGAAATACTGGAACGTTCAATTTATCAAAGTTGCTCTCAAAAGTTTTTTTATTAAAATCTAGTTTTCTTTCTGAAAAACCCCATCTCCCTATTTTTTCATGTCTTACTTGGCATGATTATTTTGATCCGAAAAAAAACCTATGTCAATGGGAATAAGATTTTGTTCAGCAAATATAGGCATCCAATATTTTTCAAAGATTATATGTTATAGAGTAAGAGGATAAAATTCATTCCTCCTATATATATACAGTGGGGTTATATGAAGTTGTTCAAAAAAAATTTATATGTTATGGAAAATAAGATTTCGTTTTCCTAAACATCCACATTCAAACCAAAAATTTCATTAGAGGTTTGAGCGAAAAATATATACCTCACCTCATCTAAAGCCCTCTTCATAAAGCACAACAAGCCCCTTTGCCATTTTCATTAATTCTAGAATTAATTTAAAATATTTTTGAGAGCATAATTTTTAAATTGCATTATTTTCATTAATTCTTATAAGCTAAAAGTTTCTATAATTCTAGTCTACTTTTGTTAACCTAACAAATACAATATTTGCTTTCTATTTGATTATATTGAGAAGTTTTTAGCCGAAACGTTTCCTCTATTTAAATTTTTGTCATAATTTAGGACTTAACTCTTATACCCAAGATGTTAACTTTGATCTCTCTTTTAAATAATTTAAGCGGTAACTAAATTTTGGATTTCTTTTAGTTCCTTATAAGTATATCTCCAACTTTTGCTCTAGAATAGCAAAAGCTTAAGTATGAGGCTATTTGATAAGTTGTAAATAATCATATTTTTACGTATTTTATTTATGTTGTTTTAGTTTATTTTCATTGTTCTAGTTACTTTTCTTCAATAAAATGTTAAGTTTTTCTATACACTCCTCTAACTTAGCCTTATTTTTGTTTTCTGAAATTTTGCAGAAAAAAGGTTAAAATTCAAAGTACACTGTCGTAAACTCCATGTCACGCCCATGACCTGGGCGTGACATTTGATTACAGCGAAAAACTGTTGCCTGTAATGGAAAAATGAAGCCACATGCGTGTCCCATCATTACACGCCCATGTTCAGTCTTCTTAAGCAAGTTTAGAAACCAGTTTCTGAATTTCTTCAATATAGGCAGCTTATCACTGAAGATATATTTTTTGTTCCTGTAAAGAAAGTTAGGGTACTAACTCAGTCCAGGAAGTCAGACACAGAGAAATTTATCTAGTATCAAATCAGCAACACCAACCAACTCTCTTTATGTAGGATCCTTTTGGATCTAAGTTATAAGCCTGATTTATAAAGGCTGAGGTAGGGCTATTTAGCCTGAGTTTGTAGGATCCCTGTGTGGATCTAACTATAGGGCTGTTTAGCCTGAGATTGTAGGATCCTTGTGTGGATTTGAGTTTAGGGCTTATGTGCCTGAGATAGGATCTTAACAGATCTAAGGCGGAAAGTGTTACTCTCTGAGTTGTAGGGCTAACCTCCATAGCCTGAGCTATAGACGTGAGCTCAAGTCTGAGGTAGGTGGTCTTTTGAACACTTAGTTGTAATAGTAAGCTTGCTCTGAGGTAGGGATTTGTTCCTGAGCTGTAGGCCTTGGATGAGACTGAGTGATCCCATGGGATCTGTGTTGTAAGCTCTAAGGAGCCAAGTTTGGAGAAGAGGCATTGTCTAACAAGCTGTTAGAAAGGTGAGGGAAAGTGGACGTACCCATAATCTAGGGAACAAATATAAACCTTGTGTGTGCTTTGTGTGATTGTCTTGGAAGCATTATTTAACTCACATACACCACAGTAAGTAGAGGGAAAATTATAAAAGACCAAAAACCTATTCACCCCCTCCCCTTTAGGTGATTAGCTATCATAGAATAAAAGACCTTCAGATGAGCCTAGTAATTTATAGCCGAGATAAACAAATGGTTTGGAGTAATGTAATAAACAAATGGTTTGGGGAAATTAGTGAACAAATGTTTGATAAGATTTGGTTATACAAATGGCTACTTATGAAATCCAGTAAGGATGCATGCGATTATAATCCAAAGGAAAGGGCAAAGCTCCTATTGAGCCTCTAGCCTCCATGCCTCCCAATCAATTTAGGAAAGTTCAGTTGCCTTCAAATTGGTATGACCAAGAAAGAATTTATGGTCACTGGATGAATGATAGATCCACTGGTGTGAATAAAAATGTTCACAACCATGGTGGAAGGTATATCATGGTGAGTGCCATTAAGGCTGCACATGAAGAAATTCTAATGGCCCATCCTGGACCATTTATCTTTGGTGCTCCAGACCCCACTCTTTGTGGTTGCAGCCAAGTTTCTGAACCATACAACTAAGACTCAGACCAAGGGTGAGTCTATCAGCAAGCCTGATTTGGGCTTTTCTGATGCTATTAAGAACATGTTTTCTGCAAAGAAGATTGTTGTTGATGGCACTCAGAACATGCCAAATAAGTCAGCTGGAAGACTTACCTTCAGTTAGATCCTTGTTGAAAGGAATCAGAAGAAGGATGTTACCCCTCTTCTTACTGTTCAGTCAGTAGTTAACACACTACAGGGCCTGCACAAAAAAGAAGATACAACATTCATGAATGTTAGTGTTGCAACAAAGTGCGCCACTTTGCTATAGACTGTTGGCACAATCCAAGCTTGCCAAGAGCAGCTGTTAGTCCACCAGTCATAAAAGTTGCTGGTAAATAAGTTCATTTTCTAACTAACATGCACCTAGATTGAATAAATATTGGGGTCCTAAGGTAAAATGAATTGTATTATGCAGGTTAGTCCAAGTGCCCATACCCCTATATGGTACTTGGACAATGGTTTTTCTAGGAACATGACTGAGACAAGGAGCAACTTAAAGGAGTACACTAAAGTGAACGATGGACCCAAGGTTATCTTTGGTGGTTCAGATAGAGGGGTGACAAGAGGTTATGTTAAAATTACCAATGACATAGTCACCATCAAAAAGTGGCTTATGTTGAAGGGTTGAAACACGACCTCATAAGTATAAGCCAACTCTCTGATCTTGGCTGTGTTATTATCTTCCACAAGGATGAGTGCCAGATTAAGAGGTCAAGTTACTAAGAGGTCATCTTGACAGGCACTAGGAGTGGAAATGTGTATTGTTTAAACTTTCTTTGTCTTGATACAGAATCTCATATTTTTCTAGTGACAAATGAGAAATTCTCATATTGAGTCCAATGGCACAAGAGGCTAGCTCATTTGAATTACAAGATTATTGGCACGCTCTTTAGTCAAGAGCTAGTTAGGAATGTGATGTGCACTAAGGAGGTCATTTGCTTAGTATGCCAAAAGGGCGAGCAAACCAAAGCCTACTTCTTGGGCATTGGGACCTAAGACTCTATGAAGTTGAAAGAATTAGTGCCTAACCACCTAGAGGGGGGGGGGGGTGAATAGGTGTAATTCCTGTTTTTCTTTTAAGGCAGAAAAGCTATTCTGTTAACTAATAATAAACTGCAAATTATACTGCTAACACAGTACAACAATCACAGAAACAATCAATCACAGAGTGCACACAGTATTTATAGTGGTTCCTCAAGGTCTGGGTACATCTACTTTCCCCCTTCGCCTATTTAGCAGTGTGCTAGATTCGGCCTAAGTTCTGCACTTCACCTCAGATCCTCAGATCTTACAGCTCAGAACCCAAACCAGGTTGCTACAACTCAGAGTGTATCCACACTCCTACAACTCAGGCCAAATGCCCTACCTCAGCCTTCAGCAAGGCCTACACTCAGAGATCACAATCTCCTACACCTCAGGCTCACAGCCCTACCACTTAGAGAAAATATTCTCCTACACTTAGCCTTTATATAATAGGCTTACAACTCAGATCTAGAATAGATCCTACAGAAAATAATGTTTACAAAGTGTTTTACCACCACCCAGATAGAGAGAGAAGGGATATATGGTTTCTAGATCAGTTCTTGGAAGCAACTGATGGCAGAGCACAACCTCTCTTAGCTTTCTTCAAAGCTTCTTGAATCTGAACTCAGTAGGGTTGAACTGTTGAGAAGTTGATCTTCAATTAGCTTCTGACTTGAGATTCAGATCTCAACCTGAATCTTTCTTGGCAGCATGGTTCAGCAACAGCTCTTCTTAGATGGAGCTCTCTCTCTCCAACTTCTTAGATCTTCTGCCGAAGGTCTTCTTCTTGTTGTTAGATATCTGTATATGATCTTCAATCTTAATTGTGATTATCTTCTTTATTTCTATTGAAGGAGAAAGGATTTATATAGTCTTCCTCCATGGTAACCGGCTGATCCGGTTTCTAACAAACTTCTGAAAGCTTTGACAGTTGCAGTAGACCGGTTAGGAATGACAGCTGTCAAGTTATCCAGTCACTTCTTGAAATACTGTCTCTGTCTGAAAGTGGCGAGACTGATCTTCATTATGTGTCGACACAAGTAGACTAAGTGTCGACACAAGTGGACTAAGTGTCGACACATGCCTTGGTGGTGTCGACACAACTCCTTTTGTTATTGTAACAACTACTCGACACTGCTTCTTTAAAATGTGTCGACACTGATTCTGTGTGTCGACACAAGCCTTCTTTTCTTTAACTTTGTTGAAACTTACTGTGTGTCGACACAAATCATTTGTGTCGACACAAGTACTTCTTTACTTTAACTTTGTTGAAGATTTGCTGTGTATCGACACAAGTCCTGTGTGTCGACACAGTTGATGTTTGACAAATACTTCTGTGTGTCGACACTGCCTTTATGTGTCGACACATTTGATGTCGACTAAGTATTCCTGTGTGTCGACACTGCCCTTTGGTGTCGACACAGTTGATGTCTACTTTGCTTCCCTGTGTGTCGACACAGCCTCTAGGTGTCGACACAGTTGATTCTGGTGTCGACACAGCCTTTCCAAGTGTCGACACAATCTACTCCAAGTGTCGACACAGCTTTTCTCTAGTGTCGACACAAGCCTTCATAAGTGTCGACACTACTTCTCTAGGTGTCGACACATGGACTTAGAAATTTTTCTGCACTTCCTGCAATTACTAAACCTTCACATATAAACTCAAAACACATCAAATACACCTTGATGCATATCATCGAGTAGGGTGAGGCTTCTTCAAATCTGGTACACATTTTCCAATGTACCCAACAATCTCCCCCTACTTGGAGAAGTCATAACCCTTAGTCAATGATATACACCATACATAACAAATACACAATATGATGTATAACATCATTATATGATAGGGTAATTTCTTAAACAAAACATATATAAACAATCATCACAGAATAATAACAATGCTAACACAGAACAAGCATTAATCATGTTTTGCTTTAACTTCCAATAGTTTCCTTAACAAAAGTTTACATAGATTTTAACACAAAAGATTACAATGTTATAAAATCTAGTAAAACTAATCTAAGGCTGCTCTGGCTCCTTGATGACAATTCCGATGCCTAATTAGACCTTGGCTTGAACTGGAACATCAGTGTCATCAGCAGGATTCTTTCCCTTAAGATCTTTCTTCTTCGGCTCTTCAGCCCTTATTTTTTGCCTTTCAAAGTAATGAAAAGGCTTAGGGAAATATTTGCTAGGATCCCGAGCATTAGGAGGTAGCTTCCCTAGTTTTGCCTTTCTTCTGTACTGAACTATGGCTTCTTGCCTGGCCTCATGATTTTGCCATTCTTGTGCAGAGTACTATTTACCCCTATCTAGGGTATTGTCCTTCACAGCTTTCCAAGCAGTCAGGATGATATTCCTAAATGTTGGGCTCCACTGCTCAAATTCTGGCTTTAACTCTGCCTGTTCTCTGAATATCTTCTTGGACAAAAGAGTTTCTTGCTCTTTCAATACTGCCTCTAGCACAGGCTTATCTACTTTCTCAAGAATAATATTTTTATTACCCTCAGGAGGGCTGTACATAGATTGTACTTCTTGATGAATCAACTCAAAATCTGTTGGAGGATATATTACTTGAGCAACTTCAGCTTGTTCACCTCCAAAAATAGTAGGATGTATTCCAGATTCAGCCACATTGTCATCATCATAAAGGGGTGGATATCCAAGTGTGGCTCTGATGCTATGGAAATCCATTTAGCATGATCAGATCCAGCTTTCACTAATACTCTCTCCCCCTTTATGACTTCTCTGACCACATGGTCCCTAAGATCATCCTTCTGAAATCTTATTTGTTCATCCAGAAAATTAACACCATCCTTATAAAATCCCTTTAACTTTAGCAGCAGTCCATAAATAGTCTTTTGAGATAGTTCAATAGCTATTTTGACAGCAATTATGCCTTACTGGAAGTCCATATCAAACTTCTCCTTATCAAACTCTGGCTTGGCTTTAGACTTATCAGTAGTTGGGGCAGCTGCAAAATTCTTCATTTCTGTAACAATTGCATTATAGGATGTAGTCAGATTATCATTCATCCTAAGCTAATTTTCTAGTACATAGCCCTGCTTAAGGGTTATATCATCAACTTATGTCTTTATCTTTTCTTGATGGGTAGCTAGGAAAACCACTGCATTACCTCCTTTGTGGAAACAATCAGTCATTTCCTTCTTATTTTGATTCACCTCAAATCTTATTGATTTTATATCTGTTGCCAAGGAGAGTTGTAGATCTTTATGCGTCTCATCCATATACTTCTCCATTGCAATCCTTTGCTCATCCAACTTCACTTGCATGGATACTAACAAAGAACTATAATCAATTGTTGGGGCAGGCTGTGGAGAAACAGTTTGTAGTGCCTTCTTGTATCTTTGACTCCTTCTTTTGAAGACCATGAGCTTTCTCTTCTTAGCTTAAATCTCAACTGCATCCTCAGAATCTGAGGTACTGGCTATATCTACTCTATCCTGTGGACTAGGAGGTAAGTCTTGTGCAGTCTTAGGTAGCTCCCCCTGAGACCTTTGCTCCTCCTCAGTCATTGTATTCTCCCTCTGATTGTCTACTTGCACTCCCTCAATATTAGCTTGCACTAAATCAGGAAACAACACTTCTAAGATAAATTCTTGTTGAGAAAGGACTTGAGGTACCACAAACTCAGGAGCATTATCAGCAGCAGATGTATCTTCCATGACAACATCTTGTGGGCGACTGTGTAATTGGGTTTGCTGGACAACATCAATCAAAAATTCAGTTAGTGTCTCATCTTTATCAATAAGAATTGTTGTATTCACTTCTTGAATTACCTCAAGGATTGTCTGTGTAGCCATCTCACTCTCTAGGTGGGTTGGCTCTTCCTCAATATGAGGCTCCCCTTGCACTTGTGCTCCATCTGCATGGTCTTGTGTAGGAATCTCTTGGGCTATAGATTTATCAGGAACCTCTTGCCTTTCCTCATCAAGCATGTCCTTAGTTAGGACCCTATCCCATCTTGAGATAATCCTAATGTCCATCCTCCTCATATGATTTATCTTAGAACCAGCTGCTTGTTCCATTACTTCTGGAATAGTTCCAGCTAAGTACAGACTCATAATTCTAACCAGATTGGGCTTCTTCATACTTTCTTTAATCTTCTTAAATATTACTGCTGACCAATCAGTATTTAGAGAGTAGATGATCCTGGTCATAAGGGTGAACATATATGCAGAAATCTTATCATGCCCTCATGGCTTACAGAGTATAACTTTGCCTACAACTTCAGACAGGAACTTGCCTTGCATATTCATTCCTTTTCTGTTTATTGCAGCTCCAATCTTCAACGTGGGATCCAATCCACACCATTGAATTGCTTCCCTTAGCTGAGATGCAGGTACATCTACTTCTTCCTATATTCTAGGCAGGTGAAGAACTTTTCTCAAGCTTTTCAAAGTTAGTTTGACTTTAGCTCCACGAACTATCGATTTGATCTTTAATCCATTCGAATCTAAAGTTGCAGTGCCATAGAATTCTAGGATTTCCTTCTTCCAAATCTTTGTTGGTTTAGAAACTAAAAACTCCA
Source organism: Platanthera guangdongensis (assembly GCA_039583875.1). Taxonomy (NCBI): domain Eukaryota; kingdom Viridiplantae; phylum Streptophyta; class Magnoliopsida; order Asparagales; family Orchidaceae; genus Platanthera; species Platanthera guangdongensis. Next base: position 133,337,982 of record CM077158.1, read on the forward strand.
ACCCATTCTCTACAATTAGGGTTACAACATCCTTAATTTCTCGTTCCGCATGGTCAAATGTTTTGCGTACTAGCTCATATCCTTCATTGACGTTCTCTTCAAGCTTGGGCGCCATTAGGGTTTAGAGAAATCTTGAATGTAGATGAGAGATTTTGTCGACACAAAGTTTTGGTCTCGAAACTATAGAGAGCGTGTCGACAGACAATGTTGTGGACCTATTTATACCTTTCTAAAAACGAGGGTGAAAAGTCACGTCAAAATCCTCTAAATGTGTCGACACTATTGAAAAGTGTCGACACTGACTACTTAAGTCTTGACAACGGTGTTGACTACTATGTGTCGACAACAATATAGTCGACACTTATTCATCTGCGCTCGGCGATTAGTCGATACTCCACTCGACGAATTCTGTGTTGATCCTAAGTGTCGACACCAACTCTGGATGTGTCGACACCAACTCTGGATGTGTCGACACTATCTCTCTGAAGTGTCGACACTTATTTTCTAGATGTGTCGACATCATTTCTCTGGAATGTCGACACCACTTCTATGTGTCGACACAGACAACTCCTTGTGTCAACACCATTTTACTTAGCCAATTTTATTAAACTATTCTAAGTTCAACATTCCTAATTCAATTTTAAACTTATTGAATTTAGTTTCATCTAGAGGCTTAGTAAACATATCAGCAATTTGATAATCTGTTTTGACAAATTCTAGTGAAGTGTCCTCTTTCTCTACATGTTCTCTAAGAAAATGGTATCTAATTTCTATGTGCTTAGTCCTACTATGTGAGACAAGATTATTTGCAATAGAAATAGCATTTGTAGAATCACAAAGCAAAGGTGTTTTACTTACTTGAATACCATAGTCTCCTAGCTGGTGTTGAATCCACAATAGCTGTGCACAGCAACTTCCTGCTGCCACATATTCAGACTCTACTGTGGAAATTGCCACACTTGTCTGCTTCTTACTGCTCCAAGACACCAATCTTCCTCCTAGAAATTGACAAGTGCCTGTAGTACTTTTTCTATCATCTTTGCAACCTGCAAAATCTGTATCTGAATAGCCTGTCAGTAGAAAATCTTCATTCTTAGGATACCAAAGGCCTAGATTAGGTGTGCCCTTAAGATATCTCAAAATCCTTTTTACTGCAGTAAGATGAGATTCTTTAGGGCATGATTGGTACCTAGCACAGACACATGTAGCATACATGATATCTGGTCTACTAGCAGTCAGATATAGGAGGGAGACAACTATCCCTCTATACAAAGTTTCATCTGCAGGTTTCCCTGCATCATCTTTTGCTAAGAGACACACTTGACCCCATAGGAGTTCTTATGGTAGTGGATGATTCCATACCATACTTTTTAATTAACTTTAGGGTGAACTTAGACTGAGTTATGGACAAGCCATCTTCAGTCTGTCTTACTTGGAGACCCAAGAAAAACTTAAGTTCTCCCATACTGCTCATTTCAAATTTTCATTGCATAAGTTTTGCAAACTTTCTGCAAAGATTACTTTCAGTAGACCTAAATATGATGTCATCTACATATATTTGGACTAGGATAATCTTTCCTTTGGACTCCCTAAGGAATAGAGTCTTGTCTATTTTCCCCCTTGAGAATTTGTTCTCAATGAGGAAACTAGACAGGGTTTCATACCAGGCCCTTGGGGCTTGTTTCAACCCATACAAAGCTTTCCTAAGTCTAAAAACATAATCAGGTTTGAGAGGATCAAAAAAACCTGAGGGCTGGTCTACATAGACTTCTTCCTTTAGATTTCCATTTAGGAATGCTGACTTTACATCCATTTGAAATACCTTAAAGCCTTGATATGTTTCATAAGCAAGGAACATCCTAATTGCTTCCAGTCTTGCTACTGGGGCAAAGGTTTGATCAAAGTCAATACCTTCTTCCTGCCTATATCCTTTTACAACAAGTCTTGCTTTATTCTTCTCAATGATCCCATTCTCATCCAATTTGTTCCTAAAGATCCACTTTGTTCCAATGATATTGTGGTCTTTTGGTTTAGGAACTAACTTCCAGACCTTGCATCTTCTGAACTGATTCAGCTCCTTTTGCATGACATCAATCCAATGTGGGTCTAGAACAGCTTCTTCAAATTTCTTGGGTTCCACTTGAGATAGGAAGCTGGAGCTAAGAACTGTGCTCAGATTCCTGCTTCTTATTTGTACTCCTTATTTTGGATCACCAATTATCTGATTTGCTGGATGATCCTTTAAGTGTCTATTAGCTGGAGGTAGTCTATATTCAGGTTGAACACCTCCAGCCTCTTCATTAAGCTGCACCTCTTGGTTTTCTTCAGCATCAGGAGAGTCTTGTACTCCCCCTGGACATCAGCCACATTTTCCAATTCCTGAGTTGCAGTAGAATCTTCTATAATGGTAAGCTTGTCCATTCTCTCATTTATACCTATAGAACTGCAAGCACTACTTGGCAACTCACAATTAATCAGTCTTGTTTCATCAAAGACTACATGTACAGACTCTTCTACAACTTGAGTAATCTAGTTGTAGACTCTATAAGCCTTACTATTATTGTTGTACCCAACAAATATCCCATCTTGGGATTTGGCAGCAAACTTGGTTAGATAAGACTTGCCATTGTTAAGTATATAGCACTTGCAACCAAAGATCCTAAAATAGGATAAGTTTGGTTTTCTGCCCTTCACAATCTCATAGGGAGTCTTTTTGTGGCACTTGGTGATAGTAGCCCTATTGATCACATGACATGCAGTGTTTACTGCCTCAGCCCAGAAATATTCTGGGAGAGAAGTGTCACTCAATAGAGTTCTACCAGCCTCTATCAATGTTCTATTCTTCCTTTCAGCAATACCATTTTGCTGTGGTGTTCTAGGTGAGGAAAATTCTTGAAAAATCCCAAATTCTTCACACAGTCTTGTCATACTTTCAGACTGAAATTCAGTGCCATGGTCACTTCTGATTTTGACCACAGTATAGTCCAACTCATTCTGAATTTGTTTAACAAAACTATATAAGACACTTGGGGTTTCAGATTTTTGTCTTAGAAAGAACACCCAGGAATATGTAGAATAGTCATCTACCACAACAAAAGTGTAGACCTTCCTACCTAGACTATGAACTGGCATAGGAACAAATATATCCATATGCAAGAGGTATAGACACCTCACTGAATCCTTGTTTTCAAGGCTATGAAAGGAGGATTTGGTCTGCTTGCCTTTTTGACAAGCTGAGCATATCACATCCTTTATGCACTTAACTTGAGGACCAAACCTCAATAACTCTTTGCTAAAGAGTTAGCCAATAGTCTTGTAGTTAAGATGAGCCAGCCTCTTGTGCCATTTAACACAATGTGAGACTCTCTCATCAGCTACAAGAAAAATAGGAGAAACATTGTTCTCACACACAAAGTTAAGACAGTAAACATTTCTCTTTCTATATCCTGTCAATATGACCTTTTGATAACTTGACCTTTTGATATGACATCCATTCTTTATAAATGAAATGTCATATCCTAAATCACTCAACTGACTTATGCTTATAAGGTTGTGTTTCAAACCCTTCACAAAGGCCACTTGAGAGATAGTAATCTGGTTATTAGAGATGTTACCAAATCCTTTGATGATTCCTTTTTCTGAACCACCAAAGGTTACTTTAGGGCCATCCATGACAGGTGTGTAGTCCTTCAGCAACCCCCTTGTTCCAGTCATGTGCCTGGAACATCCACTGTCCAAGTACCATATAGGGGCATGGCCACTTGGACTCACCTGCAATAAAGACTACTTAACCTTAGAACCCAAATAAGTTTTGGGTCCTTGGTTCATGTTAGTCTGAAATTTGACAAATCTGCCTGTAGCTCTTCTAGCAGACAGATTGCTACTCTCCTTGACACTGGAATTGTGCCAATAATCTAAGACAAAGTGGCCTATCTTGCCACAACACTAGCACTAAAACTTGTTGTACCTTTGTTTAGGTACAACCCTAGCTGAATTGTCTACAGTAGGCTTCTTGTTTTGTGCTGGGGCTATGCCTTTAGATTTGGACTTAGCAGTCCAGGCAGTTTTCTTAAACCCTAATCCAGCTTTACCCTTTTGTGCACAAAGTCATCTATTAAGGGTAATATAGATTTTGGCTTAGAAAAACTAGCCACAATCTCTTTCTCTTTCTGAAGTCTAACCTCCAGATTTCTAATCTGATCATTCTTGAATGTGATTGTGCCCATTTGAATAACATTTATGTTTTTCAATATGGCAATCTCATTCAGTTTTTGATCCAGCAACTTCTCTGAATCTAATGTAGCCATCTTAAGATCTGTAATTTCCTTAGCCTGAGATTTGGCCAGGTTTTTGCTCTTCTTAAGTGCCTGCAATAAATCTCTATATTCATCTATCAGCTAATGAATATCACCTTCAGAATCAGACCCATCCACATCACTTGATGCAGATGTTGCTAACTCTGACTCAGTACTCAATCTGAAAGACATTGTACCTTACTAGGACCAGGCTGATCCTGGCACTTGTCTTCTTCTAACACAGCCATCAGTCCCTTGCACTGATGGTCTTCTTGTTCATATATAGAGTTCATCACCTGGAGAAACTCTTCTTCTTCATCTGCTACATATAGACCAATGTAGGCCTCTGCTTCAGATTCTGACTCTGAAGTAGATTGGTCTGACAAGGTCTTCTCCTTCTTAGCAACAAAGGATTTCTCCTTCTTGCTTTGGTGTTGACTCTTCTTCTTATCTGCAGTCTCTTTTCTTTTATCTGGACACTCAGCCACAACATGTCCAGGCCTATTACAGCAATAACAAACTATCTTTGATGTTGTAGATTTGCTAGGCTTATACCTGCTCCTGTCCTTCCTGGATGACTTCCTCTTTTGATAATACTCATCCTTAGGTTGAGATGTGGAAGGCTTTGACTTCCACTGCTTCTTCTTCAGGAATCTCTGAAACTGTCTTGTAAATGCTGCAAAATCTTCATCTGAGTCACTGCTGTCTGAATTCTGGTTGTCTGAATTATCTGAAGCAGTTTCAGCAACAATCTTAGGAGGTGATGGAGACATCCTCCTATTTTTCTTAGTGGTTTCAACCTTGAAGGCCACAGAATTTTCTCTATGCTCACCTTTTGCACTTTTCTCTTCCTCTTTCCTTGCCATTAGCTGCATCTCATATGACAGCAGTTTTCCAAACAATGTTGGTGGAGAGATATCTGCAAGTTTGGCCACTTCCCTAATGGCACAAATCTTAGTGTCCCAATCCTTTGTCAAGGATCTTAGGAATTTATCATTCAGTTCATAGGTACTGAAGATTCTTCCATAGGACATCAGTTCATTAACTATTCTATAGAACTTTTTATAACATTCAGTTATACTGTCAGACTTTTCTTGTCTGAAACTCTCATATTCCTGGTTCAGCATAGATTTTCTATCATGTCTTACTTCTTCAGAACCCTCCATGTAGACGATTAAAGTATCCCACATTTCCTTAGAGGTCTTACAGTGAATCAAATTTTGAAAGGTTGCATCATCTATGGCACTAACTATGATATTCTGGGCTCTCTTATCCATAGTTGCCAAGATGATCTCATCCTTGGCCATCTCAGAATAATCCTTGGGAATTCTTTGGTTTGCATCCAGAATTGACAGCTTCATTAGAATATAAGGACCTTCCTTTACTGTGATGTAGATCCTTGGATCAGAAGCCTCGATAAACAGCCTGACCCTTTCTTTGCAGATGCCAAATATCTCCTTTCTGCATATGGGTAATTTCATAGACCCTAGCTCCTTATGATTTTCACCTGAACCCATTTTCTTGATTCTTGAATCTGCCTTATGGATCTCACTCAGACTGTTAAGTCCTTCTTTGAGGAACCTCCCTCTGATACCACTTGAAAGAATTAGTGCCTAACTACCTAGAGGGGGGGGGGGGTCAATAGGTGTAATTCCTGTTTTTCTTTTAAGGCAGAAAAGCTGTTCTGTTAACTAATAATAAACTGCAAATTCTACTGCTTACACAGTATAACAATCACAGAAACAATCAATTACAAAGTGCACACAGTATTTATAGTGGTTCCCCAAGGTCTGGGTACATCCACTTTCCCCCTTCGCCTATCTAGCAGTGTGCTAGATTCGACCTAACTTCTGCACTTTACCTCAGATCCTCAGATCTTATAGCTCAGAACCCAAACCAGGTTCCTACAACTCAGAGTGTATCCACACTCCTACAACTCAGGCCAAATGCCCTACCTCAGCCTTCAGCAAGGCCTACACTCAGAGATCACAATCTCTTACACCTCAGGCTCACAGCCCTACCACTCAGAGAAAATATTCTCCTACACTCAGCCTTTATATAATAGGCTTACAACTCAGATCTAGAATAGATCCTACAGAAATAATGTTTACAAAGTGTTTTACCACCACCCAGATAGAGAGAGAAGGGATAGATGGTTTCTTGATCAGTTCTTGGAAGCAACTGATGGCAGAGCACAACCTCTCTTAGCTTTCTTCAAAGCTTCTTGAATCTGAACTCAGTAGGGTTGAACTCTTGAGAATTTGATCTTCAATCAGCTTCTGACTTGAGATTCAGATCTCAATCTGAATCTTTCTTGGCAGCCTGGTTCAGCAACTGCTCTTCTTAGATTTAGCTCTCTCTCTCCAACTTCTTAGATCTTCTGTCGAAGGTCTTCTTCTTGTTGTTAGATATCTGTATATGATCTTGAATCTTAATTGTGATTATCTTCTCTATTTCTGTTGAAGGAGAAAGGCTTTATATAGTCATCCTCCATGGTAACCGGCTGATCCGGTTTCTAACAAACTTCTGACAGCTTTGACAGTTGCAGTAGACCGGTTAGTAATGACAGCTGTCAAGTCATCCAGTCACTTCTTGAAATACTGTCTCCGTCTGAAAGTGTCGAGACTGATCTTCATTATGTGTCGACACAAGTAGACTAAATGTCGACACAAGTGGACTAAGTGTCGACACATGCCTTGGTGGTGTCGACACAACTCCTTTTGTTGTTGTAACAGCTACTCGACACTGATTCTTTAGAATATGTCGACACTGATTCTGTGTGTCGACACAAACCTTCTTTTCTTTAACTTTGTTTAAACTTGCTGTGTGTCGAAACATCTCATTTGTGTCGACACAAGTATATCTTTACTTTAACATTGTTGAAGCTTTGCTGTGTGTCGACACAAGTCCTGTGTGCCGACACAGTTGATGTTTGACAAATACTTCTGTGTGTCGACACTGCCTCTATGTGTCGACACATTTGATGTCGACTAAGTATTCATGTGTGTCGACATTGCCCTTTGGTATCGACACAGTTGATGTCGACTTTGCTTCCCTGTGTGTCGACATAGCCTTTGGGTGTTGACACAATTGATTCTAGTGTCGACACAGCCTTTCCAAGTGTCGACACAGCTTTTATCCAGTGTCGACACAAGCCTTCATAAGTGTCGACACTGCTTCTCTAGGTGTTTACACATGGACTTAGAAATTTTTCTGCACTTCCTGCAATTACTAAACCTGCACATATAAACTCAAAACACATCAAATACACCTTGATGCATATCATTGAGTAGGGTGAAGCTTCTTCAAATCTGGTACACATTTTCCAATGTACCCAACAAAAGTGTTTATACCTCTTGCATAAGGACTTGTTTGGTATTATGTCAGTTCATAATCTTGGTAGAAAAGTCTACACCCGTATAGTGGTTAATGACTATTCCAGGTATGGTTGGGTGTTCTTTTTTAAGAAAAAGAATGAAACCCTTGATGTCTTTATGAAGTTCATCAAGCAAATTCAAAATGAGTTTAATAATACTGTGGTCAAAATCAGAAGTGACCATGTGACCGAATTCCAGTCTGATAGCATGACAAAGTTCTGTGAGGAATACCAGATTCATTACAAATTTTATTCTCCAAGAACACCACAGCAAAATGGAATTGTTGAGGGGAAAAATAGGACTCTCATGAAGGCTAGAAGGATATTGTTGAGTGACACATCTCTCCTAAAATATTTCTAGGTTGAGGCAATAAATATTATATATCATGTCCTTAACAGAGCCTCTATCACGAAGAGCCATAAGAAGACTACCTATGAGATCTTAAAGGGCAGAAAACCAAACCTGGACTACCTTAGATTCTTTGGAAGTAAGTGTTATGTATTTCACAGTGGGAGGTCCTATGCGACTAAGTTTGCTGCCAAATCCTTTGATGAGATTTTTATTGGGTACAAAAATCATTGTAAAGTATATAGGATCTACAACTTAAAAAGCCAAGTTGTAGAAGAATCTATACATGTTGTCTTTGATGAGTCTACTATGATTAATAGTGAGCTGCCAAGCTCCTCTTCTAGTACTGCAAGTACATAATAGATGTTGAACAACTAACTCTCAAAGAAGCTGCTCCATTAGTCCAAGATAAAGCTGATGGAATGGACATTCTAGTAGAAGGACTACAAAACATAAGTGAGGTGGATGAAGATCAGCAAAAAGTTACCCCTGTAGCTAATGCTAAAGCAAGATTGCCTCGAGAAGTCAGGCATCTCAGGGATTGTCCAAGACACCAGATCATTGGTGATGCCAGCCAAGGAGTAGTGACTAGGCAAGGAAGTATTAACACGACACTGTACTCAAGCTTCCTGTCACAGGTAGAGCCAAAGAAATTTGAAGAGGCCAACATCGATCAGTTCTGGATTGTAGCATTGTAAGAAGAACTGAACAAATTTAAGAGATGCAAGGTTTGGAAGCTAGTTCCTAGACCACAAGGACATAATATCATTGGAGTCAAGTGGATTTACAGGAATAAACATGATGAAAATGGCATTATAATCAAGAACAAGGCCAGGTTAGTAGTTAAGGGGTACAGACAAGAAGAAGGTATTGATTTTGATCAAACCTTTGCCCCAGTAGCAAGATTGGAAGCCATCAGACTATTCCTTGAATATGCTACACACAAGAGATTCAAGGTCTACCAAATGGATGTGAAGTCAGCATTCCTGAATGGTGACTTAAATGAAGAAGTCTATGTTGAACAGTCTCCAGGTTTTGTTGTTACAGGGGAAAATGTTTGATCATGGAATCTCTTAAGCCATTGTCCTGCTTCCTCATTAAGAACAAATTCTCAAGGGGAAAGATATACAAGACCCTATTCCTAAGGGAATCTAAGGGTAAGATCATTATAGTCCAGATATATGTAGATGATATTATCTTTGGATCTACTGATGACAACCTTTGCAAGAAGTTTGCCAAGCTTATGCAAGAGAAGTTTGAGATGAGCAGTATGAGTGAACTCAAGTTCTTCTTGGAAGTCCAAGTAAGACAGACTAATGATGGCTTGCCCATATCTCAGTCTAAGTTTACTATGGAGTTAACCAAAAAGATTGGTATGGAGACTGCCTCCACCATGAAAACTCCCATGGGGTCAAGTATGTCTATAGGTAAAGATGAGGCAGTGAAACCTGTTGATGAAACTTTGTATAGAGCAATAATTGGCTCCCTTCTATATCTAATTGCAAGTAGGCCAAACATCATGAATGCTACATGTGTTTGTGCTAGATATCAGGCTTGCCCTAAAGAATCTCACTACTCTACTGCAAAGAAAAGTTTGAGGTATATTAAGGGCACACCAGATCTTGGCCTATGGTACCCTGAAATGGGGAGTTTGAAATAACAGGCTATTCAGATGTAGATTTTGCAGGCTGCAAAGAGGACAGGAAGAGCACTTCTAGCACCTGTTAGTTATTGGGAGGAATACTAGTGAATTAAAGCAGTAAGAAGCAAACAAGTGTTACAATCTCAACTGCATAGTCAGAGTACATCTCAACAGCTAGCTGCTGTGCTCAGTTGTTGTGGATCCAGCATCAACTCCGTGATTATAACCTCCAAATAAGTAGAAGTCCCTTATATTGTCATTCCACTAATGCCATTTCAATTGTTAGGAATCTTGTCTCACATAACAGGACTAAGCATATTGAGATAAGATATCATTTCATTATGGAACATGCGGAATGTGAAAATATCAACCTTGAGTTTGTCCCTATAGACAGGCAAGTGGCTGACATCTTCACTAAGCCACTAGATGAAGCAAAGTTCAATACCTTCAAATTTGAGTAGGGTATGTTGAACCTGGTATAACTTTAATTGCTCCTCATGTTGTTGCAGGTTATACTATTTCTTGTAGGTGGAATTATTCTTCAGTGGAATGAAGACTTTTCAAGTGGTATACCTTCAGTGGTATCATGTTCAAATACTATCCAAACTGGTTTAGACTATAATGTATACCAAGAAGTATGATAGTGGATGTTTTAGTTGAGGGGGAGCAAATCCAGCACTTGGAGAGGTAGATTCAAATGGTATCTAAAAATGGGGAAGGAGCAGCACACCTCCATCACTCTCAAGTGGTTCAACCGTTATAAGAAATGCTTATCTGTACTCAAAAAGGGGGAGCCGATAATCTGAGCCTCCCTGACTATTTATAGAAGTCAAAAAGGGGGAGAGAAGGATACAAATGAGAAGGATAGAAGGATATAAGTGGTATCAGATCTATGAGAAGGAAATGCACGAAATGATAAAGGCCAGGTAGCAGCAATTTAGGGGGATCCGGTGTGATGATGTTCACCCTACAGGCAAGGAAAGTGTGGTAACTATAACTTGTTCTCTTGTTATAAGTTCTCCAATTTATGTTCTATTGCTGCATAACTCGACTCAACGCCAGTCCACACTCAATGACAGTCAACACTAAATGCCAGTCAACACTCAATGCCAGTTAACACTCAAAGCCAATCAACACTTAATGCCTCCTACAAGTCGACACTCAATGCCCAGAACACTGTCGTGTCCCGATTCAACACGCTCGTCTCAATACTGACAAGGCGCTCAATTCCTACAGCTCGACGTTCAACATTCAACATTCGTCAAACTGCCAGTCCTGCCAGTGTCGATATGCTACACGCCCGTGACCACCCCAGCTGTTCCAGACAAGACGTCACCAGCGATACAAAGACTCGGCGCCTTCACCAAATAAACCTTCCGGACACGCCCGTGTCGATTCAGGAACACATTCGTGACTGCGTCAAATTTCCAGACAAGATGCTGCCAGCGAAGCAAGGATTCGACGCTCTGCCAGTCACGCCCGTGACTTCCACGTGGAATGCCCCGAAGTCAACCGCCAATAAATTTTCGGCCTCACCTGAGTGCCAGTAGCTACACGACACCCCTACATGCTCGTGGCCAGGGCGTGTAATCTGAAAATTTTTGTCTATAAATAGATCTTTGTTGTAAGATCCAATGTTTCCTTTTTTTTGAACCATTTTGCTTAGGGTAGGGGTTGCTTAGGTTCTTTTCCATGGTATGTAAGGAGTAATTTCTACCCTCTCTTTAGTTTTTGTTTTAGCATTTTGTAACTCCCCTTTTCCTTAATAAAATTTGTAAATTTTCTCTTCTTATCATGTATTGGATTTCATCTAAGTGCTCTACTCTAAGTGATCATTTGTATCTTCTTTTTAAGTTTTCAAGTTATTATTTTGCTTTGTTTAGTTTTATGTTCTCTTATAATTAATCGTTATGTTAGCTTTTATTTCCATTTTACTTAGCTTTTTAGTTTATTTGCTTTTAAAATCACCTTGTATTCATTCTTATAGGTTTATAAAAGAGTTTAAAAGCATTTTAAATTTTTCTCTAACTTAGTATTGCTTTTTATTTCGTAAACTTTTTGTTTCGTTAACTTTATTTTCACTTTTTACACACTTTTATGAAGTTATAAGAATGGATTTATAATCGTTTTAATTTTTGAAACACTTTATATTTTGCTTTTATTTCAAAAAATGTTCGCTTATTTCTTTTTAATTTTCTCTTTTTATGCATTTTCATCAAGTTCTACGAGTAGAAATATAATCATTTTAATTTTTAGATAACTTTGATTTTCTCTTTTTTATGTAGTGTGTGTGAGTGTATGAGTTAGATTTTATTTCTTTCTTAAATTCTTGTATAGTGTGTGTGTGTGTATGAGATATCATTTTCAACTTTTATTTCCCGCCTACTCATTTGAGTAGGACTTGTCATTTTATTGTTTTAATTTACCACTTACTCGTTTGAGTAGGACTTGTAATTTTCTGCTTTTATTTCCCACCTACTCATTTGAGTAGGACTTGCATTTTATCGCTTTCATTTGTCGCCTACTCGTTTGAGTAGGACTCGCAATTTTACTGCTTTTTTTACTGCTTTCTTAATTGCTTTCATTTCCCGCCTACTCGTTTGAGTAGGAATCGCACCTTTTTAATTATGTAATTGTTCTTCTCATAAGCCGTACCCATTCCGATGAGTGACTAATCGTTCTTGGCCCTCAGTATCGAAGAGCATTGGGAAAGATAAAATCGCATTAAATAATTAAAGGTCCTCCTTTTCTCTTAAATTAAAAATACTTAAGGTTTGCCCTGGGTATACGACACGTAGAACCACAAATCGATGTGTGGTCTCTACTTCCGTTGTCCATACGCTAGATAGCCGAGAGGCCGTGCATATGGACCGATCACCCTTGGGTAAATAGAGTTCCGCACTAACCCTAGAGAGAGGAGCCACGAAAATCTACAGGTTTGGGTTCCCCACCCAATAGCGGGGTTCTTAGCATAATGTGAGCATTAAGAGGAATCCTTCATTGTACGAGTGCTTGCTTGAATAGTCTTAATGTTCAGGTGAGCGATAGTCCTAGAGATAGGTGAGCACATTTTTTATTGAACCTCCAAGGCCAAGTCACCGCCTCAATTAATTTGAAATTTAGGATCTCTAGTTATGAAAAGTTATTTTAGTTCAAATTCGGTACCGTTACGCTAATTGTTCATCGGCTTTTTAAGTCTATTTTTCTATTTTTATTATTTAATCATTAACACAACAAGTTATTTTTGGTAAAATAATAGTCCCTCCAGAGAGGAGTAGAAATAATCAACTCGTCCCCGAGAACAATACTACCTCGATATTCCCCACCGGAATATCCTGTACTACACGAGATAGGTGCACTTGCCTCCTTTCGTTAAAACTCGTTTCAACTTTTATATATAATAAATCTGTGTGCTCCGACCACCACCAAATAATTAAACCATCCTACATAAATAATCCTCAGGGCTCCGCGAGTTTTAACCATCATGCTGCGTTAGTGCTTTATCGCTTGCGATATACCAATGGACGACACGTGTCCCACTCTTCAATCACTGTGTCGAGATGCTAAAGATTGTGTACTATTGTGGGAATATCGCGTCGCGATAGCATGATATCGCTAGGCGGTATATTCAATAATGCAAAATGTGGTAATCGTTTTGAATCATGGCCATGGCGACGTCACCATGCTAATGAGGAGTGGTAGTTATTGTCATCTGCGATAGCTCAACTTTATAAAAATTAACGTACGTCATCCATCCAAAATTATCAGTGTTGTACCTGTTATATCGGCATACCATAAACACACTTTGATCAAATACATTTGAGATTTGTTATTTTCAAACCAAGGAGTGCAGAACGCATGCTTCAACAATCTCCCTCTTTTGATAATAATAAATCTTCTTAGAAAGAAATCCGCTATGAGTTATAATAAGGTGTACAAAATATGATAATTAACATAAGTGCCCGAAGTGCACATTCTTCCCCTAAATGGATGACCTTAAATGTTTATTAAGTCCAAAGATAAATTGAATAAGTACATAATTACTATTACTCTCCGTTAATGTATGCTAAACACCAATAACAATAGAGTTCTAGTTCTTTTGATATTCTCTCCCTTTTGTTATTAGCAAAAGATATGAAAGTGGAAACATGAGAGAAAAGAGTAGAAAGAATTTGAAAAGAAATTGAATGAGAAATGTTAGAAGAAATAAACTTGGCATAAATAGACAATAAAAAAGATGATTTGAGAAGACATGTAAAGTGAACAATGCCTATGATACAAAATATCAAGTAATCAAAAATATTGGTAGATTCATGCCAAAAATATCTAAAGGAAGGATGGAATGTGATATATAAATGTGGAAAACATTTTCAGTCCAATTCTCATGAGAAAAAAAATTATAATAAATAATGATGTGTACAAATTGTGCTTTGGTAGATAAGAACAAGTGATGTAATTAAAATCACATGAAATTATGAAATGTAAACGCATAACAATGACTATACACAAGATAACTTGATGGTCATGCATGAATCCGTTGCACGTCAGAGAAAAGAAAAATGGCCAGAAATTTGTGCACAAGGTAATTTATGATTCTTTTCAAGATGCTCATCCTAACAATGCTCACGAAGACTTATCAGGAGGGTGAGTAGTGTTTAATGGAGTATCCTGAGCATATTATTAGAAGAATAATTATTTTTATAGCATATTTTTGTTTTCTTTTCTCCTTCTATTATCATTCAGGACTCTGAATCCACTTGTATAGCACAACATAATAATATTATTTTTTTAATGCCATGTCAAAATAATGTGCATGATTTAATGATAAACAAGTTGTGGTATGTATATAAAATTTATAATATTAAACAAAAACACAATCATGTAGATGAAAAATTGACAAACACATGTATTTTACCAGAGTGTGTAAATGTGAAGTAACTATTACGTATAAAATATTACTCATACTTAAAGGCATGCAAAAATAATTTAAAACATTCACTATACACATATCCACTATAAAAGAGAAGATATTCAAAGCATGAAAGTTCATATTCAATGTTATATGAAACTTGAAAAAATTAAAATCACATTGAACAACTTCCGAAATGTACAAACCAACAAACAAGAGTTGATAGAAAAATTATAATTTTGAAGCAACAAGTCACAATCATGAGTGATAGCGATATCGCGTTGTGATAACAATTTTTATAGAAAAGGGGGACTTTAGTCCAGATTTCATTCTTCTAACTTATTTCCTGTAAACCTAATGCTAGAAACAAAGGTGACGCCGATAGAAGCTTCAGATTTAAGGTATTATTCAAGATTTTTGTTGAAATGTTTTGTAGATCTTCATTTTGGTTCCTATTTTGAAAGTTCTTTGGGAATAAAAAATGTTTTCAAGAAGAAAATTTCATGATTTAAAGAGATTTGAATTGGTTTTAAGAAAACTTAAGTGTTAGGGTTAGATTTGCATGGATCTAGTAGATTTATAACATATATCGAATTTTAAGGTTTATTTTTGTGTGTATGTAGCCTTAAACATAAAGATCTGATATTTTGACAGAAAGTTTGGTATGATGATGCTTAACTGCTATCCACCGACGACAGTCACTATCGCCCGACATTAGTAAAATTTTGTCTTTTAATTGAATTTTTGGATAATTTTAGGAATGACCTTCAGTGCAAGAGCAAGAAAAAGTTCTTCCAGCAATCTACATTCATCCTACCAATCCTTCCCTGGGATTAAAAAAGCAACTATATGGATTTGAAAATTATGGAGTTCGACATTCCTCGAGATGCACATATCTACGATCTCCCAGCACAGGAAGGTATAATGTCTATGATAATCTCGAACATATTTTTTTTTTTGCATTTGTGAGAGAATTTTATAATCATTTGGAAGATCCTGCACAGTCCAGGTTGAATGGAGGAGTGAGATCTCACATCCAAAGAGGAATAGTTGAGATCACTCATGAAGACTTGAGGAATGAGTTTGGATTAAAAGACTGTAAGAATGTACTAGATATAGTAGGGAACTATTGTAAGGATATAAATTGGAAACAGGCTAATATACATCTTCATGAAACTGCAACTAAAACACTAATCCAATCCACATCGACCCTCAATCCTAATGCATACATTGTGCAAGACATACTTTGGAACACTATGTTATTGAAGGGAGGAGACACTAGGAAGATCACTGCATAACTCACGTTCGATACTTATAAGATTTTAGAAAAGGAGCCGTTTGATGTAGTAGATTTAGCATTATCTATGATTCGATATCCTTATAAGATGAAGGATCCATTGAGATATAAAAATAATACTTTTCCATTTGGAAGTGTGATTCAGCGAGTGATATACTAGAATTATAAAAGGATCCATCAAAGTTTATACGTAGACGATTATATTCCTCCAATTTATAATACAGAGATGATTATATTCCGACCAGGATGTGGTGAAGCATCCACTTCAGTCATACCATGGCACACTCGAGGTGAAGCCTCTACATCGACTGTACCTCCACTTCCTCGAGGTGGATCGCTACGAGAGAAAATAGTTGGCCTTTATGACTTGGTGGAGACGCGACATGCCGAGACGATGACTAGGCTTAAAGGATGAAGAAATTTATGAATTTAATCGCTCAAGGTTTAAAACTCAAAGTCGGCAGAGGAAAAAGTGTGGGAGAGTCCAGTGGAGGTTCCTCCTCGTCACTCTATTCAATGAATGAGATGACCAAGGTAGCAGCGAGATCAAGCTTGAGTGAGCACCAGCCAACCCGTAACACCCTCATCTGTCACATAGAATAAAACAAAAGGTCTGGCCGGGGACCCACACCATATTCCATGGATAGAAGTGGAGTTACGTATTGAGGCCATAATCCTTTTACGCATCCTAACTCAGAGTGCATTCTAGAGGGAGATAATTTAATTGCTTAGAACCCAACCAATGAATGTCCACTAAACCAAAGCAACAACGATAACATAAATACACAAATCATTATGGCCTTAAGACCTTACAACTGTTTCCTCAAATACAAGTGTTTTACAGACATCGACGCACTGGCCGACCACAAATGAAATAATAACAACACACTTGGCTTGGCCTTCAAGGGCTGGTACAAAAATAGAGCTTTAGCCCGCTACTTCCAACTTGGCTTAGCTGCACCTGAATAAAAGCATTCCACTTAATGGTGGCAAACAAAGCAACGGTCGACATTAGCTGACCAAATTATAACTACACCGCCCCTCACCCAGGGCGGCGGTACTTCTTCCCTGCAGGCATTCAACATAGAAATATTATGTCGATAGAACGTTCAATTTAATCAGAATTCATGAGAGACGTTGGTACAGATGACCATATGCCCCATGCACTTAGGGAACATTATCGGTGTGCTGAGATTCAATCCCCACCACCATTCACAAGGATGTTCCACACATGAGCATTCTCTTTCGGTGTGCTGAGATTCAAGCCCCACCTAATTAAGCATTATAGTCTTTCCGGTCTGAAGCCTAAGAATCTATCTATGTTACGATGAAGTCATGCTGAGATTCAAGCCACTGACTCACTCCATGTCGATCACCATGGTCAACCATATCCCGTTCCTCAAACCGTCAGGATCGCAAGCCATGACTTCGATCAACCTTCCCTTGCCCATTCACGCAATACATGACCACGTTATGTTCCAAGGGTTGGTCACACAACCACTATAGCAGAGCAACCTAAGCTCACCGCTTAACAGACAGGAAGCCAACTCTCCATGAGACATGCCTCCAAAGCATCGCTCACTTGGAGCTACCACCTGCGGTAGCGCTACTAATGCGCAGTAGGGGACAAACTATCGTTTCTTCCCTAAAAGGGTTTTTTCCTGGAGACCTACTCCAGCACTCTCACTGCAGCAACCTACACTCCCTGCAACTCCAAAAATTATACGATTACCACAGAGTATTCTCTGGCATAGGAAATGATCATCACCAATCGAGACCAACCTATCCGGATGGTCTTTACATAGCATGCCTATTTTGTACTTCGATTCTGGATTCTAAATGCAAGGTAATGGGGATACAACCGATTGACCTGTCGGGAGGACCGCTTCCACGTGCTCAAGGAGCATCTACGCTCATATATCAAAACAAAGGACTTCACATGTCCAAGGAGGAAGATCGTTAACCTTGACATTCGTTTCGGCACCATGAGAGAGAATCTAGCCGGATGAAAATGACCGCAACGGACTTGTCTCCATGGATATTAAAATGGCTCGTGTTTTCGAAACTCCAACGACTGCGGGATCTCCTTCCTCTTCCTCTCCTTCGCTCTCCTCTCTCTGCCATTCAGCATAAGAATGCCAAGAGAGAAAATGAAGTTAAAACTTAACTTCCCCGACCATAAATAGAGCTACCGTCGCGTGGTAACTATCTACCGCTACACGGTACCTTAAGTGTTGGCTTGTTTTGCAAGCCCACCAACCAAAACCTCCAATAACGTGCTGACACATGGCCGTGCCGTAACTATTCTACTACTGCTGCGCGGTACCTTACTACCTCCACACGGTAGAAGATGTGTCACATCAACAAGCCGTTTACGATGAAAGGTCACTACCACCATACAGTATCACTACCGCCGCGTGGTAAATCTCAGAGAGGAAATCCAAATAAATTGGCCGCACTATTGTCGACATTAACATTGCCACCGGGCACTGCCGATTTAATTGACCATGCTACCGCAACGCGATATCAACCTACTGTTAGGCGTTATCTTACTAAGCACTATTGCAATAATTCCGCCACACTACCGCCGACACTAACCCTACTATCGGGCAGTAACATATAGAATCCATCTCCTGACTTCGGGGAAACTTAGGGCATTAGAAATCTCCTCCAATTAAGAAATTTCCTCCCGAAATTACACTTTGCAGGAAAAACATAGAGTTATCAATATTACAATGTATACCTCAGAGAAACAGCCCGGGAAACTTCGCCCTCATGGTTTGCTCGTGCTCCCATGACAGCTCCTCACTGCTACAGTTGTCCCACCAGACCTTGACCATTATGATCGACTTATTTTGCAGCTGCTTGATCTCCATATATTCGATTCGAATGAGGTTGACCTTTGTTGTCAACCCACTATCGATTGGTAGTTGATCTGTTGTAACCACTTGTGTAGGCTCTTGCACTGCCTTCCACAATACTGATATGTGGAATACATTGTGCAGACCACTAAGTTCATCCAAAAGTTACAATTGATAGGAAGCTTCACCAATGCGCTCCAATATCTCAAATGTCCCAAGGTACCTCGGACTTAGCTTTTTCATGTATCGAATCCTCGATACACCTGTGAATGGTTTAATCTTCAGATAAACCCAGCCCCCCACGATGAACTCAACATTTTTGTTCTCAGCATTATAATATTCGGCATGCCTATCCTGGGCAATCAGCAATCGCTCCCAGATTGTATGTATAGTTGAAGAAGTATCTTCAACTTCATTTCGCTTAAACAACTTCGTTTCGCCCGTCTCCAGCCATGCCAGGGGAGTACGACACTTTCTACCATAAAGGGCTTCGAAGGGTGACATCTAAATACTTTCTTGGTAGCTATTGATGTATACAAACTCGTTCATATAGAGGTGGTTCTCTCACCTCTTCCTGAAATCTAGTGCACACATGTGAAGAATATTTTCCATCATTTTGTTTACCCTCTCAGTCTGACCATCCATGTGAGGATGAAAAGGCATACTGAACTTCAGTTTTGTACCTTATAATTGATGTATAAGCATCTAATAATTAGACATGAAGCGTCCATCTCGGTCACTAACGATGTTATGTGGCATACCATGCAATCGTATGGTATTGTAAATGTAAAGCTTCACCAGCTTTTCCACTAAATCTGTTGAAATTGTGAAGTGGAAGTGGGTGACGGGACAAGCCGGGCGGCCTCGGGCGGACAGACTAGGCGGACTGGGCGGACTGAGATGTGCGGCCTGGTGGTAGGTCTAGTGGAAAGCCGGTTGTTCCTCTGAGTGGCTTGCACGGGTTGAGTCCGCGGACTATGCGGCCTGATGTCTGCGGATAGGGTGTTTGCTGATTGGCTTTGCCAAGGAGCGGCCTGAGCGGACGGGTAGCTTGCGGACTGGTGCATTGCTCAATGGCCGCGGGTGCAAGCTTGTGCTGAGAGGCGGGTTGGCTCGTGTCCGCGGGTAGCTTGCGGACTGGAGTGTCCGCGGTATTGGCTGTTGCGGACTGAGCTTGGAGCTTGGCTGAGGCCTTGTCAAGTTCTGGTGATTACAGCAGGTGCTCTGCTGTGGAGACCGGTTGGCGGACTGGTATTTGGAGTCCGGGAGGAAGCTGCTGCGTTGGACAAGTGCGAGGAGCTCGCAGACTCTTGGCGGTCTGTGCTAGGGTGTTTGGCGGACGAGAACTTGAGACCGCCATGCTCGCTTTGGCCCTTGATGGTTTTGGACTTGGTCACACTCTGTGCCAAGGCCATGGTGTCCGCGGTATCCGCCAAGTCCGCTGTGACCGGGCGGACTGTTGCTGTCTTCCTTTGGTCGTGGACTTGTGGCGGATTGAGGTGTGAGTCTTGCGGGCTGCCTCGGGTTGGTGCGGACTACCATTGAAGGGGGGTGCTGTCTTGCAGTGGTTGGAGCTTTGCGGGCTGATGCCTTGTCCGTATAGCTTGGGCGGACTAGAGAGGGTTCGCCAATGGTTGCCTTGCTCTTGGCGGTTTTCCTTGGTATCCGGCTACGTCCATGCGGACTCGGCGGACGGTGCTTTTACTATCGCGCGGGCTGGGGTGCTGACGCTATCTCTAGGGCGGTGACCACACTCCTCACCTCAACTATAAATAGGACCCCCCTGGCACATCTACAGTAACTTGAGTGAACAGTAAGTTGGGGTGTGCAAGGAGCTGCGGTCTGTATTTTCCAGTCCGCGCAGATTGTTTCAGGCTGACAGTTTGCTGTGTGTAGGTCGCGCGGATAGCTTCAAGGAGCCAGGAGTTTGGCTCTGACTTCGGTCAAGTGCTTGGAAGTGTGCGGTCTCTGCGGACTCAGCAGGAGGTCGCTCTGCGGCTTGTCAGTTCTGTTTCATCTTTGCCAGCTTCAATAACCTGTCCGCCGGCTTCAGGCGGGTAGGGGTGTTCCTCAGTTCAAGTTCAGCAGGAGGCGAATAACGGTGTGTCTGCGCGGCCTCGCGGCTTCGGCGGACTCCGTGTCTATTCGGAGGATTGCAGCATAGCTTGGGCGAGCTCAGCGGACTCGGCGACCTCGGCGACCTCGCGGTCTCGGCGGACTCGGGTGCTGTCCGCCCGGCTTGTTTTTTGGTGCTTCTGTTTTTCAGCTGTTATACTAGTGAAATCATGTCTCGCTATGTATGCCTCGCATTGTAAAGAAGTGAATGAATAATAGACCTGCTTGTGCTTCCATTGTTTGTTGGGATTTACCTTTGTACCTCTAGTCCTTGGTTTCCGCTGGTTCAACGTGCGAACTGGGTAGTTCCGAAGATATTAATTTGGTGTTTGGGCTATCTTGCTGACCACGTTGAGAAAAATTAACATGGTATCAGAGGCAGGTTGCTGAGGTTCAGTTGCGTGAGCGGAAGTCAACCAGTGTTGTTACTCAGTGATTGAGTGGTGATCAACCTGTGTTGTTGCTCGGATCTGCTGAAAGGTTGCCAACAGGTGTTGCAATGGAAGGGAGCTTAGCAAGAGGTCTGGGCATTGAACTCTTAACGCCGACTAACTTCAAGAAGTGGAAGTCGTGCATGAAGAGTTATCTTCTTGGCGAGGAGCTGTGGGAAGTCGTTGGTGGAGACGACAGGCAGGAAGCCACTGCTTCTTTCGGTACTGCTGAGCAGGTTAGGCTCTGGAGAAGAACAAATGCTAAGGCAGAGTTGTTTCTAAAGAGAGCCGTGTCTCCGGAACTGTTTGATCACATCATTGGATGTGAGTCAGCTGCTGATATTTGGACAACCATTGATGAGTTGTTCAATAGGAAGAATGTGGCGCGGCTTCAGTTCCTGGAGAAAGAGTTGGCCAGGGCAACTCAGGGAGACCTTTCCATCTCCAAGTACTTCTTAAAGATGAAGAGCTTGTGTGCTGAGCTGTCGGCACTGGATCCTGATGAGCCTATCTTTGAGGCAAAGATGAAAAGGCACATTATCCGCGGCTTGCGGAAGGAGTATGTGGCCTTTGTCACATCTGTTCAAGGGTGGGCTACTCAGCCGTCGTTGCTGGAGCTGGAGAATCTGCTTGCCTCGCAGGAGAGCTTAGCAAGGCAGATGACTGGAGTGAACCTGAATCAGGAAGGCAGCGAAGCTCTCTTCTCAGGCAAGAAGAAAGGATGGGAAAGGAAGAAGAAGAAGGTGCAGGCCGCTGGTGAGAAGGAGACTTCAACTTCATATCCGCCGGAGAGGAGCAATGCTCCTAAGGACTGGAAGAAGAATCTGAAGTGCTACCGGTGTCATCAGCGTGGGCACTTCAAGCGGGACTGTAAGGTCAAACTGCAGCCTGGGCATGCTGCGGGAAAGGAGGAAGCTTGCTCAAGAAGTGAAGAAGCAGAATGGGGCGGAGCTTTTATGACGGCCACTTCTGTCCGGGCCCTGTCTGCTGAGGACTTCAACAGCGAGTGGATCGTGGACTCCGGGTGTGGTCATCACCTCACAGGAGACAAATCGAAGTTCACCTCCATGCAGGCTTACTCAGGTAATGAAGCTATTATCACTGCTGATAATACTGTTTATGCAGTAGAGAAAGAGGGGGTCGTGTCATTGGGTAGTGATCAGGGGCCACTTACGTTAAGGAGTGTGTATCACGTGCCGGGCATGAAGAAAAACCTCTTCTCGGTGACCAATGCGGTGGACGCTGGGTATCACGTTCTGTTTGGGCCAACAGACGTGAGGTTCCTTCGCAACGTATCAGCGGTGAAGGCTGATGTTGCTCATGTTGGGAGGAGGGTGAATAACTTATTTGTTCTTTCCACCAGTGCTTATGTTGATAAGATGAGAGCCAATGATAGTGCGGCTATCTGGCATGAGAGGCTGGGGCATGTTGGCATGGACAAGCTGAAGGCAATGGCGAGTAGAAGTTTGGTGAGGGGGTTGCCAAAGTTATCCTCCTTTGGTGATGGGCATGTTTGTGCGGGCTGTCAATACGGTAAGGCACATCGCCTTCCATTTGATAAATCACAAACAAGGAGCAAGAAGCCACTGGAGTGTATTCATGGCGACCTGATGGGACCGACGGTTACTGCCAGCCTTGGTGGAAGTAGATACATGCTTGTCTTGGTTGATGACTACTCAAGGTATACTTGGGTGTTCTTCTTAAAGGAGAAGTCGGAAGCCTTCCGTTTGTTTGTGGAGTTTAAGGAGTTGGTAGAAGGCCGGCTTGGCTTGCGGATTAAGAAGCTTAGAACTGATAACGGGGGGGAGTTTGTCTCCTCCGAGTTTTCTAACTTCTGCAGGAAGCACGGGATCCAACGGGAGCTTACTTGTGCTCACACTCCACAACAAAATGGAGTAGCGGAGCGAAAGATCCGTCATTTGACGGACACCTGCAAATGCTGGCTTCATGCGAAAGATATCCCAAGGTCCTTTTGGGCGGAGGGAATGTCTTGTGCTGCTTATGTTATCAACCGGATGCCACTCAGCCCTATCAACATGAAGACTCCTGTTGAGCTGTTGCTGAAGGAGAAGCCGAGTGTTGAACACGTTAGGGTGTTCGGTTCAACTTGCTACGTGCATGTCCCGGATGCTTCACGGACAAAGTTGGATGCGAAGGCAAGGAAACTTGTCTTTGTTGGCTATGATGAGCGGAAGAAGGGATGGAAGTGCATGGACCCTGTGACGAAGAAGTTCGTGGTGTCAAGAGATGTTGTCTTCGACGAGCTGACGTCATATGGAGGTGGCTCGGTGGAGCTAACCGGAAGTAGCAAGGTTGATGAAGCACCGGTGGAGGCTGCTGAAGGCTTGGAAGAGGAGCTTGCTGTTTCACCAGCAACTCCTGTTGCTTCGAACTCCGAGGCTGAGCCTTCTGGCTCAGGAAGCAGGGGGAGCACTGCTCAATGCTTGCCCCAGGTAGGAGTGGAGCCCGAAGAAGCAACGGAAGCCGTGAGCAAGGAGCCATGTCTTCGGAGATCGAAGAGGGTGGTTAAGCCACCGGCTCGGTACTGTGATGGGAATGCAGTGAGCTTTGTCTCCTACTTCTTTGCAGGTCCTCTGGATGAGCGAGAGCCTGCAAACTTCAACGAGGCCACTGGAGTAAAGGAGTGGGATGATGCCATGAAGGAAGAGATTGATGCTCTGAAGAAGAATGAAACCTGGGACCTTGTGCCCAAGGTTGATGGCGTTACTCCGGTTACTTGCAAGTGGGTGTATAAGTTGAAGAAGAAGGCTGATGGGAGCATTGATCGGTTCAAGGCTCGCCTGGTCGCTAGAGGATTCTCACAGCAGTATGGAGAAGACTATGAGGAGACATTCAGTCCAGTTGCGAAGATGACTTCTGTAAGAGTGGTGATCGCCTTGGCTGCTAGCAAGGGATGGAGGTTGTGGCAACTCGATGTGAAGAATGCCTTTCTTTACGGAGAGATTGACAAGGACATCTTCATGGATCAGCCGCTTGGTTTTGTCTCTGAGAAGCATCCGGACTATGCCTGCAAACTCAGGAAGGCTCTCTATGGGTTGAAGCAAGCTCCTCGTGCGTGGTATGGGAAGATTGCAGAGTACTTGCAATTCTGTGGATACCTGGCTTCCAACTCGGATTCAAGCTTGTTCGTGAAGAAGAAGGGAGAGCTAAGAGTCTTGGTCCTGCTGTATGTGGATGACATGATCATCACAGGGAACTCGGAGGAGGAAGTAGCAAGGCTCAGGGCAGAGCTTGCTATACGCTTCGAGATGAAAGACTTGGGAGAGTTGCATCACTTTCTTGGTCTGGAAGTGGAGAGGAAGGAGTGCGGGGTTCTCATTAGCCAGAAAGGATATGCTGATCGCATTGTGAAGCAGTTTGGCATGGGCGAAGGGAAGAAGTGCTCTACTCCACTGGAATCTGGGCTAAAGCTTCGACGAGATGAGGGAAGGGTTCTTCATGATCCCTTGGTGTTCAGGGCTCTTGTTGGGAGCTTGATTTACTTGACGATTACAAGGCCGGATATTGCTTATGCTGTTGGCCGAGTAAGTCGGTATATGGCTGAACCAAGGCAATCTCATCTAGTGGCGGCAAAAGGAATTCTGAAGTATGTCAAGGCTTCTTCTGACATGGGACTCCTCTATAGAAGGGACGCGGAAGTTGCATTGCTCGGGTACACAGATGCTGACTATGGCGGTGATTCGGATGATCGAAGGTCTACTTCAGGTTATGTGTTCACTTGCGGTTCAGCTAGCATCTCGTGGTGTAGCAAGAAGCAGGACTCGGTGTCGGTTTCAACCACGGAGGCGGAGTATAAGGCTTCGGCCTTGGCTGCTCGGGAAGCCGTTTGGTTGAGGAGGCTTATAGAGGATGTTCATGAAGAAGTGCAAGGGCCTACTTTACTCTGGGGTGACAATGAGAGTGCTCTCAAACTGGTTAACAATCCAGTGTGTCACGCCAGGACCAAGCATATAGAGATTGATCACCACTTCATCAGGGAGAAGGTGTTGGAGGGGTCTCTGCTGGTCGGGCATGTTCGGAGTGAAGATAATCTTGCTGACATCTTCACGAAGCCACTGTCGAAGGGGCCCTTTGAACGCTTGCGCAGCTTGCTGGGCTTGGTCACCACTTCCCACTTCAAGGGGGAGTGTTGAAATTTGTGAAGTGGAAGTGGGTGACGGGACAAGCCGGGCGGCCTCGGGCGGACAGACTAGGCGGACTGGGCGGACTGAGATGTGCGGCCTGGTGGTAGGTCTAGTGGAAAGCCGGTTGTTCCTCTGAGCGGTTTGCACGGGTTGAGTCCGCGGACTATGCGGCCTGATGTCTGCGGATAGGGTGTTTGCTGATTGGCTTTGCCAAGGAGCGGCCTGAGCAGACGGGTAGCTTGCGGACTGGTGCATTGCTCAGTGGCCGCGGGTGCAAGCTTGTGCTGAGAGGCGGGTTGGCTCGTGTCCGCGGGTAGCTTGCGGACTGGAGTGTCCGCGGTATTGGCTGTTGCGGACTGAGCTTGGAGCTTGGCTGAGGCCTTGTCAAGTTCTGGTGATTACAGCAGGTGCTCTGCTGTGGAGACCGATTGGCGGACTGGTATTTGGAGTCCGGGAGGAAGCTGCTGTGTTGGACAAGTGCAAGGAGCTCGCGGACTCTTGGCGGTCTGTGCTAGGGTGTTTGGCGGACGAGAACTTGAGACCGCCATGCTCGCTTTGGCCCTTGATGGTTTTGGACTTGGTCACACTCTGTGCTAAGGCCATGGTGTCCGCTGTATCCGCCAAGTCCGCTGTGACCGGGCGGACTGTTGCTGTCTTCCTTTGGTCGTGGACTTGTGGCGGATTGAGGTGTGAGTCTTGCGGACTGCCTCAGGTTGGTACGGACTGCCATTGAAGGGGGTTGCTGTCTTGCAGTGGTTGGAGCTTTGCGGGCTGATGCCTTGTCCGCATAGCTTGGGAGGACTGGAGAGGGTTCGCCAATAGTTGCCTTGCTCCTGGCGGTTTTCCTTGGTATCCGCCTAAGTCCATGCGGACTCGGCGGACGGTGTTTTTGCTATCGCGCGGGCTGGGGTGGTGATGCTATCTCTAGGGCGGTGACCACACTCCTCACCTCACCTATAAATAAGACCTCCCTGGCACATCTACAGTAACTTGAGTGAACAGTAAGTTGGGGTGTGCAAGGAGCTGCGGTCTGTGTTTTCCAGTCCGCGCGGATTGTTTCAGGCTGATGGTTTGCTGTGTGCAGGTCGCGCGGATAGCTTCAAGGAGCCAGGAGTTTGGCTGTGACTTCGGTCAGGTGCTTGGAAGTGTGCGGTCTCTGCGGACTCAGTAGGAGGTCGCTCTGCGGCTTGTCAGTTCTGTTTCATCTTTGCCAGCTTCAATAACCTGTCCGCCGGCTTCAGGCGGGTAGGGGTGTTCCTCAGTTCAAGTTCAGCAGGAGGCGAATAACGGTGTGTCTGCGCGGCCTCGCGGCTTCGGCGGACTCCGTGTCTATTCGGCGGATTGCAGCATAGCTTGGGCGAGCTCAGCGGACTCGGCGACCTCGCGGTCTCGGCGGACTCGGGTGCTGTCCGCCCGGCTTGTTTTTTGGTGCTTCTGTTTTTCAGCTGTTATACTAGCGAAATCATGTCTCGCTATGTATGCCTCGCATTGTAAAGAAGTGAATGAATAATAGACCTGCTTGTGCTTCCATTGTTTGTTGGGATTTACCTTTGTACCTCTAGTCCTTGGTTTCCGCTGGTTCAACGTGCGAACTGGGTAGTTCCGAAGATATTAATTTGGTGTTTGGGCTATCTTGCTGACCACGTTGAGAAAATTTAACAAAATCATACTTCCTATTCAGAATGAAGTGTGACACCTTCATTAAATGATCAACGATCACCTAGATGGTATCGTTCCCTTTCCACGATCTCAGCAAGTCGTGCACAAAATCCATTGATATGTTGTCGAACTTCCACTCTGGTATTGGTAATGACTTCAGAAATCCACCGGGCTTTTGACATTCGATCTTTATTAGGGCACAGGTCTGACACTTTGTCACATATAAAGCTGTCCTTTTTCAATCCTGGCCACCAAAACAACTTTTCCATGTCCTTGAATATATTTGTTCTCCCTGGGTGGATTGAGTACTTTGTGAAATGTCCCTCGTACATCAACTCATCCCGTAATTTGCCCAGATTTGGGACGCACAATAGATTGTTCTTCCACAAAAGGTCTTTCATAACAGAAAACTGGGCATTGGACCCATCCAAAGATTCTGCCAAGTAGTGTTTCTTGTTGTCATCCAGCTCCAGCGCTTGCCGAATTCGGTCTGCGAGTTCATACCGCGCCTCCATCCAGTTGAAACATGCTTTAGTACCAGATCTATTATCAACACAGGAAATCTCTAATGCCTCCAAATCTCAAATAAGATGCTCATCATGCATCTATATCCAGTTGGCCTGTGCAGACACCCTACGACATAGCACGTCCGCAATAACATTTCCCTTGCAAGGAAAGTAATATATCTTTAAGGTGTAGTCCCCAAGGAACTCCATCCAAATTCATTGCTGCATATTCAAGTCCTTCCGATCTAATTGTTATTTCAAGCTCTTATGCTCTGTAGAGATATCAAACTTTACGCCATAAAGGTAGTGCCTCCAAAGCTCTAGAGCTAATATCTTGGCCGCTAACTCCAAATCATGGATTGGATAATTCCTCTTGTGCGCTTTCAATTGGTGAGAGCCATACGCTATCACCTTCCCAAGTTGAAGTATAACCTAGCCTAAATAGCTCCCTAAGGCATCACTATTGATTTTGTAGCCCTCCGAACCACATGGAGAGCACAAAATAGGCATCGTGGTCGAATGGCTTTTCAATTCTTCAAAAGCTTGTGTGCATGTCAGCGACCAAAAAAAACTTCTGATCCTTCCTCGTCAAGGTAGTGATGGGTAACACTATCCGCGAGAAGTTCTCTATGAAGCGCCTGTAGTAGCTGGAGAGCCCCGGAAAACTCCGAACTTCCGCCATAGTAGACAACACAGGACACTCCCGTATTGCAACTATCTGCTTCAGATCCACCGCAATCCCTCTCCACTAACTACATGACCAAGGAACACTACCAAAGATAG
Source organism: Platanthera guangdongensis (assembly GCA_039583875.1). NCBI lineage: Eukaryota > Viridiplantae > Streptophyta > Magnoliopsida > Asparagales > Orchidaceae > Platanthera > Platanthera guangdongensis. Next base: position 133,366,350 of record CM077158.1, read on the forward strand.
CCAAAACTCACACTTAGAGAACTTCGCATACAACTGACTCCTCCCCAGGATCTCCAAAAAAATGTGTAAATGATCCACATGTTCTTCCTTAGACTGAGAGTACACCAAGATATGGTCAATAAAGCCTATCACGTACTAGTCCAAGTATTCTCTGAACGTCTGGTTCATCAAGTCCATAAACACGGACATCGCATTCGTCAAACCAAATGGCATGGCAGTGAACTCATAATGCCGATAAAATGTACTGAATGCCGTCTTGGGAATATAACTTTCCCTGATTCTCAACTTATAATATCCAGATTTTAGATCCCGCTTCAAGTACACTTTCGATCCAACTAGCTGATCAAACAAATCATCGATTCTCGAAATCTGATACCTGTTTTTATCTATCTTCAACTCCCGATAATCTAAATGTAGCCGCAAAATTCCATCCTTTTTCTTCACGAAAAGGACCATTGCGCTCCAACGTGACGAACTTGGACACACATTGTTGAAACTGAAAAATCGATCTCTGTGGAGTTTGACCCATAGGGAAGGGGTGATCGCAAACCAACTTCTATCTCACAAGCCAAATAACTAAAGACTTCGCACAAGGAATAAACCCAAGGATCTAGTACAGAGGTCCCTCCACACACCCAGAAGGTTCTTAGAGCGCTTCCCCTCCTTATCCAAGTACTGAGCTAAGGATACCTCAGAAAGAGCAAAAAGATCGGGGCACAAGTCAGCATGGCTTCTCAGGTACCCCCTTGGGTATATTTATAGTTTTTTGAAGTTCGTCTGCTAACAATGCACCTTCGCTATTTGGAACAGCTATATGCAACCAAAAGTGGGTTGCCAACAATGTTACTCCATAGTTATGGAAGGCTATTTGCACCCCCTGCAAGGGCATCTGGGTAATTTTTTACTTTAGACCCCATTGGGCGAGTGACCCATAAAGGCGCCACTCACCTAAAGGGATGAGTACTGGGTAAGCTAGTCACTCGCCACTTTGACACCCAAAACATGGGTGAATACGGCTTTAGAAGGGTCTCGCTTTACTCAATGCCAAGGAACACATGGTCAACTCGCCACTCTACTGGTCGTATGCGGCCTGCTCCCGCAGCTCGCATTCTCTCTCTAGGCGAGCGCAAGCCGGTTGCTGTGCCTCGCCTGCCTCTATACAAAAGCAAGCTGATGATAAGGTCGCCTAGGCAGGAGCGGGCTGGAGGAGCTGGCTCATACGGCTCACTCGCCTTCTTGGTGGGAGCAAGCCGAACATCTAGGTTTGCCCGCTTACTGCACTGATGCGGGCCGGTTGTTCTAGCTCGTTCGTTTAACCTGGTGGACCCACTCGACGAACACGGGGTTGTACACAATCCCCGCTCTTTTTGAGCTTGGTAAAGCTTGAAAAGAATCATCCAACTCCACGTGTTCGGTGAGTACTTTACTGAGCTCGAAGGAATCTTTTGTTGAGTCCCACCAATATGCTATAAATATGCCACTGATCCTATGGGAAAAATATCGTCTTCTTTCTTTAACCTTCCCCGCGAACCATAGCTGAGCGATGCTAATGTCAAAAGAGATGAGAGCGCACCTAGCGGCTACGAGGGAGGGGACGCGGGAGCAGGTCCTTGATGTTGAACCTTGGCTGGCATGTGGATCACCCAGCCCCATCTTTAGGGCGAAGAAGGGGACGATGATCATGCAGTCTCCCCCAAATGATGCCCCTGCATCAAGTTCGGTGGTCGGTGTTGAGGCCACCCATGAGGTATGTGGGCCTCTTGCCTGATTTGTTACTCCGCTTCTGATCTATTTCTCTACAGGAGGCACCACACAATGATGGAGGTTGTGGAATTGAACTGGGGCATTCCTGCCCACGGATAACTGAGCGGGTTGCTAGCCCTGTAACCCTGGGGCCTGCCCCTCCTGTGATTTCTCCATTGCCGACCCACCCCGGGCTTGGGAAATCTTTTGCTGCTCTTGAAGGCGAGCTCTTCCTCGGTCTGCCAGGTACCTCCCACGTGCATTCCAACATGGGGGACGTGCCAATCCCCGGTGAGTTTATATGCTTGCTTGCTTGTGACCACCTGCTTTTTCTGATTTTACTTTTACAGGCTTCACTATGATCTCCTCCTCCGATGTCGACATTAGTGGGGGATACTCGCCTCCCCCTTCTGCGGACCACATCTTGGAGTACCTGGGCGACCTGCAGGATGCAGAGGGTATGAAGAGGTGGGTGACACGATTATTCCAGAAGCAATCCCTGATGCTACATGAGGTTTACGATAGGGTGGACGATGTTAGGGCCGAGATGGAGGAGCGGTTCGTGATACTGGAGGGCATGAGGCATCCAGTTGACGACAATGGGACGACTTCTCCGGGGGCACACATCACATGAGTGGATGAATGACTCAGGCATGCCATAGAGTAGGTCGACTTGGCTCAACGGGAACTTTTGGCGGTTCGCAAGTACTTTTATCCTCACGTACCGCCCCATTCTGGGATGCGGGTGTGGGGGTGGTAGAAGTGGATTCAGTACTGAGCCACCCACCCCTTCCTTGCTACCGGCCGCCAAGCATGGGTACAACCTGTATCTTGGATCATCCCACATGATTGGGCATGTGATTTATTCGTCTTTTCTCAAGGGCATCGAACTCTTTGTTTTTTGTAAACATTTGGGCATGGGCTTATGTTTGCATATTACTTTTATAGTATATCACTGCTTCGCTTCTTTTATGTAGGTACGGACGAGTAACCCTTGCTCGCCTACCCCCTCCTTAGGCTGGCATGAGGCAGTTGGGCTTGCTTGACCCTCTGACGGACGGGAGTCAGCGTGACTCGCCCGCCTCTTTGGCGAATGCAAGTCAGCGGGGCTCGCCCGTCACTTGGGCGGATGCAAGTCAGTGCGGCTCGCACTCCTCTTGTGCAGATGCGAGCCAGCATGGCTCGCTTTCGCATAACTTTCGCAGGGCTGTGGTGAGATGGCGGGAACAAGTGGCGGGTCCGGAAGTCGAAGCGTTAGGGCACATTTTTGCTCTCCGTACATTTCCCACCGATGAGACGTTTTCCCATCCTTTTTTTTTCTATAAATAGGCCCTAACGCTCTTTCTTGCCTACCACATTTAAAGCCTTCTGCTCTTTCTTTACTTCCTGCGACTCCCTGCCCACCCACTCTTTGCGAGAACTACAGCATCCCGCTCGGTGATCTGATTGCTAGATGGGGGGCAGTGGTAGTGACGCTGATGGGCGAAGCAAGTGCACCTGGACCTTCTACGACCATTCTTTTTCTTTCACCAACACCACAAAGGCCAAACTTCTGGACGTGAACGGCGACTTCATCTCGCATAGCTTTAATGCGAGATGACTCGAAGAGCTGGAGAATATTAATGATTTTTTTTGTCAGGGAGCTCGCCATCCTCATTGCTCATTTCGATGCGGGCCTCCGACTTCCCCTATGGTCGGAGGTCAGGCTTATCCTAAAATACATTGGGGTCGCCCCTGGCCAAATGACCCCTAATTTGGTGGTCGCCGTGGTCGGGTTCGTTTGCTACCTGTGGGTGGAGCAGATCGAGTTCAGCATTGCGGTCATCCGCAAGCTGTTTTCCTTTCGGGATAACAAGGATGGCACCGCCTATTTATCCAACACCCAAGTTAAGGCGTGCTATACGGTGAACAAGAGCTATAATTGGCTCAAGAAGTTTTTCTTTATTAATGGCGACTTCGTCAACATCCCTTTCTTGCTGGTACAACTTAGCGAGGGGAGCTACCGCCCCTAGCCTAGGGGGGCCACGAAGCCGAGCTGTGCGGGTTCATCCGAGGAAAGAACTTTAAAGATGCGTTCCTCCGCAGGAACGTGGATAGCCTGACCCCCGTCCCGCCCGGGGGAGGTATGCTACCCGCACCTTTCCATTTTTACTTAGCCCATTTTTCTTCTCGCTATAGCTCTCTTTCTACAGGTTTGCGGGACATTCCTCTGTACCCTCTTTATGAGAGTGCGTGAGCTACCTCCGGTGAGCTAGACCATGTCAAGGTGGCGTCTACTGCGCATTGGGAGACCCCCAGTCCATGCTACCTAGAATTAGGCCAGCCATGAACAACCTCAGCCACGACCGCTGCCAAAAAAGCAGAAGACTGCGAGCGGCGGACCCCCCGTAACTCGAGAGTAAGGCAAGTATCCGGCTGGCCAACCAACTGAAAATCCCCACCCGCCTCCCGTCATAAGCGCTTCGACCCAAGGCCCTCCTGGCGAGGTGGCCGACACCTCCAGGTCGTGAGGAGAGGAGCCCGCCTCTAAGCCTGTGCTGAGAGGGCACCGCAACTTTCGCTTCGGCGAGCGGCCCCTAAACAAACTCGGTGTGCCCTTCCTTCAGTGAGAAAAGGAGGCAAACCGAGCCACCATCTCCATCCTGATGCCGAGCTGGTTGGACCAGGAAAACATCAGCGGGGAGGCTTATGCCTTCTTGTTCGGCCTCTACGAGTGGGAGGACGCCATAATGTTCAATGAGGAGGCCACACGAGTTCTCATGCACGAGAGCGTGTGGGCCCAGCTCGGCAGCCTAGAGCTGGCTCAGATGGTGGGAAGGAGGTGCATGAAGTTGGAGCGGAACACTCGCCCACTCAAAAATCTCATTGATGATAAGGAAGAGGCCCGCCATCTCGCTCAGGAGGAAGCGAATTAATAGAAGATTCGGGCTGATGCGGCTGATGCAGCTCTCGCCGGATACCTGGGGTGTGTGGTAAGTCCCATTACTTGCACTAAATGCCTTAAGATCGCATCCACTTTTCTTACGCTCCTTACATTTCTTCTCGCAGGATGCGGCGACGGCTAAGCACCTTAGTTTCCAGATCGCTACTCTCGAGAAGGTGAATGAGGCGTTGTGGGCCTGGGTGCGAGAACTGGAAGCCACAGCTCCACCGCCGCTCTCCAGAATAAGCTGCCAACTCGCCCATTACTCCAAGTACAAGCTGGAGTAGATGATGCAAAATAATGCCGCCAAGGCCGCGAAGTTCATGCTCCAGACTCTGCAGCGGGTAGGTCTCATCAAGAGCGAAGACGCGGGGCTCTCAGTGAGCGAGGTGGTACCTAAGTTAATACTTCCGGTACCAAAGCCGGGAGACAAGTTCTACCAACCTCTTTAGGAGGGCTCGCCGCCCGAGAGCTCGCCTCGCTGAACCACCGTGTTCAGCTTCTCTTTACTTTTGTATTTTTGTTATTTTCTTTAATGTAAATGCAGGCTGAGTTCCCCACTTTTAACTTTTTGTGGTTAATGATATATATTCTATTCTGAGATGATACCGCTTTTACTTTTCTCGTTCCCTTTCTGCTTCATACTCGCGACCTGGCTCGACCCTCCCGCTTGTTGACTCTGGGCCCGCATTTCATTAGCGAGATCGCACGTTCCTTAAGGACAGCTTAGGAAATGTAGGGATCTTAGGTAGCCGACCCGTGTGTGGAGATAAATCTCTATTATACAGAGACTCTCTATGCCGCTCGAGAGTTAAATGGGGCGAATCGACTCGGCTCACTCCTGGGCCACTCGGCTTCACGCGTGTCGGGCCTCATGAGGTCAAGGCGTGGGCTGAGTCCTCGCAACCTTGATCACTTTTCGGGCGCCAGGCTATATGTATATTGGGCGGGCACCCGATGTGTGGAATCCAACTTGTCTGCGATCTGGGACCTGCGGCGATACTGTGAGGAATATCTACTTCTCTTCCTTTTGTAAGTTGGTAGGATCTTGACGATGTGAAATGAATGTCAATCGATCCTTCGCTTTGGATAAACATTGGGTGCCCTCGCCAGCCTATTCAGCTAGATGGAAGTCCTGTCAGTGGGAGCATCTCGAGACTTAACTCCAGCATCATAACGATGTCCATCAAGGATCCCGGCCCTGCTAGCTAGATGAAATCCTGACATCGGGACCATCTAGAGAGTTAACTCCAGGGTCATAACCTTAGGGGAAGAAATCGCACAGCTCAACATGGCCTGAGTGCTCGTGACCTTGATCACTTTTCGGGCACCGGGCTACATGTATGTTGGGCGGGCGCCTGATGCATATAATCCAACTTGTCTGCAATTTGAGGACTACGATGATACTGTGAGGATTATCTACTTCTCTTCCTTTGGTAAGCTGGTAGGAGCTTGACGATATAAGATGAATGTTAATTTATCCTTCACTTTGTCCGAACAATGGGTGCCCTCACCGGAGTTTTCAGCTAGATGGAAGTCCTGTCAGCGGGAGCATCTCGAGACTTAACAAAAGGGTCATAACGATGTCCATCGAGGATCCCGACCCTGTCAGATAGATGGAAGCCTGACAGCAGGAGCATCTCGAGACCTAACCCCTGGGCAAGAACGATGTCTATCGAGGATCCCGACACTTCCAGCTAGATGGAAGCCTAATAGCGGGAGCATCTTGAGACTTAACTCCAGTGTCATAATGATCTCCATTGAGGATCCCAGTCCTGCCAGCTAGATGGATGCCTGATAGCTGGAGCATCTCGAGACCTAACCCCAGGGCAAGAATGATGTCCATCGAGGATCGCGGCCCTGCCAGCTAGATGGAAGCATGACAACGGGAGCATCTCGAGACCTAACACCAGAGCAAGAATAATGTCCATCAAGGATCCCGGCCCTGCTAGCTAGATGGAAGCCTGACAGCGGGAGCATCTCGAGACTTAACTCTAGGGTCATAACGATATCCATCAAGTATCCCGCCCCTACCAGCTAGGTGGAAGCCTGACAGTGGGAGCATCTCGAGACTTAACTCCATGGTCATAATGATGTCCATCGAGGATCCCGACCCTGCCTGCTAGATGGAAGCCTGATAGCGGGAGCATCTCGAGGCCTAACCTTAGAGCGAGAATGATGTCCATCGAGGATCTTGTCCCTACCAGCTAGGTAGAGGCCGGACAGTGGGAGCGTCTCGAGACATAACTTTATGGTCATAACGATGTCCATCGAGGATCTTGGCCATGCTAGCTAGATGGAAGCCTGACAGCGGGAGCAACTCGAGACCTAACCCCAAAGTGAGAATGATGTCCATCGAGGATCCCGACCCTGCCAGCTAGGTGGAAGCCTGACAGCGGGAGCATCTTGAGACTTAACTCTAGGGTCATAAAGATGTCCATTAAGGATCCCGGCCCTGCTAGTTAGTTGGAAGCCTGACAGCGAGAGCATATCGATACTTAACTCCAGGGTCATAATGATGTCCATCGAGTATCCCGACCCTGCCAGCTAGATGGAAGCCTAACACCGGGAGCATCTTAAGATCTAACCCAGAGCGAGAATGATGTCCATCGAGGATCTCGGCCCTGCCATCTAGGTGGAAGCCAGATAGTGGGAGCGTCTCGAGACTTAACTACAGGGTCATAACAAAGTCCATCGAGGAACCCGACCCTGTTAGCTAAATGGAGGACTGACAGCAGGAGCATCTTGAGACCTAAACCCAGAGCGAGAATTCTGTCCATCGAGGATCCTGACCCTACCAGCTAGGTGGAAGACTGACAGTAGGATCCTCCCAGGGTCTAGGGAAATCTAGGCCTGCCACGAACACCATTGCCAAAAGAGTTAAAAGATCAAAGGATTTCATATTTTAACAAAGGAAAATATGTACATATTTCATGAATAGAAATGCTTCCTATCATCACCACTCTAGGTATGACTTAGGGTCTTGCCCTCCACATCCCGGATGCGGTACCTGTTGGTGTTACTATTGTAATCTTGAAGTGATCAAGCATGTGGCCTCACTTCCAACTCAGTATGAGCCTATCAGGGTCGCGCATAAGATTGTGGAGAAATTGAGAGATTGGATCTATATGGTATAGCTCATATGATGAGTTGAAAAGGACTGAAAATATTCTAAGGCAAAAGCATTGAGTGTGTCGACACCACTCAATGCCTTCGTCGAGTTAAGAGGTGACTCGTTGAATGGTGGAGTTGAGTGAGTTGAGTGTATTCAATGATTCGTCAAATCAAGGAGTTGATTCGTCGAGTATTGCACTTAAGCATTTAGTGCTTTGAGTCCATTCAACGATTCATCGAGTCAAACTGTTGACTAGACGGATCTGAGTCTTAGGCGTTGAGTGCTTTGACTTCACTCAACGCCATTCGACGAATTTGTCCTTTAGCGTTGAGTGCTTTGAGTTCACTCAATGCTATTTGACAATCTGGCCATATGCATTGAGTGCATTGAGTGCACTCAATGCCATAGTGCAGAAAGTGTTCACAGCATTGAGTCCAATCAACGCCTTCGTCGATATCAAGTGTTGAATCTACTGAAGGTTGGTATTGAGTTCGTCGTGTGTCCTTTGGATACTCGACGATTCATGGAGTATATTATTATACTCGACGATTCATCGTGTATGCCATAGATACTCGACGATTCATCGAGACAAGTGTTGTCTGGCCAAATTTCTGGATTCTATGTCTGGGTCTGTCAATAGTGGTCGGCGTTGTTCTTATTTATTCCTTGGAGTATAAATAAGATGTTTTAGGGTTTAAAAATAAGTCTTGGTACAATATTCTATCTAAGAACACGAGTCGTCACTGTGTGAAAAGACCGATAACCCTAGAAACCCGAGAAAAGCATTCTGCAGATTTTGCCGCCGATACCGATCCCAATCCTGGCGAGTGTCGCCGCCGCCTCTCATCTAACAAATCTAGCAATATGTGGAGATGTTGTGTGTCCTCTCCCGACCTAGCGCGTGTGGGACAAGTTGCTGTGGGTTCTCCCGATCATGTGGACTATCTGTAGAGGTGCGTATATAATTTTTGCACTCAGGACTCAAGCCGTCAGTGCCCGGCTGAAATTTTCTGGATCATCTTGGTTGATTATAGACTCAATACCTCAAAGGTAATTTTATTACAACATGCTTTATTTCTTGATTCATGAATATTGTCTGATCTGAACTTTTTGGATTTTCTTGTTCTCTATTTTTGCTGCGCGCACAACTATTGTGTCATCTAGTAAAACCCAATAGAGGTATCAAAGGGAGGTTGCCGACAATATTCCATGTTTTAGAAGTTGCTAAGTCCATGGCATGTAGATTTGGAGATTTTAGAAGTGTTCTAAAATGCCTGAATCTATTCTTGGTATCCCACCAAAAATGCATGTGATTTCTTTGTTGCTAATCCTTAACAGTAACCGTCACTTTTATTGGTTTGTGAAGCCAAGGATGTGGTAGATTTTGAATCTCATACATAAAGTGACAAACTTGTCTACTGTGTAAGTGGAGTTTGTGTTGCTCATGTCCTATGCATGTAAATCTGAAGATTTAGAAGTGTTCTAAATGTTCAGATTTAGCCCAGGTCATCTAGTGTTGATGATGTTTCTTGTGCACATCTAGGATGCATTTGGATTATGTTGCTGCATTTTATTTTGTTTGGTGTGCACACTTGTTAAGTGTTAACCATGATTAAAGTGTTAATCAAGTATCTAAAATCCATTAAATAATATAAAGTATTTGGATGCCTTCTGATGGATAACACTCTTCCTACCTCGATCGATGAAGTGCGGGTTTGCCAAAGCAAGGTGCATTAATCTCTCTTGGTAATGGTGCCAACAGATAATTGTGATATCCCACTATCGACATCGGGTCAAACCTAACTGGGTGACCTCGAAGGTTGAGTGCCCAGAGGTATGTGGTTGGCATGCAACATATGATGGATGCGAATAAAGAGTTATTCACCAGCCATGCAAGAGTTGTATTGTGATGCAATTGGCAAGTGTTGTCAACCTAAATAGCTACATTGTGAGAGAAAAGCCAAAACTGACTCATAGTGTTAGTGAAATATGGATCTTGTCCACTAAGAGCGTTACTTGAATAAACTCTTTGAATTGATATCAAGGGTTTTCAATTTGATAAGAATAGTGGGAGTTATTATGATTAAAGTTATTATCGAAAGAAAAATTACATTTATGAAATGTAGTACTAATTATACTTTGCTTGATCCTTATAGAATTTCCATGATAAGTGGTTCACATTCCACCTGTCCCTCCGAGCGATCCTTGAGAAGGAAAAGCTGAGCGAGACTAATTATTTGGACTGGTATAGGAGCTTGAGAATTGTTCTCAAGCAAGAGCGCAAGCTCTATGTTTTGGAAGAGGTAATGCCTGATGAGCCTGCCGGGAATGCGTCCCATGCTGATAAGGATGCTTACAAGAAGTACCTTGATGTCTCCTTAGACGCCGAATGTCTCATGCTAGCAACCATGAACTTTGAGCTCCAAAAGCAACACGAGAACATCGATTGAAAGGAAATTAACGAGCATCTCAAGAAAATGTTTCAAGGTCAAGCTCGTCAAGATAGATTCGATGTCACTAAGGAGTTATTCCAGTGCAATATGGGATCTCGTGACCTAGTAGGGACTCACGTACTCAAGATGATTGGGTATATCGAGAACCTTGAAAGACTAGGGCTCCCTTTGGGCAAAGAGTTGGCCACAGACCTGATCCTGCAATCATTGTCGGATAGTTATGAGCAGTTTGTCTTAAACTATAACATGAATGAAATAGACAAGTCACTTCCTAAGCTCCTAGGTACGTTGCAAACTGCTGAGATCAAGATGAAGAAGGTCAAGACTGCTAGACCCATACTGATGGTCCATAAAGATAAGGACAAGTCCAAGGGCTTTAAGAAGATGAAGGTAGGACCTTAGTCTGCTTTAGATCCTAAATTTTTTGCACTGAAACAGAAAGTTTCAGGGAAAGAGGAAAAGTGCCACCATTGTGGCAAGGCTGGTCATTGGAAGAGGAATTGTCCTTCGTATATTGAGGGTCTGCAAAAGATGAAGGGAGGTATGACTTCCGCTTCAGGTATTTATGTTATATAAATAAACCTTTCTGCTTCATGATCCTGGGTATTGGATACCGGATGTGGTTCTCACATTTGTATAAATGTGTACGAACTTGGAAGGAGAAAAATGCTGAGTAAAGGAGAGGTGGATCTGCATGTTGGCGATGAAGCAAGAGTTGCTGCTATCGTGTGGGTGTTTACCGTCTTTCTTTGCCCAGTGGGCTTGTAATAGAATTAGATAATTTTTATTTTGTTCCTTCCATAACTAGAAACATTATATTCATTTCATGTTTGGACATGGTGGGTTTTTCTTTTATTATTAAGAACAATTATTGTTTTATATTTATGAATGATGTTTGTTGTGGTGTAGCCCAAATGTTTAATGGTTCATATGTTTTGAACTTAGACCATCGGATCTATAATATAGAAAATAATAAAAGACTAAGAATGAATGACTCAAACCATATATATCTTTGGCATTATTGTTTGGGCCATATAAATGAGAAACACATATCCAAGCTTCATAGAGATGAACTATTGGACTCATTTGATTATGAATAATTTGAGAGATGCGAATCTTGTTTGTCAGTCAAGATGACTAAGGTCCCTTTCATTGGAAATAATGAGAGGGTTGATGATCTCTTGGGTATAGTACATAGTGATGTATGTTGACCCATGAGTTCTATGGCTAGAGGTGGGTTTCTCTACTTTGTTACATTTACTGATGATTTCCGTAGATACAGATATGTGTATCTTATAAAGTGCAAATCCGAGACCTTTGAAAAGTTCAAAGAGTTCAAGAATGAAGTAGAGAACCGGCTGGTAAAAAGGTAAAAGCACTCTGATCTGATCGAGGTGTTGAATACCTAAGTCATGAGTTCCGTGATTATCTAAAAGAGTGTGGTATTGTATCACAGCTCACTCCACCTAGAACACCACATCATAATGGTGTGTTTGAGTGGAGGAATCGTACTCTGTTAGATATGGTACGGTCGATGATGAGTCAGGCAGATCTGCCAGTTCCTTCTGGGGTTTTGCTATAAAAGCTGCTTCTTTTACACTAAATCGTGCACCAACGAAAGTGGTTCTAAAGACACCATATGAGTTATGGACTGGAAAGTGTCCTAGTATGTCGTTCTTTAAGGTTTGGGGCTGTGAGGCTTATGTAAGATGTCAAATGCCTGACAAGCTGGAACCCAAATCAGATAAGTGTTATCTTGTGGGGTATCTTAAGGAAACTAAAGGGTACTACTTATACCTTCCGTCCGATGGAAAAGTGTTTACCGCGAGCACTGGTGTCTTTCTTGAGAAAGAGTTCTTAAGTAGAAAGACTACCAAGGTAGAACTTGAAGAATTTCAAGAACCACAAAATGTGAATGAACCGAAATTGGAACCTGAGCCAGGACTACAAGTTGTTGTAGCTAGAGAACCTGCTAAGGAAACACAAGTACCACCTAAATCTGGTAGACCAAGGTTTGTGCCTGAGAGATATGGATATCTCGTGTCTCAATTAGGAAATGTGTTGCTTATGGATCATAGTGATGAGCCTGCAATCTACCAAGAGGCTATGAGTGGACCGGACTCCGAGAAGTGGCTTGAGGCCATGAAATCTGAAATAAACTCCATGTGTAAAAACCAAGTATGGACTTTGGTGGAACCACCTGAAGGGATAAGACCCATAGGGTGCAAGTGGGTCTTCAAGAAGAAGACTGGCGTGGATGGGAATGTAAAGATATTCAAAGGTTGATTGGTGGCTAAGGGTTTTAAGAAAATTCATGGTATTGACTATGATGAGACTTTTCCCATGTTTCCATGGTTAAGTCCATCCAAATTCTGTTTTCTATTATTGTGTATTATGACTACGAGATCTGACAGATGGACGTCAAAACTGCTTTCCTAAAGGGAAATCTCCTTGAGGAAGTGTATATGACACAACCCGAGGGTTTTGTATCTCCAGGTGAAGACAATAAAATTTGCAAGCTGTATAGATCCATTTATGGATTAAAACAGGCTTCTCGAAGTTGGAATCTTAATTTTGATGAAAAGATCAATGAGCTTTGTTTTATCAAGAACAAGGATTAACTGTGTGTTTACAAACGGATTAGTGGGAGCATAGTTGTCTTTCTGATATTATATGTAGATGACATACTGCTTATCGGGAATGATAAACCAACCCTACAAGTTGTTAAGGACAACTTAGGGGATTGCTTTTCAATGAAGGACTTTGGTGAAGCAAAATATATACTTGGTATTAAGATCTATAGAGATAGATCGAAGAAGTTACTTGGTTTGACCCAAAGTACGTACATTGACAAGGTGTTGAAGCAGTTCAACATGCCTGAGTCTAATAAAGGATTCTTACCCATGTCTCATGGTGTGTCTCTCTAGGGACAAGTGTCCTAAGTCTTGTGAAGATAAGGACTGCATGAAGTTGATTCCATATGCTTCGGCAATTGGGTCAATCATGTTTGCAGTAATATGTACTATACCCGATGTCTCTTATTCCTTGAGCATAACTACCAGGTATCATTCAGATCCAAGTGAAAGTAACTGGATTGTCATTAAGAATATCATGAAGTACTTGTGAAGGACTAAGGATACGTTCTTGGTATTTGGTGGAGAGGAAGAGCTCATTGTAAGGGGATACACAGATGCTAGCTTCCAAACTGATATGACGACTCAAAATCTCAGTTAGGTTTCATATTTTGCCTTAATGGAGGTGTTGTTAGCTAGAAAAGTTCCAAGCAGGAGATAGTTGCTGATTCTACAACTGAGGCCGAGTATATCACCACTGCAAATGCAGCGAAGGAGGCTGAAAGGATTAGGAAATTCATCGGCGAGTTAGTTGTAGTTCCTAGCATTGTTCATCCCGTAGATATCTACTATGACAACAACGGTGCAATTGCAGTTGCTTTGAAATCTAGATCTCATCAGCGCTCCAAGCACATACTTTGGTGGTTCGATCTAATTCGAGAGATTATCAATTGAGGAGATGTGAGCATTAGTACAGTGTTGACTGAAGAAAACATTGCGGATTCACTAACAAAGCCTCTAGCACATAGAAAGCATGATGGTCATGTTAGATTTATGAGTTTGTGATACCTTAATGATCAGCCCTAGTGTGACTTTTGTGGATTCTATGTTTGTTGGCTGTAATTTTTCATTTGATAAATAATGTACTATATGCATTTCATTTATATATTTTGGCAAGTTTTTTTATTGTGTTATTATTTTTATTGTGAAAGAGTAGCTAACTGTATAAATGGCCTTAGAATGTTTGATTTCATATGTCAAGTAGTGACTTGAATGTGAGAACCTATGTTATTAGAAGCATCATTCTTAAAGGTCCCTAGTCGTTGTATCATCTTAGAAGCTAAGAGAGATGATAATATATTTAAGACTAGTATGTGCATTGACTGATGACCCATCCACGCAGGTCATGATATTGTGATATCAAATCATCACATAGGTACTTGTTATGAATAAGTTGTATAAGACAGACCCATCATGAGAATACTTTTTGGATGAGATTTGTCCTACTTTATGACAAGAGTTGCATCCATGGGCACCTTGATGGAATGGTACTGTGAAATGCATAACCATGCTTGGTTGAGTCAATATATTATATTAGGCTCACCAATTTCTGAAAGTCCATTCTAGATCATGAAACTGGGATTGAACCATTATGAGGGTGACATGGTCTATACCTCTAGTTTTATCCAGATGTAAGGGACGAAGGGACATGGCAACACTATAATATTGGTCATGATGGATTTTGAGTTTATAAACTCTTACTATTTGGGGAGCAATGTTGTATTGCTAGATGTCTCTCATTATTTGTGAAGCCTTTGTTAGATACTTTCAAGATCAAGTGGGAGACTGTTGGTGTTTCCATTGTGATCTGGAAGTGATCAAGCATGCGGCCTCACTGCCAACTCAGTATGAGCCTATCAGGGTAACACATAAGATTGTGGAGAAATTGGGAGATTGGATCTATATGTTATAGCTCATATGATGAGTTGAAAGGGGCTGAAAATATTCTAAGTCAAAAGAGTCGAGTGTGTCGAGACCACTCAATGCCTTCGTTGAGTTAAGGGTTGACTCATCGAATGGTGGCGTTGAGTGAGTTGAGTGTATTCAATGATTCGTCGAGTCAAGGAGTTGATTCGTTGTGTATTGCATTTAAGCGTTGAGCGTGTTGAGGCCGTTCAACGATTCGTTGAGTCTGTAACACCCCCATCTGTCACATGGGATATAATAGAAGGTCCGACCGTGGCCCCACGCCATATTCTACGGATAGTTAGCTGAGTTACATATTAATACCAAAATACTATGAAACAATAATGAAACCTAACACAGATCATTCTAGTGGAAGCTTTTAAATAAGTTAGAAGAACCCATATACATAACATAAATGTCCACTACAGCCATAGCAGGAATGAAATAACATGTACAAAATTCTTGGCCTTATGTCCTTACAACATTCGAGTTGAATTAAAGTGTTTTACATACATCGGCTCACAGGTCGGCCATATATGATAGCATTAAAAGGAAAACACTTCGCCTTGGCCTTCAAGGGCCAGCACAGCAACAAGGGATTCATTCCGCTATTTGCCACTAGGCTCACCTGTTCCTGCATAAGAACAATCCACCGCACTGAGCGCGAGCGAGGTAACCCATGGACAAAGTCCATGGAGATATCCTCGAACTTCCACTCGGGGATGAGCAATGACTGTAGCAAACCACCGGGGCTAACCAACAGACCGCTGGTACGACTAACCTCCAAACCGCTGCTGCGGCTAACCACCAGACCGCTGCTGTGGCTAACATCCAAACTAATGTTACGGCTAACCACAAGACCGCTGCTGCTGCTAACCTCTAGACCGCTCCTGCGGCTAACCAGCAGACCGCTACCGCGACTAACCACCAGACCACTGCTGCGGCTAACCACCAGACCGCTGCTATGGCTAACCAGCAGACTGCTGTTGCGGCTAACCACTAAACCGCTGCTATGGCTAACCACCAGACTGCTGCTGCGGCTAACCTTCAAGCCCCTGCTGCGGATAACCACCAGACCGTAGTGCGAGAAGCCACCAGGTCACTGTTGTGGGCTCTTACCAAACCGCAAGGATAGCTATCAGACAGGTCGCTGTTCCAAATTACCAGACCACAAAACAATAGACTGCTGGACAAGAAAAGCAAAACACCCGGTCTCCTGAGGTTTCAACACTCCCCCTCAAGCTGGAGCATATATATCAACCATGCCCAGCTTGCTACAAACTTCCAAGAACGGGGTAACTGGTTTTGTGAAAAAATAAGCTAACACTTTATCAGAGGTAACAAACAGAGTACATATTTAATTCTTTAATATCTCTTCTCTGATAAAATGACAATCCACTTTAATATGCTTCGTTCTCTCATAAATGACTGGATTTCTCAAAATGTATATAATCGTCTTATTGTCAAAGTGTAAATGTTTACTTTAGGATTGCTAATGACCTAGAGGAGGGGTGAATAGATCCAATTTAAATTATGGCACCTATTTTTAATAATCAGAGTACCACTTTCTTTAATATGATTAATTCAGTCAGATAATCATGATATACTCAACAACAATTAGGAAAATAAACACATCACAACAATTCAACACACACAACACAATGCACACAGATTTATAGTGGTTCCCCAATTTATGTGTACATCCACTTTCCCCCTTCGCCTATCTAGCAATAAACTAGATTCAGTCAAACTCCTTCTCTTTCCTTTACTCAAATCCTTACATCTTATAGCTCAGAGCCCACCCGGCTCCTACAACTCAAACTTTACAAGTCTTACCACTCAGATCACCAAGATCCTACACCTCAAGTTTTTCCCAAGAACTCTACCTCAGAATGAATCCACACTCCTACTTCTCAGGCAACACCTGCACTATACCTCAGAGAATTTCCAACTTCTCCTACCTAAGGCAATCTCAGCCCTACCTCAGCCTTTATAATACTCGCTTACAACAAAATGAGAATAGTTCTCCTCCACTAAGATCTACAGGTAGATCTTGCACAATGAAAATAGGTAAAAGAAAAATTGAATTATAAAATGTCACCCAGCAAGAGAGATCTGAGTAACAGCTTCTTGATCTGATCTTGATGAATGTGCTTCCTTTGATCTTTGTCAAGATTGATCTTATCTAACCCTTCTCAGCTTTTCAAAGCTTCTTGAAGTAGAAATTAGGGTTGATCTAGGCCCAAGAGATGTTAAAGGATGATTCTTGATCAGACCTCTCTCCACCTTCTAAATTGTAGTTGATGCTTTAGAGTTTTTTCTTCACAAAATTATGTTTCTTCTTCTTTTTTCCTCTTCTCTTTCTCTCTATTTTTTGAAGACTAGATTCCTTTAAATAGGCTCTGATAGGAGTAACCGGCTGATCCGGTTAATAACTGACATCTAATATTTCTGATAGTTGTCAGTACCTCCGTCTTGATTTTTGTACTTAGGAAACATGTCTGCTAAAGTGTTGAATCTTGATTGTTAAATGTGTCAACAAAAGTCCTGGGTGTTGACACTACTCTTGTAGTGGTGTAGACAAACTTCTGAATGTGTCGACATAGCACTTCAACTTGTCTCGACACAACTTATGTGGAATGTGTCGAGACAAGTCCTGTGTGTCCACACAGTTATCTTCAGTCTCGACACAGCTTGAAAAGAGTGTGTCGGCACTAGTCCTGAGTATTAACACAGTTGTCTTCAGACTCGATACAACTTAATTAGAGTGTGTCGACACTAGTCCTGAGTATCAACACGGTTGTCTTCAGTCTCGACATAATGTGAATAGAGTGCCAACACTAGTCCTGAGTGTCGAAACAGTTCTCTTTAGTCTCAATACAGTGTGTCAATACAGTTGTCCTTAGTGTCGACACAACTTCTCTTTGTCTCGACATAACTTGTTCAGTGTGTGTCGACACTACTGCTAAGTGTCGACACAATTGTCTTTAGTGAAAGTAAGGGTTAGATCTGAAATACTCTAGAGGGGGGGGGGGGTGAATAGATTATTTAGGGTTTATAAAACTTTTTGCTAATTAACAAATCAGTCCTAAGATACTTCAATCTATCACTGGTGCTGTAGAAATTAAATTAAATACCACAAACACAACAAACCTAAGCTTCATAGCTAAAGCAAGAACAAAAGAAAAGGAGCAACCAGATAACAAAAGAATTTTATAGTGGTTCCCCAACCTGGGTACATCCACTCTTCTATCACCCTGGTAGGAATCCACTCAAGTTTTTGACCAGGTGACTGCCACCAATGAGCTTTTGATCAGGTGCTCAAAAACCAATCCTAAATTATTTTGGTCAGGTGACTTGCAACCAGGAATAACTTTTGAAGGGAGTTAAAGAACCCTTTATACAGTGGGGGATGAGAGAGTGATTATGTCTTCTCTTTCTCAAAAACAACTGAGAAGACTTTAGTGGATCTTGATTTTAACAGAGCTCCCCCTGAAATATAGATTTTTTCAGGAAGGATGGAGCTTTGCTTTAGGGTGAGTAGGCCTTCAATGTTTCAGCCTTGACCAGCAGGTATCCAGGAGCTTCTTGACTGATATAGTAATTGTTGTCCTTTAAAGAATCCTGGGATGAAGACAGAAGAAGACTCTTGATTTAAATGGTTGTTCTTCTTCTTCAGCTTGCTGTTCTTTCTCTGGTCAAGGGCTAGGGCTTCTTGTTCTCTATTACTGTATCATTGCTGTCACTCTTTTGTGCTCTGCATGTTCTCCTGAGAAGAAGGAAGAAAATCCCTATTGTTGTGTGTCAGAAAAAAGGAGAAAAATCCTTTTTATATTTCCTGTGAAATCTTCCTTCTGAATTTTGAATTTCTTCCTTCATTTAATGCTAACGGCCTGGAGAATATTTGCATTGATTGATTTCTCCAACTGTACCATTGAAAATCGGCAAGCAATAATCCTGATGAAGTCCATAATCAATGTTGCGTCTAACGGTAATATTCAGAGAATATCTAGCATTGATTACTCAGGAATTATTGAAATAAATTAAGGACAGGGAGGAAAATATCTAAGTATGGAACTTCACAGAAATAGTTGAGCAGAGAACAGAATTCATCGACCTGGATCCAGAGTTCGTCGAGCTGAGAAGTCAAGTTTGTCGACTAGATAATAGTTGTTCGTCGAGCTGAGATCCAAGATCGTCGACCTAAGAACAGATAACTGCTTTCTCTAGACCCTTGCCAATTCTGTGCATCAAGATCGTCGAGCTGAGACTCTAACTTCGTCGACTGAAGAACAAAATTCCATGTTTCTTGGACTTAAGAATGTTAAGTAACGTGTCCAGAAATCGTCGACCTGAGAACTGGGTTCGTCGACCTGAGAACTAGTTTCGTCAAACTGAGAACTTCTAACTGCTACTTGATAAATCTTGCCAAGAATGTGGTCTAAGTTCGTCGAGCTGTGAAGGTGAGTTCGTCGACTGAAGTATGATTCTGGACTTAGAATACTTAGATGTTTCTGGAATAAGATGTTGAAGTAGAATACCCAGCAATCATCGACTTGAGAACTAAGTTCGTCGACCTGAGAACTAAGTTCGTCGACTGGAGTTCAGACAGAAATTCTGGACTTGGAATGTTGAAATGTAGTATCCATAAATCGTCGACCTGAGTACCAACTTCGTCGAGCTCAGCTCAGAGAATTGTCTCTGATTTCGTCTAGCTGAGCACGACTTTCATCGACCTAAGTTCGACTAACGTCGAACTCATTTTTTGAGTCTCTGAAATTTCTCCAAGTCTTGAGTCTTATTGCAGTCTATTGATGGCCGGTCCATGCAGTGTTGATTCTAAGGACATGACCTATACTCTAGGACTCATACATGACCCTAGCTATACATGTTGGGTCAACCATCCTAATTTAGTGAACCTAGCCCAAATCCAACTAGGGATCCAACAATCTCCCCCTATTTGGGTAAGGTCACTAATTACAGACATGCAAAATATACAAAGCAATAAAACATATATCTGGCATGAAAAATTTAAATGTGCAGCAGATATATATATACAGTAAGCTTTGTATCATAAACAGATAGTTTTTCAAACAATAGAGAGATTAGAAATAGTTAAAAATGTTCATTTCTTTTTCTTGGGCTCCTTTGGCTTATCCTCCTTAGCTTTGTCACCTGGCTGAGTAAATTTGATTTCCCTGTTAGGATCAGCTGTTTGAGCTTTTGTCATTATCATGTCAGCAGCTCCAATGATATTAAAGGAGGTGGCTCTTGGCACTACAGCTTCAGGATGCAATTTCATATAATCATCAACATTAAAAAATTTGTTAGCCTTAGCAAACCTGTTAATCTCTTCCTTCCTGTATTTGGACATGGTTGAATATTGAGAAGGATCCTTTCCTTCAGCTTTTACCTTGTTGATAATGGATAGGCCAATCAATTCCTGGAACCTGGCCATCCTAGCAGTTGTAGCTGTATCAGGATCTTCAAATGGTACAGGAGGGGAAGCAGGTCTCTTGGGGCTTTCAGACTTTTGATGTTCAGTGAATTGTTACTGTTGATGTTGTTGATGCTGCTGCTTGCCAGATGAATAATGCCTTTGCTGGCTACTTCCTGAAGAGGAGGAACTACCCTAATGTCTTTGATAGGTTTGAAATTGGGTAGTCCTCTGAGTTGAAGAACTTGAGGCACCAGTAGCAGGTGGAGGAGGAGGATCCTTTCTGTATATTTGTGGAGGTGGGGAATATCTCCTGCTTTTCTTCCTTTCTTTCTGTTGATTCTTGGGCAGCAACATCCATGTTGGCATGCCCTTATAAGGTGTGATCTTCTGGAGTATATAGTATGGAGTGTCATTTGCTAGATTTGGTTTTGGGGTAGGAGGTGGAGGAGCTCCCCTTTTCTTAGACACTTGCTTTTTCTTGGGCTGATCATCAGAGTCCTCTTCATCATCATCCTCATCATCAGAATCTTGAGGAGTATCATACAAAGCATCAATAGGTTTTAGTACAGATTTGTCAATGGGCTTTTTAACCTGAGTAGAAGCTAGAGGAGGAGCTGAAGCTGGAACAGGAGGGCTATACATAACAGTACTTTCAGCCACTGTTTTATTTTCTACTTCTATATCTGCCATGATCAGTGCATCAAGATCAGGCATTGGTGAATCATCCATTATGAAGGTTAGAGAAGAAATATCTTTTGGAGGGGATGAAATAATGGGGGAAGTAGCTTTTGGTGGTGATGGAATAGCTGGAACCTCTATAGCTGGAACCTTTGTTGAAATATAACTTGCCTTTAGTTGCTTGACAACCTTGGGGCTTATGGGAGAGGTGTATGAGACTACAGCCAAAGATGGCTTGATGATGTACTCTGAAAGGTTATTAAAATAAGCTGTATCAAAACTGCTCAATAAATTTAAAAGGTCAACTGTGGGATTTATAATAAAATCACCAGCAGTTGTTATTTCCTCTAGGACCTACTCATCTATTTCCATATTAGATTCAATAAAATGAATTAAATCAAATAAATCTTGATCAGCATCTGCATCTGCTTCTGCTGCTGCTTTTTCTGCTGTGTCTGCTGTTGCATCTACTGCTACTACTTTTTCTGCTTTTTCTACTGTATCTGCTGCTGTATCTACTACTACTGTTGTTGGTTCTGCTGCTACTGTTACTGCTGCTACTGTTGCTGCTGCTGCTTCTTATTCTTCATGGAGTATCTCCCCTGCACGGTTTCAGTGGATACTGAAGCCAGGCCCCTAACTGAAGAGGAAGAGCAGAAAGAGTAGATATTTTTGCAGCTAGGGAGGAAATGAAAGTAGCAAAAGGTGAAATGACCTCTGCTGTAATGGTTTTAAGAAGGGGAGTGAGAAGTGCAATGTGTGGTGGTATGATGGAGGGATCCAATAGTGGAGATGCAGAGGGTTGTGTAGAAGGTGTAGCAGTGGAAATAGAAGGAGGGATGAAAGTTGATGGTGGAGGAGGAGGTAGAGTATCTTGCATGTGTTCATCTGGAGGAGAAGGAGTATGGAGGGGGGTGTGAGCAGATTGAAAGATGGGATGTTGTCCAGATGGGGAGGTAAGGAAGATGAAGGTGGTGATGTAGTTGGTGTACCATGGGGAGAGGAAGGGGATGTATGAAAGTGAATATGAGAGGGTGATGTATGTATTGGGGAGGATGGAGGTGTGGGAGTATGAGCTGTGGTTGGAGTGGTGGAGGGGAGCTGGTGTAGCATCTGAGAATGAGTTTGGATTGCTGGACGTGATGGAGGTGGAGGAGGGAGATCTTCAGTAGGGTGGGGAGTGGCTAAAGCAGCCCTGGTACTCTCAGAAGGCCTGGTGGAAGAGGAGGAAGCCTTGGAGGGCTTGGTGATGGTCCTCTCCCACCTGCCAAAGAGGGCACAGGTGAGCCTGTTGGAGGCATTGATGAATATGATTGGGGAGACCAGGGATTCAACAGCCTTTTCCTTTAGGAAAATCCCTAAGATCCTTCCAAAACAGACCTCCTTTTTATTATTCTTTTTCTTAATCGGCTCAAACAGAATCTGAGCCTAGTTTACTTGCTTCTTATTCACCACTGCACACATTACCAGGAATTGGTGCCTGGTGATATAATCATGAGCAGTGTGCTTGCCCAGCAACACTTTCCCCACAATGTCTGCTAGAAATTTGAACTCAGCAGACAGGTGTTTCTTTAGCAATTTATTTGGGGTTTCTCTAGTATACCCCATCAAACTCAGCATCACATCAAATTCCTCAGTATAAATTTCTAACTCTTCTTCACCGTTAATTAATCCAAAAATTTCTGTTAGAATGGCAGGAGTAAGTGAAACAACATTACCAGAGATTGTGCTAGTCATAGAGTTCTCATCTGTGGTGGAAGAAGTATAGACCCACTCTCTGATCTCAGCGTCAGATATCTTGATCCTGGTGGACAACAGATTCTTCAACTACTGTTCTTCAAGGAGTTGCATGATGTCTAGGAATATTGGGTTTGAATGTTGGAAGGAATCAAAATCGACATCAAACCCAGTGTCGAATTTCATTGCTGCGAGGCTGCCTGCTGGAATCGCCATTAGTTTACCTGCAAGAGAAAAACGAAGAACAAGTGCAAGGGAACTGAAAGAGTGGGATGGAGGTCGAAGAAAACCTAGATATAAGGTTTTCCAGAATATGAATCGACAAACTCCGTTCCACAAAAAATAAAAAATTCTTCGATCTGAGGTCAATGAAATAATTTGGAGTTAAATAATTCATCGAGCTCAGTCTGAAGATTTGAAGACATTTCATTGAGCACTGTTCGACGAAAGTTTTCTGAAGCAGATTCATCGATCTCCGTTCGACGAAAATAACTTCACTCATGGAGAGTTCCTCGATCTCCGTTCGACGAATATCTCAAGAACTTTTCCCAATTCGTCGATCTCCATTCGAAGAACTTTGGAAAATTCGTCGAGCGTAGACAGAAATTAAGTTAAAGCTTCTTCATTGATCATTCCAAGCTGATTTATGAAGAACAGGTGATTTCTTTCATCCATGGGTTTGGTGAAGATATCAGCTCTTTGTAAATCAGTGTAGATATATACAAGATTAACTTTATTTTTGTCTACACACTCTCTAATGAAATGATGTCTGATGTCTATATGCTTGGTCCTACTGTGATGGATTGGATTTTGTGCTATGGATATAGCACTTGTGTTGTCACAAAATAGAGTTGAATAATTTAAGCTGAAACCATAGTCCAGGAGTTGATTCTGTATCCACAACATCTGGGAACAAGAACTGCCAGCTGCTATATATTCTGCTTCAGCTATTGATGTAGACAAAGATGATTGTTTCTTGCAGAACCAAGACACTAGTCTCATACCAAGGAACTGGCAAGTTCCTGAGGTACTTTTCTTATCTACCATGCATCCAGCAAAGTTAGCATCTGAGTATCCAGTTAACTCAAATTCTGACTCAGTAGGATACCAAAGGCCTAGACTAGGACAACTCTTTATATCTCAAAATTCTTTTTAAGAAAATTAGGTGAGATTCTTTAGGGTTCACTTGGATCCTAGCACAAAGACATATGACAAACATTATATCAGGTCTACTAGCTGTAAGATATAATAGGGACCCAACAATGCCCCTATATAACTTCTGGTCAACAGGTTTCCCATGTGGATCAGAATCTATTACAACATTAGTGGCCATAGGTGTTTTCTTTACTGAGGCATCAACCATCCCAAACTTATTAATAAGCTCTTTAGCATATTTAGCCTGGGAGATGAAGATGTCATTAGGTAGCTGCTTCACTTGGAGACCAAGGAAGTAGGAGAGCTCACCCATGCTACTCATTTCAAACTTTGAATGCATGAGGTCAGAAAACCTCTTGCATAATTTGGAATCATTAGGCCCAAATATAATGTCATCTACATATATTTGTACTAATTAGGCTTGATCCTTATGATGTCTAGTGAATAAGGTTTTATCTACTATGCCTCTAGTGAATTTATATTCTATCAAAAAGCTAGCTAAGGTCTCATACCAAGATCTTGGAGCTTGCTTTAGACCATAAAAGGGCTTTATGTAATCTAAATACATAAGAAGGATGGGTTGGAGAGATAAAACCTGGAGTTTGTTAAACATAAACCTCTTCTTTTAATACTCCATTCAGAAATGCACTTTTCACATCCATCTGGTAGACTTTGAACTTCTTATAGGCAACGTAGGCAAGAAAAATTCTAATTGCCTCTAACCTTGCAACTGGTGCAAATGTTTGGTCATAGTCTATCCCTTCTTCTTGTCTATAACCTTGAGCAACAAGCCTAGCCTTGTTTCTCACAATTACACCTTGGGCATCTAGTTTGTTTCTATATACCCATTTAGTTCCAATGACTGGGTAGTCTTTGGGTCTTGGAACTAAATCCAAAACTCTGCATCTCTCAAATTGGTTGAGTTCCTCTTTCATAGCTATGATCCAGTGGGGATCTTGCTCAACATCTTTTATGGATTGAGGTTCAACATGAAAGAGGAAATAGACATGCATCACATCTTAGTTGAGTTGATGCCTTTTCTGTACACCTACTGATATGTCTCCAATTACTTGAGATCTAGGGTGATCCCTTAATGTGACAAGATCAGTGGGTGGAGTTGGTTCAGCAACAACATTTGGAATTAATTCCTCTTGTGGAATTATGTTTGATGTTGGATGAGGTTCAACTTCTTCCAAAGGTTCTTCTTCACTGTCTTCATTAACTTGTGGAGAAGGATGTGTTGGAACCTCTTGGGTGAGGCTTAGTCCATCCAAATTCTCACACAAGTGAGGTACCTGCAGAGGGTTACTGGTAGAAATTTCTTTCTCCTTGCAAGACATATTAGCCTCATCAAAAGTAACATGAATTGATTCTTCAAATTTTGAAGATGATTTATTAAATACCCTATAAGCTTTGCTTACTTGGGAATATCCTAGAAAAATTCCCTCTTCAGCCTTAGCCTCAAACTTTCTATTATATTTCTTATTATTATTATGTATATAACATACACATCCAAATACTTTAAAGTAAGTGATTTTAGGTTTCTTCCCTTTAAGTAATTCATAGGGAGTCCTATTCTTAAGTTTATGTATCAAACTTCTATTCAGTACATAATTTGCTGTGCTTACAGCCTCTGCCCAAAAGGATAGTGACATATAAGCATCTGCAAGTAATGTGCTTGCAGCTTCAATCAAGGTTCTATTCTTCCTTTCAGCTACCCCATTTTGTTGGGGAGTTGTAGGAGCTGAGAAGCAGCGCCTGATACCTTCTTTCTCACAGAACTCATGCATAAGAAGAGACTCAAACTCTGTATTACGATCACTTCTGATCAATGCAACATGAGTAGAGTACTCAATCTGTATGGTCCTGAGAAAATCTGTAAGAACTTTAAAGGTATCTGACTTAGATCTCAGAAAGAACACCCAAGTGAATCTTGGGAAGTCATCTATAATGACTAGAGTATAGGATTTCCCTCCTAGGCTTTGTACAATAATGGGTCCAAAGAGATCCATGTGTAGCAAGTACAAGATCCTAGGTGAATCACTTTTATTAACTGACTTAAAGTTAGATTTAGTGTGTTTGCCTAGTTGACAAGCCTTGCAGAGGCCTTTCTTCTTGTAGGGACCAGAAGGCAAACCTCTCACAACGTTGTCTTTAGATACCCTAACAATATTTTTCAGGTTAACATGTTCTAGCCTTTTATGCCATAATTCATTTTGATTGCTAACTAAATTGAGTAGACAAATGTCTGAGTTGGCAGAAAGAAAATCTACTATGTATATGTTACCTTGTCTATTTCCATTTAAAACTTTTTATTTTTCTTTATTAGAAATAATGCAAGATGTTGAGTTAAAGTGTACCTGATAACCTTCATCACATAATTGGCTTATTGAGATGAGGTTATGCTTGAGTCCTCTTACATAAGTCACTTTCTTGAATGTGACTGCTCCAATCCTTACTTCTCCATAGCCTTCAGACTGGCCACACTTTGAATCACCAAAGATTACCTTTGGTCCCAGCTTGGACATGTAATTGTGTAGGTTGTCCTTACTGCCAGTCATGTGCTTAGAGCATCCAGTATCCAGATACCCTAGTTGATTAACAACTGGACAACTCTTCTCCTGTAGAGAAAATAATTAATTGTTCTTGACCCAGGTTACCTTGGGTCCTTTGTTTTGTTGATAAGAAAAGCTAGATATCACAGAGAATTCAGGTTGTGATTTATATCTTAAGGGGTGATATCTTCTAGGTGGTATTATCCAATCAGCGAGAGGGTTAAAGGGTTTCCTAGTTTGATTAGGGTTACTGTTATAGTTATAATTTTTATTAAGTCTTCCTGGGTTCGACGAAATATTGTGAGTTCGTCGACCAGAGTTCGACGAAATGGGATGAGATTGTCGATCTCTACTCAGAGAATAAACATAGTCATTTTCTGTGCCCCAAGTTTGTCGATCTCTGCTCGACGAACCATACAGAGTTCGTCAATCACAGTAAGATGAATATTATTATATAAATTTGCGTTCAGAGTTCGTCGACTGGAGTTGGATGAACTGGCTAAATTTCGTCGACCTGAGTTCGACGAAATCTGCTGAACTTTGTTTTTACCTAAGGTTTTCTGGTTTCTATTTTTGTGATTCTTGAAGTTGGGTAATTCTTCTGTGATTTGTTTGTTGTTTATGATTTCCTTACCCTTAGCAGAAACAAATTTAATGGGGGTTGATAAAATATTCTTCTGATGAATTGTAAATATACGTATTTTTGTGCACATTAATTTAGTCATTTTCATTTATTTTCGTCATTTTTACTTATTTTTGTTCAATAAAATACTCCTCTTCTTGTAAATTTACTACTAACTTGTTTTCATTAATTTTGCAGAAAAATTTCAAAATCTGCCAAAATTGGGCAGTACACGCCCGTGACAATTTGGTCACGCCCGTGACCGGGCCGTGACATTGCATTTCCCGTGAAATCGGATGATTTCTGAAGTAAAAAGCTCGACACGCCTAGTGTCACGCCCGTGTCACCCGACACGGGGCGTGACCCAAGCCCGTGTCCTTTCCTCTCGACACTTTCCGCTCGACGATCGTCGAGTGTCTACACCAACAGTCACGCCCAGCATCACGCCTGTGACCTAGGGCGTGACTCAATCTCAGCTCGACGATTTCAACTCGACACTTTCCACTCGACGATCGTCGAGTGTCGACACCAACAGTCACGCCCAGCGTCACGCCCGTGACCTAGGGCATGACTCAATCTCAGCTCGACGATTTCAACTCGACACTTTCCACTCGACGATTGTCGAGTGTCAACACCAACTGACATGCCCAGAGTCACGCCCGTGACCTGGGGCGTGACCTTTCCAACTGGCCCGACAAGATGCTGCCGAAAGACTTTCGACGCAACCCGCGCCCGGTTCTACCTCCCCGACACGCCCAGAGTCACGCCCGTGACCTAGGGCGTGACTGCCGCGAACTCAGCCCGAAGTCAACTTTCCTGTCCAATCGTCGGCCGCCTTCATGAATAGTACTGACACGCCCCCCCTACACGCCCGTGACCTAGGGCGTGTACTTAGAATTTTTTGCCTATAAATTGCCCATTTCTGTAAGGTCCAAGGGTTCAGATTTTTGGGCCATTTTAGTGTCTTTTTGTGGGCTGCATCCGTGATTTCTAGAGCTATGTAAGGAGATTTCTCCCTCATTTCTTTCATGTTTGTTTTTGCTTTAGCTTTAGCTCTTGTAATAGCTTGTAATAGTTTCCTTTAAGCAATAAAAATGTTAGATTTTCTCTTCTTATTTGGCTTTGGAATGAACTCTTGTGCCCATTTTTCTTCTCATTTTATTCTTAGTTTCATCTTTGTTCTTCATTTATGAAAAGTGTGTGTGTGTGTATGAGTGTAACATGCTTAATATTCATGTTTTTAACTTGTCTTCATGCTTAGGTATGATAGGTTTTCCTCTTTTTCACCATGTCTTTTTCTTGAAAGAATTAGGATTTCATTCTTATGAATTTATAAAAGAGATTTGAAAAGTGATTTTGTTCTTTTTTTACTTAGTTTTTCTTTTAGGATTGTAAAACCTCTTTTGTTCTTTTCATTTTTTCTTCACCCTTTTTTATCACTTTTATGAATTCTTAAGAATGAAAAAGTTATAGTTTTAATTTTTGAGCACCTTTGATTTTGACTTTATTTTGGAAAACTTTTTGCTCATTTAAGCTTTAGGAGTAGAAATCT
Organism: Platanthera guangdongensis; assembly: GCA_039583875.1. Taxonomy (NCBI): domain Eukaryota; kingdom Viridiplantae; phylum Streptophyta; class Magnoliopsida; order Asparagales; family Orchidaceae; genus Platanthera; species Platanthera guangdongensis. Next base: position 133,394,861 of record CM077158.1, read on the forward strand.
TGTTATTTTAATTTATAAGTAATTTTGATTTTTCTTCGTTATTAGTGTGTGTGAGTATATGAGCATAAATTTTCTTTTGTTCTTCTTAATTTTCATGTTGTGTGTGTGAGTGTATGAGAATAATGTTTTGATGCTTTGTTCAAATTATGTAGAGTGTGTGAGTGTAGGTGTTAAATTTTAATGCTTTCTTTTAATGCTTTGTTTAAATTATGTAGAGTGTGTGAGTGTAGGTGTTAGCTTTATTACTTTCTTGAAATTCATATGAAGTGTGTGTGTTTGTGTGTATTTATTTCCGCCTACTCATTAAGAGTTAAATGGCGCATCGTTTTCATTTTCAGTCCTACTCGTTTGAGTAGGACTTGTTATTTTCTTTCTTTATTTTTCCGCCTACTCACTTGAGTTAAATGGACGGATCTTTATCTCCCTGTAAATATTTGAGAAAGCCCTGTAATCGCATTTATTTTCTCCTACTCACTTGAGTAGGACTCGCTTTCATTTCAGTCCTACTCGTTTGAGTAGGACTTGCAATTTTCAGCTGTTATTTACCGCCCCCACTCGTTTGAGTGGGACTCCCAAATTTCAATTATGCAAATTTTTTTCATGTGTAACTTAGTTCCTGTTTAATTTATAATTTGGAGTGTGCGTGAGTTCTTGTTTTAGCTAACTTTTCAGTTTTCTAAATGTTAGTTATTTTTCTTGTGTCCCCTTCTTATAATCATTTAACGTTTATTTCGAGCTCGCGCCTCACTAAAATTATAAAGCCGTCCCCATACCGATGTATGGCTAATCGCTATTAGCCTCGGCATCGAAGAGCTTTGGGACATTTAAAATGATTTCTAATAATTGAAGCTCTTTATTTTCATTTTAATTTAAGGACTTAAGGTTTACCCCGGGTTTACGACGCGTAGGACCACATATCGATGTGTGGGCCCTATTTCCGTAGTCCATATGCTAGCTAGCCGAGAGGCCGTGCATATGGACCGATCACCCCTGGGTAAATAGAGTTGCGTGCATACCCTCGAGAGAGGACAAGCGTAATTCTACCGGATTGGGTTCCCCACCCAATAGCGGGGTTCTTAGCGTAAAGCGGGCGTTAAGAGGAATCCTTCGTCGGACTAACGTTCGGTCGAATAGTCTTAACGTTTAGGTGAGCGATATCCATATAGCTAGGTGAGCTCACATTTGTGGAACCTCCACAGCCAAGTTGCCTTTTATTAATTTGAAAACTAAGTCCTATAATTATTAGAAATTATTTTAGTCTTAATCCGATTCGATGCCGAGTGTTAACCCTTCATCGAATATTTTCTAAAACGTTTTTTCGCTCCTTTACTTTTTCCGTCTTTACTTTACTAAAAAAAATCCACCTTACTTTCAGTAAAATAATAGTCCTCCCGGAGGAGTAAGAATAGTCAACACGACCCCGAGAACAATACGACCTCGGTATTCCCCCGAACATCTTAAAATGAAAAAAAATTTTAAATGAAAAATCCAAATTTTTTTTTTGTTCTCTTTCTTTCTTTTTTCCAAAAACTCAAAAAAACAAAACAAAAAAAAATATATTTAGTTTCACTTTGTAAATATTTTAAATTTTTTATACATACTCTTTTCTCTCTCCCCCTTCCTCATTCTTGTAAAAACCTCTCTTTTTCTCCCATATTTTTGTACATAGAATGAAAATTCTCTTAAAAAAATAAAATACAAAAAAAGATAATAGTTAAAAAAATTTCAAAAAAAAAATTGAGAAAAACAAAAATACAAAAAAAAATAATAAATAAATAAAACAAATGATGATAAAAACTATAAAAAAAATGTTTTGAAACAAATAAATCAAATATTCCATCCTTAACTTTTCTGCTATCCAAAAATTCAGTTTTGAGTTTATTTATATGTGAATTTGATTAATTCTTTGTTCACTACCCGTTTGTTAATTATTGATTGAAAAATTTAAATACCCGGGGTTAAGTTTTAAAGAATTCATTATACTTTGTTAAAAATAGCGAACTCGTTTTAGCCACTACTTCTAATTTTTCATTAATAGGAGTACGTATATTATGTTAGGAAATAACGACTATAGAATTCAATTATACTTACTTTTAGCTTTCTGAAAAAAAATTGGAATGTACAAATTATTAAGGTTGCTCTCAAAAATTTTTAGGATTAAAAATCTAGTTTTCCTTTCTCCCCTTACCTTTCATGACCTACTTGGTGTGAAAAATTTTCTATCCTTAAAAGATCCTATGTCAATGGGAATAAGATTTCGTTCTGTAAACATAGGCACCCAATAATTTAAAAAGATTATATATGGAGTAAGAGGATAAAATTCATTACTCCTACAAATATACATTGGGTTAATTTTATTCTTATGAAGTTGAAAAACAAAAATCATATTAGGAAAATAAGATTTCGTTTTTCTAATAATCCAAAAGAAAAAAAAATGAAGGTTCGAGAAAAAATTACCTCACCTCAAATATCAAAACCCTCTTCATAAACCCACTACCCCCTTAGCCAATTACACGATTCTAGAATTAATTAAAAAATCTTTTTGAGAGCATAATTAGTAAATTGTATTATTTCCAGTAGCACTCGTATAAGCTAGAGTTCCTATAATTCCAAACTATTTTCGTGAATCTAACCATTACAAATGTTGTCTTCTATTTGATTACATCAAGAAGTCTTTTGGCCAAAACTTTTGCGCTATTTAAATCATCTACATAATTTTAGAACTTAACTCTTACACCCCGTATATTTATTTCAATCTCTCTTATAATTGATTAAGCGATAGCTAAAACTTAGAGTTTTTTTTATTCCTTATAGATTCACCTCAAACTTTTGCTCTGGAATAGCAAAAGCCTAAGTATGAGGGTATTTGATGAATTGTAAATATACGTATTTTTGTGCACATTAATTTAGTCATTTTCATTTATTTTCGTCATTTTTACTTATTTTTGTTCAATAAAATACTCCTCTTCTTGTAAATTTACTACTAACTTGTTTTCTTTAATTTTGCAGAAAAATTTCAAAATATGCCAAAATTGGGCAGTACACGCCCGTGACAATTTGGTCACGCCCGTGACCGGGCCGTGACATTGCATTTCCCGTGAAATCGGATGATTTCTGAAGTAAAAAGCTTGACACGCCTAGTGTTACGCCCGTGTCACCCGACACGGGGCGTGACCCAAGCCCGTGTCCTCTCCTCTCGACACTTTCCGCTCGACGATCGTCGAGTGTAGACACCAACAGTCACGCCCAGCGTCACGCCCGTGACCTAGGGCATGACTCAATCTCAGCTCGACGATTTCAACTCGACACTTTCCACTCGACGATCGTCGAGTGTCGACACCAACAGTTATGCCCAGCGTCACGCCCGTGACCTAGGGCGTGACTCAATCTCAGCTCGACGATTTCACCTCGACACTTTCCACTCGACGATTGTCGAGTGTCGACACTAACTGACACGCCCAGAGCCACGCCCGTGACGTGGGGCGTGACCTTTCCAACTGGCCCGACAAGATGCTGTCGAAAGACTTTCGACGCAACCCGCGCCCGGTTCTACCTCCCCGACACGCCCAGAGTCACGCCCGTGACCTGGGGCGTGACTGCCGCAAACTCAGCCTGAAGTCAACTTTCCTGTCCAATCGTCGGCCGCCTTCATGAATAGTACTGACACGCCCCCCCTACACGCCCGTGACCTAGGGCGTGTACTTAGAATTTTTTGCCTATAAATTGCCCATTTCTGTAAGGTCCAAGGGTTCAGATTTTTGGGCCATTTTAGTGTCTTTTTGTGGGCTGCATCCGTGATTTCTAGAGCTATGTAAGGAGATTTCTCCCCTCTTTCTTTCATGCTTGTTTTTTTCTTTAGCTTTAGCTCTTGTAATAGCTTGTAATAGTTTCCTTTAAGCAATAAAAATGTTAGATTTTCTCTTCTTATTTGGCTTTGGAATGAACTCTTGTGCCCATTTTTCTTCTCATTTTATTCTTAGTTTCATCTTTGTTCTTCATTTATGAAAACTGTGTGTGTGTGTGTGTATGAGTGTAACATGCTTAATATTCATGTTTTTAACTTGTCTTCATGCTTAGGTATGATAGGTTTTCCTCTTTTTCACCATGTCTTTTTCTTGAAAGAATTAGGATTTCATTCTTATGAATTTATAAAAGAGATTTGAAAAGTGATTTTGTTCTTTTTTTACTTAGTTTTTCTTTTAGGATTGTAAAACCTCTTTTGTTCTTTTCATTTTTTTTTCACCCTTTTTATCACTTTTATGAATTCTTAAGAATGAAAAAGTTATAGTTTTAATTTTTGAGCACCTTTGATTTTGACTTTATTTTGGAAAACTTTTTGCTCATTCTCTTTTTATTTGTTCTTTTTATGTGTTTTGGGTAAGCTTTAGGAGTAGAAATCTTGTTATTTTAATTTATAAGCAATTTTGATTTTTCTTCGTTATTAGTGTGTGTGAGTATATGAGCATAAATTTTCTTTTGTTCTTCTTAATTTTCATGTAGTGTGTGTGAGTGTATGAGAATAATGTTTTGATGCTTTGTTCAAATTATGTAGAGTGTGTGAGTGTAGGTGTTAAATTTTAATGCTTTCTTTTAATGCCTTGTTCAAATTATGTAGACTGTGTGAGTGTAGGTGTTAGCTTTATTGCTTTCTTGAAATTCATATGGAGTGTGTGTGTTTGTGTGTATTTATTTCCGCCTACTCGTTAAGATTTAAATGGCGCATCGTTTTCATTTTCAGTCCTACTCGTTTGAGTAGGACTTGTTATTTTCTTTCTTTATTTTCCGCCTACTCACTTGAGTTAAATGGACGGATCTTTATCTCCCTATAAATATTTGAGAAAGCCCTGTAATCGCATTTATTTTCTCCTACTCACTTGAGTAGGACTCGCTTTCATTTCAGTCCTACTCGTTTGAGTAGGACTTGCAATTTTCAGCTGTTATTTACCGCCCCCACTCGTTTGAGTGGGACTCGCAAATTTCAATTATGCAAATTTCTTTCATGTGTAACTTAGTTCCTGTTTAATTTATAATTTGGAGTGTGCGTAAGTTCTTGTTTTAGCTAACTTTTCAGTTTTCTAAATGTTTGTTATTTTTCTTGTGTCCCCTTCTTATAATCATTTAGCGTTTATTTCGAGCTCGCGCCTCACTAAAATTATAAAGCCGTCCCCATACCGATGTGTGGCTAATCGCTATTAGCCTCGGCATCGAAGAGCTTTGGGACATTTAAAATGATTTCTAATAATTGAAGCTCTTTATTTTCATTTTAATTTAAGGACTTAAGGTTTACCCCGGGTTTACGACGCGTAGGACCACATATCGATGTGTGGGCCCTATTTCCGTAGTCCATATGCTAGCTAGCCGAGAGGCCGTGCATATGGACCAATCACCCCTGGGTAAATAGAGTTGCGTGCATACCCTCGAGAGAGGACAAGCGTAATTCTACCGGATTGGGTTCCCCACCCAATATCGGGGATCTTAGCGTAAAGCGGGCGTTAAGAGGAATCCTTCGTCGGACTAACGTTCGGTCGAATAGTCTTAACGTTTAGGTGAGCGATATCCCTATAGCTAGGTGAGCTCAAATTTGTGGAACCTCCACGGACGAATTTCTTCCTTCATTTAATGCTGACGGCCTGGAGAATATTTGCATTGATTGATTTCCCCAACTGTCCCATTGAAAATCGGCAAGCAATAATCCTGATGAAGTCCATAATCAATGCTGTGTCTAACGGTAATATTCAGAGAATATCTAGCATTGATTACTCAGGAATTATTGCAATAAATTAAGGGCAAGGAGGAAAATATCTAAGTCTGGAACTTCACAGAAATCGTTGAGCAGAGAATTGAATTTGTCGACCTGGATCCAGAGTTCGTCGATCTGAGAAGTCAAGTTCGTCGACCAGTTAATAGTTGCTCGTCGAGCTGAGATCCAAGATCGTCGACCTAAGAACAGATAACTACTTTCTCTAGACCCTTGTCAATTCTGTGCATCAAGATCGTCGAGCTGAGACACTAACTTCGTCGACTGAAGAACAAAATTCCATGTTTCTTGGGCTTAAGAATGTTGAGTAATGTGTCCAGAAATCGTCGACCTGAGAACTGGGTTCGTCGACCTGAGAACTAGTTTCGTCGAGCTGAAAAATTCTAACTGCTACTTGATAAATCTTGCCAAGAATGTGGTCTAAGTTCGTCGAGCTGAGAAGGTGAGTTCGTCGTCTGGAGTATGATCCTGGACATAGAATACTTAGATGTTTCTGGAATAAGATGTTGAAGTAGAATACACAGCAATCATCGACCTGAGAACTAAGTTCGTCGACCTGAGAACTAAGTTCGTCGACTGGAGTTCAGACAGAAATTCTGGACTTGGAATGTTGAAATGTAGTGTCCATAAATCATCAACCTGAGTACCAAGTTTGTCGAGCTCAGCTCAGAGAATTGTCTCTGATTTCATCGAGCTGAGCACGACTTTCGTCGACCTGAGTTTGACGAACGTCGAACTCATTTTCTAAGTCTCTAAAATTTCTCTAAGTCTCGAGTCTTGTTGCAGTCTGTTGATGGCTGGTCCATGCAGTGTTGATTCTAAGGACATGTCCTATACTCTAGGACTCATACATGACCCTAGCTATACATGTTGGGTCAACCATCCTAATTTAGTGAACCTAGCCCAAATCTAACAAGGGATCCAACATTTAGACTCGACACAGTGTGTCGACAAAGTTGTCCTTAATGTCGACACAGGTTCTTTTTGTCTCGACACTTTATACTTAGCTTTATTTACCTGCACACATGAACTTAACATCCATCAAATACAATAATGTGTATATCATTGAGTTGAGAAGACTTCTTCAAAACAAGTACATTGAGACCAATGTACTCAACAATCTCCCCCTATTTGGAGAAGTCATAACCCCAATTCAATGATATACGACATGATACCATAAAATAATGATAAAGATATTTAAACATTCAGTGCAGTTCAGTATTTGAAATAACACAGATAATCACACATATTTAACAATAATACTGAACAAAAGATAAGACAAACAATTTCAGTCCTAATTAACAACACATAAAATGTTGAATAAGTCAGGCTTTCCATTAATTATTTTTCATAAAGTTTACTGATACAAGTTTTTTACAGATCAAGTTGTCCATAACAAATAGAAAAACTAAGAATATCCAAAGGCAGCTCAGGTTTCTTGATAACTGTGCCTTTCCTAGAGTGTATCTTGGCTTTCACCTCAGGCTCTTTGTCCTCAGCAATTGTCTTTCCTTTGTCATTCTTAGCTTTAGCTTTTGCCATAACTTCTTCTTTCAGCCTTTGCCTCTCAAAGTAATGATATGGCTTTGGGAAATATTTGCTGGGCTCTATAGACTTAGCAGGAAGCTTTCCTCTCTTCATATCTTGTCTGAATTTTTGAATAACGTCTTGCTACTTTAAGTGTTTGGCTCATTCCTGTTCTGAATACCATTTCCCTCTGTCTGTGATATTAGTATTTATAGCCTTCCATGCTGTAAGAATTATGGTTCTGGAGATTGGAATCCATTGCTCAAAATTAGGTTTAGTCTCAGTTAGTTCTCTAAACCTTTTCTTTGATAACTGTGCTTTTGTCTCTAGAGAAGGAGAAGATTTATCTACTTTCTCATTTATTACATTATTATCTAAGCCTTGAAGAGGACTGTACATGTGTTTGACAGTTGCTTGAATAGATTCAAAATTGGTTGGTGCTTCAGGATGAAAGAATTCAGCAGGAGGTGCTTCAAGTAGAGGTGGTTGACAACCAGATTCAGCAGTTTGATCACCCTCATACCATAGGGGAGGAAAGCCTTAGGTGTCTATGATATTGTATGCTATCCTGGTAGCATGTTCAGCACTGCCTTAATCATTGCTCTTTCCCCCGTTATGACTTCTCTTTCAATATGATCTCTGAGATCATTCTTATGAAATCTTACCTGTCCATCTAGGTAATTGATACCTGAAGTCACAGTATTCTTTACTCTCAGTAAATTATTGTCCAAGTTTTTGTAAGAATCTTTGATGTCCTTAATGATATATTCTAAATGACTTTGCAGTTTATTATTGATATCTGTGATAGTAGAATCAAGTTTGGTTTCCAAAACAGTTGTTTGGTTCTTAATTTCTGCCAATGTTGTTTCATGCATTACTATCAGATTTTCATTAAGTCTATTTTGATTTTCAAGGACACAGCCTTGCTTGATTGACACATCATCTTGTAGTTGTTTGGCTTCCTGTTGTTGCTTGTCCAGATAGACTACTTCATGTGCTCCTTTCTCAAATAATGTAGTCATCTCAGTTTTCAAGAGATTTACTTCAAATCTTATGTACTTGATGTCTTGAGCCAACTGAAATTACAACTCCTTGTTTCTTTCATCTACATACTTCTCAAGATCTTGTCTTTGCTTATCAAGCATGATCTGCAGTTGAACTAGCAAAGAGTTATGATCCATTGTAAGAACTGATGGTGGTCCAGATTGAAGATATTGCTTATAGCTCTTGCTCCTCTTCTTAATTTCAGAAAATTTCCTTTTCTTCAGTTGAGAAGCTTCAGCATCCTCAGATTCAAAAGAACTGACTTCATCAACTTGAGGTGTCTCTTTAGTTTTCTTAGTATCAGGGGCCAACTCCCCCTCAATTCTTATACCTTCCTTATCAATATTGATATTGTCCATTGTAATATCTACATGCTGAATTTCAGCATCAGGTATCTCAATCTGATAATCTCCAATTCTCTCCTCCTGGTTGTTTGATTCTTTTGACATAAGAACTTCTTCTTCATTCTCTTGTTCAGAGATTTGATGTTCAGGATCTTTGGATTTCTCTAGGTCCTGAACAACATCCATTATTATTGTAGTTGTTGTATCCATTGGTAATGCATTGAGGTTCTTCCCCTCAGCTAGTTCTTTATCTAGAATGTTCTCCCCCTACACCTATACACTTGTCTCAAGGGAAACCCTGTTGCAACCCCAGGGTGAAGGTCATCATCAGGCTATGGCCTGACATCTTCTGGACTTGGGTGACCTCCTCCTGGAACCGGTCGATGTAACTCCCCAACGTCTCGTTCACTCCCTGCTTGATGTGGAACATGGAATCCGACTCCTTCTTCATCCTCTTGGAGGTGGTGAATCTCAACATGAACCCCTGGCGTAGGTCCTCAAAGTAGTAAATGGAGCTGGTTGTCAGCCGGTGAAACCATTCCCTCGCCTTATCCTTGAGGGTGATAGTGAAGTACCGACACTTAAAGCCATCTGACAACTGTCGGATCGAGACCACGTCCACGAACCACTAGACGTACTGGACTGGGTCTCCCTTCCCGGTGTAGTAAGACATCTAGCGCTCCCTGAACCCCTCTGGAAATGGGGCAAAATAAACCAACTCGTTGAAGGGGCTACCTCCCCTTGCTGGGCGAGCTGGAGGGTCTCGCGCACTCGCCTCGTCGAAACGACCTCCGCTTGCCGAGCCGGGTAAGAGCACGCACCCAGGGAGCTCGCATCCCCTTCCTTCCGCGTCGACCTCCTTCCCAGCTCACCTGTCGGTAGCGACCTTACCCAGAGAAGGGGCGGGAAAGACTGGGACCACTAGATTCCAGCACTCGACCTGCGCGCCGAGTGCAAACTTGATGAGGTTGATCATCTCCTGCCTGAAATCTTCGAACATCCCCACCATGGCCAGCGGGGGTGGGGGTGGCGAGTCGGACCTGTCTGAGCCTTGTCCTTCTCCTCCTGTCATCAAGTCTGCTGAAGATTTTCTGTGTTGACCACTCTCCACGCTCACCGCACCAAAATGTTGAAATCGAAAACTCGGTCTCTTGTGGAGTTCACCCTTGGGGAAAGCTTGATCGCACACTTACTTCTCTCCTGCATGACAAACGACAAAAGAAAAGAAAACTGACCCAAGGGCTCGGCATGGAGGTCTCACCACACACCTAGAAGATCTTGGAGCGCTTCCCCTCCTTAGCCAAAGGTCGAGCTAAGGCTACCTCAAAAAGCGCAAGAAGATCTGAACACTCGCAAGTCCTGCCTTCTTTGGGGCCCCTTGGGTCCTATTTATAGATTTCTGAAAATGGCCTGCAAATAGCCAACCTCCGCTGTTTTAAACAGCTATGTGCAGCTCAATCGGGTATGCCAACAGCGTAACTCCGCTGTTCTAACAGGCTATAGGCAGACCGGAAGGGGCAAAAATGAAAAAAAAATCACGGGTCGCTGGGCGAGTGCCCCCCTAATGCCTCTACTCGCCTGGGGCGGCGAATACGGGTTCGACTGGTCCTGCCAGGCCTCGGCGAGTACAGGCCCAACTGGCCTTACTCGCCGGCTCCACCTGGCGAGTGCGAGTCTTTTGGCTCTATTTGCCCCGGATGATTCCACCTCGCCTGGGCAAGCTGGGGGCTGTTGAGCTCTGGCCCCTTGAGTGCTCGCCTGTGATAAGGACTGCATGTTCCTACGGGTCGGCTCTTAAGAAATTGAGCCCGACGAATGCTGAGTTCCGTTCGACGAACACTGAGCTCCATTCGACGAACGTCGAGCTCCTTTTGACGAACACCGAGCTCCATTCGACGAACTGAGTGGACTGGGCAGGCTTTTCTCAACGTCAAGGTAGAATGGCGTTGAGTGTCTGGACTTCACTCAACGCTAATATAGAATAGCGTCAAGTGTCTGGACTGGCTGGTACTCGCAGCTTTTACCTACCTCCTGGCGAGTCCGCGCCCAGCTGGACCTACTCGCCTACCACTAGCCGGGCTCGCCTGGGCGAGCTGGGGGCTGCCGAACTCTGGCCCCCTTGGTGCTCGCCCGGGACTTGAGAAAAGAGAGCTGGCCGGTCTGGTTCGTGGAGACCACACTCGCTGGATACAGGGTTGTACGCCTACCATAGGTTCTTAGTTCATTAACTGTCCTAAAGGACCTCTCAAAGCAGTCAACCACTATTTTAGATTTGCTTTGTCTGAAAGCCTCATACTCTTGGTTGAGTATGGACTTCCTATCATCTCTAACTTCCTCAAAGCCTTTCATGTAGAACATAAGAGTGTCCCACATTTCCTTGGAGGTCTTGCAGTGTACAAGATTTTGGAAGGTCGAGTCATCAATGACACTAACGATAATATTTTGTGCCCTTTTGTCCATGGTAGACAGAATGACCTCATCTCTGTCCATCTTTTTATATTCCTTGGGCACTCTTAGAGTTGGATCTATGGTGGAAGCCTTTGTGGGGATAAAAGGACCATCCACTATTATTACATAGATCGTAGAGTCAGATGCTTCCATGAACAGTCTGACCCTTTTGCTTCCGTAGGCCAAATCCATCCTTCCTGCAGATTGGTAGTTTCATGGCCCCTAGGTCTTTATAGTTCATTCCTAACCCCATGACTATATCTTATAGCTAACCTTGGAGGTATTCTCAGATTGTTAGATCCTTTTTGAGGAACCTCCCTCTGATACTACTTGAAAGTTATTAACTTAAGGTTGGCTAATCACCTAGAAGGGGGGTGGTGAATAGGTCTTTGAATTTTTCTTAATCTTTTTGCTGCTTTCTAACTAAGTGATGTAGAGCTTGTCCTTAGTACCTGCAATATAAGAAAAGAATAAGCAACACAACACAACACACAGATATTTATAGTGGTTCCCCAATTGGGTACATCCACTTTACCTCCCACCTTTCTAACTTATGTTAGACAAGACACAAACTCCTCCAAAATGCTCCTCATAGCTTACACCTCAGGCCCTCAGCCTTACGGTCAAGTTTTCTTCAGAACCCTACCTCAGAACCATAAAGGTTCCTACCTCAGAGCCCTGCAATGCTCCAGATGGGGGTTAGATCTGATTACTCTAGAGGGGAGGGGGGGGGGTGAATAGAGTATATTAAAACTTTTGGCTGTTTAAGATTTTTATATCAGAGTAAAGAATAGGTGATACCAATAATGACAAAAAGTATAACCAATTTAAATTAATCTACTCTAACACAACAACCTAGTCTATCACAGCCACAGCAAGAATAATAATAGAAAGGGAAACCAAACAATATAAGAGATTTTATAGTGGTTCCCCAATCTGGGTACATCCACTCTTCTACCACCCTGGTAGGAATACACTAGCAAGTTTTGATCAGGTGACTACCACCTTTGAGCTTTTGATCAGGTGCCCAAAAACCAAAATAAACTTTTGAAGGGAGTTAATAAATCCTTTATATAGGAGGGGGAGAGAGATTGATGGTGTCTTCTCTTTCTCAAACAACTGAGAAGACAAGTGGATTGATGTTGTCAAGGCTTCTCCAGAAATCACATGAAGCCTTGCATAGGGTGTAGTAGGTCTTCAGCCTTGATTTATGATAATCCAGGAACTTCTGACTGATAGAGATTAGTTGTCCTTGGAAGCTCCTGGAGTGGAAGTTGAAGAAGACTCTTGATAGTGACTGTTGTTCTTCTTCTTCTTCAGAATGATCAAGGAGAAAACAAAGTATTTTCTATGCTGAGAAGAAACAGATGATCTTGAGTATGTTTCTGTAAAGCTTCTCTATGTACTGTTCCGTCTTCTTCTCTTCTGAAAAGAAAATCTCTTTTATATATCTCTGTTGAATTCTCCTTTGAATTTTGAATTCTCTGCATTAGTTGTTGATGGCCTGGAGAATAAAAATCGGCTGGAGAATATTTACATTGATGAGTTTTCCCAACTGTCCTAATTAATTAAGCAAGTAATTATCCTGATGAAGACCATAATCAATGCTGCCAGCAACGGCCATATTCATAGAATATAAGCATTAATTACTTCAGGAAATCACTGCTAAATAATATGGAATAAAGGACAAAAAATAAGGAAAACCCTAAGTCAGGATCTACACAGAAATCGTTGACCATAGAACAGATTTCGTCGACCTGAGATCCAAATTCGTCGGGCTGAGAAATCATGTTCGTCGACCTGAGAAAACTTGTTCGTCGACCTGAGATCCAAGTTTGTCGACCAGAGCTCAGTTAACTGCATTTTGTGAAAAACTATCCAATTCTGTGGTCCAAGTTCATCGAGCATAGATTCTGTCTTCGTCGAGCTGAGTTCAGAGAAGATATTCTGGAAAGAATGTGTTGAAGTTGAAATCCAGACTTCGCGACCCGAGCTCGAATATCTTCGAGCTCCGCTCAGAGAAATAACTCTGAGTTCGTCAATTAGCGATCGATGATCGTTGAGCTGAGTTCGACGAACGTCGAACTTATATACTGAACCGAGGTCTTCTGCTGGCTAGTCCATGTATGGTTTATCCTAAAGATTTAGCCTAGACTCTAGGACTCAAAACACATGACCCTGGATATACATTATGGGTCAGACATCCTAGTTAGTGAACCTAGCCCAAATCCAACTAGGGATCCAACAATCTCCCCATATTTGGTTGAGGTCACTAATAAAAAAATATTCACAAAGCAGGAAAAATATATCTGGCAGAAAATTGAAACATTCAGCAGATATGTACAATTAGTAGCTTTGTGACAGTTAACAAATAAAGTTCAGACAATCAAAATTAAACAGAGTATATCATTTCTTCTTCTTCTTTTGCTTGTTATCTTTATCTTTCTCAGAGGGCTGTGAAAATTTGATTTCTCTATTTGGATTAGCTTCTTCTCTCTTGGACATAGTCATATCAGCAGCTCCAATAATATTAAGAGAAGTTGCTCTGGGAACAACAGCCTCTGGATGCAGATTCATGTAAGCATCAACATTGAAAAATCTGTTAGCCTTATCATACCTTTTTAATTCCTCCTTTCTGTAGGTTGACATTGTTGAGTATTGAGATGGATCTCTCCCTTCAGCTTTAGCTTTATTGATCATTGATAATCTAACAAGCTCCTGGAATCTGGCCATTCTTGAAGTGTTTTTAGTTTCAGGATACACAACTGGAATAGGTGGAGATTCAGGCTTTTTTGGGCTTTCAGCTTTTTCTGTTTCAGAAGCTTATTGTTTTTGCTGTTGTTGTTGTTGTTGTTGTTGATGTTGCTGTTGATGTTGTTGTTGATGTTGCTGTCTGCTGGAATACCTGTACTGACTGCTTTCTTGAAATCTTGAGGATCTACCTTGATGTCTTTGATAAGTTTGAGCATAGGGGGTAGACCTCTGAGAACTGCTTCCTGAAGAACCAGCAGCAGGTGGAGGAGGAGGACCTCTCCAGTTCCTTTGATGAGGAGGAGAGTACCTCCTACTTTTCTTTTTAGCTTTCTAATCATTCTTTGAAAGCCATATCCATGTTGGCATCCCAGGATATGGACTGATCTTCTATAAGATATAATATGGTGTATCATGAGTGAGATTTGGTTTGGGAGCAGCAATGGGAACAACTTTTCTCTTCTTAGAGACTTTATTCTTGGCAGTATAGCTATCATCGTCATCATCTTCATCAGAAGATCCCTGAGGATTGTCATATAGATCATCAAGAGCTTTCAGAAGATCTTCTGATATTTGCTTTTCAGCCTAGGGCTGCACTAGAGGTTCTGGAAGAGCTGGAACAACTATTTCAGCAGCATTTTCAGATATTAACAAGTTTTCTTCTTCTATGTCTGCCATAATGATTCCATCTAAATCAGGGAGGGGACTGTCATCCTTCTTATAAGTGGGATCTGAGACAGCCTCTGGAGAAGAAATATCCTTGGGAGCTGATACTATTGGAATCTCTATAACTGCAAAACTGGCCTTTAGTTGCTTGGCAGCTGTGGGGCTTATTGGTGAAGTATATGGAACTATAACCATAGAAGGCTTTGAGCAGACTACTGGAAGGAAATTTAAATGAATTGTATCAAAATAATTTAATAAGCTGAATAAATCAACTGTGGGATTGATAATGCAATCACCAACAGTTATTATTTTTAGCATAACTGAAACATCCATATCTATATCAGAATCAACTAGATCAATTATTTCAGCTGGAATAGCTGCTTCTTCTGAGTCATCAGACATCACAGAATCTTCTGTTGCTTTTGCTGCTACTGTAACAACTGGAGCTTCTTCATCATAGAGCATCTCCCCCTGACTGGTTTCAGGGGGTCCTGAAGCCAGTCCTCCAGAAGAGGGGACAGATGACAAAGCAGTAATTCTAGATGAAAGGGTAGTGATGGAAGCAGAAAGGGGAGCTATAACATCAGTTATGAGCTTGTTAAGGGTGGGAGAAATGAATGCGAGAAAGTCTTTAGCTATATCAGAGAAGTTGAGATAAAGAGATTTTGGAGTAGTGGAGGAGTAAGGAGTGTGATGTCCACAATTGGAACATACAAAGAATAGACTGGAAAGATCTGTATGTGTGGAGTCTGGAGCAGTATGTGGTATGTCAGTGTGGGTGAGTGGAGGGATGGGAATAGAGGGAGTTGCAGCAGTTGAAGGCTGGACTGAGGTTGTGGGGGAGGAAATGGGTTCCTGATGTGGAGGTGGTGGAGGAAACAGTAGATTGAAGGTGTGGGATGACATAAATATGTCAGGGTGTATGCCATTTAAATGAGGTGGAAGTGGAGATTGAGGTGGAGTGATGTGCTCAGGAGATGGAACTGGGGTTGATGGTGGTGCGGGTTGATGTTGTTAGTGAGTTGGTGGAGTATGAACTGAAGAAGATGATGGTTGTTGTTGATGATGAGGTGAAGGAATGTGGGTGGAAGGGAGGACATCTTCTGGAGGTGGAGTGGCTAACACAGCCCAGGTGCTCTCAGAAGTCCTGGTAGAGGAAGAAGCCTTGGATGGCTTGGTGATTTTCCTCTCCCATCTGCCGAATAGGGCAGATATAAGCCTTTTGGAGGAATTTATGAACACTGTCGTGGAGACAAGATGTTCAGGAGCCTTTTCTTGAAGGACGATTCCCAGAATCCGTCCAAAGCAGACTTCCTTATTATTGTTTTTCTTCTTGATTAACTCGAATAGCAGTTTGCCCCAGTTTACAGCTCTCTTCTCAACCAGAGCACCCATCACTAAGAACTGGTGACTGATGATGTAGTCGTGGGCAGTGTGTTTGCCCAACAGCACTTTGCCAACTAAATCGGCTAAGAACTTGTATTCAGAAGATAAGTTCTTCAGCAGTTTGTTCGGGTTTTTGCCAGAGTGACCCATCTTGATCAGTATATTCTCATACTCAACAATGTCCATCTCTATTTCTTCATTTCCATTTAATAAACCGAAAACTTCAGTTAGGATAGTGAGGTAAAGGGCAGCTTGATTACCAGATATTGTTCCCGTCAGTGTATCTTCCTCTGATGTTGTCGATGTAAAGACTCATTCCTTAATCTCAATCATTGCTATCTTTATTCGTTGAGTCATGAACTTCTTCAGATTTTGCTCTTCAAACAGTTTCAGAATTTACACAAAAACCTAGTCGGAATGCTGGAAGGATTCGAATTCAATATCAAATCCCATGTCAAATTTCATCGCAGCAAGGATGTTCGCCGGAATCGCCATTATTTTCACCTGCACAAGAAAAATAGAGATCAAGTGCAAAAGAACTGAAAGCGTGGGATGGAGCTCGAAGAAAACCTAGATATATGGTTTTCAGAATATGAAGCCGCAGACTCCGTCCGACAAAAAGTAAACATTCTTTGATCTGGGTTCGACGAAATATTTTATAGTCAAAAGAATTCGTCGATGTCAGTCAGAAGAAGTGAAAACATTTCGTCGAGTTCAGTTCGACAAAAATTTTCTGAAGCAAATTCATCGATCTTCGTTTGACGAAAGAACTTCACTCACAGAGAGTTCGTCGATCTCCATTCGATGAATGTCTCTAGAACTTTTCACAGTTCATCGATCTCTGTTCGACGAACTTTGAAAAATTCGTCGACTATAGACAAAAATTAAATTAAGGCTTCTCCATTAATCATGCCAAGCTGATTTATATAGAACAGATAGTTCCTCTCATCCAAGGGTTTGGTGAAGATATCTGCTCTTTGCAAATCAGTGTAGATGTAGACAAGCTTAATTTTATTTTTGTCCACACACTCTAATGAAATGATGCCTAATGTCTATATGCTTAGTTATACTGTGATGGACTGGATTTTGTGTAATAGAAATTGCACTTGTGTTGTCACAAAGTAAAGTTGAATTATTTAAGTTGAACCCATAATCCAGGAGTTGGTTCTGAATCCACAACATCTGGGAACAGTAACTTCCAGCAGCTATATATTCTGCTTTAGCAGTTGAAGTAGACATAAATGACTGCTTATTGCAAAACCAGGACACTCATCTTATACCAAGGAGCTAGCATGTCCCTGAGGTACTTTTTCTGTCTACTCTACATCCACCAAAGTCAGCATCTGAGTATCCAGTTAACTCAAACTCTGACTCAGTTGGATACCAGAGTCCTAGACAACGACTACTCTTTATATATCTTAAAATCCTTTTTAAGAAAGTAAGGTGAGATTTTTTGGGGTTCACTTGAAACTTAGCACAAAGACATGTAGCAAATATTATGTCAGGTCTACTTGCTGTAAGATATAGTAGGGACGCAACAATGGCCATATATAATTTCTGATCAACAAGTTTCCCATGTTCATCAGAGTCAATTACAACATTTGTAGCCATAAGTGTTTTCTTGGCTGAGGCATCTGACATCCCAAACTTTTTGATAAGCTCTTTAACATACGTAGATTGAGATATAAAAATGCCATCAGGTAGCTGCTTCACTTGGAGACCAAGGAAGTAGGAGAGCTCACCCATGTTACTCATTTCAAACTTTGAATGCATGAGGTCAGAGAACCTCTTGCATAGTTTGGAATCTGTAGACCCAAAAATAATGTCATCTACATAAATTTGTACTAACAAAATTTTATCCTTATGGTGTCTAGTGAACAATGTCCTATCTACTATGCCCCTAAAAAACTTATGCTCTATAAGAAAGCTACTAAGGTTTCATACCAAGCTCTTGGAGCCTGCTTTAGACCATAGAGAGCTTTATGCAATTTAAAAACATATGAGGGATAAGTAGGAGAGATAAAACCTGAAGGTTGTTCAGCATAAGCCTCTTCTTTAAGTTCACCATTCAAGAATGCACTCTTGACATCCATTTGGTAAAACTTGAATTTCTTGTAGGCAGCCTATGCAAGGAAGATTCTGATTGCTTCTAGCCTTGCAACAGGTGCAAATGTTTGATCATAGTCAATCCCTTCCTCTTGCCTATAGCCTTAAGCAACCAGCCTTGCCTTGTTCCTTATTATGACACCTTGGGCATCAAGTTTGTTCCTGAATACCCATTTAGTTCCAATGACTCGATAGTCTTTTGGTCTTGGAACTAAATCCCAAACTCTACATCTCTCAAATTGATTGAGCTACTCATGCATTATAATAATCCAGTGAGGATCTTGCTCTGCATCTTTAATGGATTGCGGCTCAATTTGAGATATGAAGTAGGCATGCATCAAGTCTTGGTTGAGTTGATGCCTGGTCTGCATGTTGAAGCCAAATATGACCTCAACGGGAGTTCGAAGTAAAGGGGGGTGCAGCCAAAACCTACTTCTCTCGAGTCTCAACCCTCGACTGGATTCGAAGGACCTAAGACTGACCCAAAGCCTCAGCAGGGAGGTCCCACCTCACACCCGGAAGATCTCTGAGAGCTTCCCCTCCAAAGCCAAAGCTGGGCTTGGGGCTCCTCAGAAAGCACTGGAATTTGAGAGATAATGATAGCTTGCATTCTAAGGAGCCCTTATGGGTCTATTTATAGCATCTTGCTGACCTGAAATTACTGAAAAGCCCCTAGTTGGTCTGCCAATAGCCGAATCCCGCCGTTTTTCTGAGGGTACTGAAGTAATTTCTCCTGAGGGCAATTAGGACATTCTACCCAAGGCCCTGGGCCCCCTCGGCGAGAGCAGAGCCGAGGACCTCCTGTCCTGAGCCTGGCGCGAATGCTCTCGCCTGCTTATAGGCGAGAGCCCTTTGAGATTGGAGCCTGGCGCAAGCGCAAGCGTTCCCGCGCTGGCCGCGCTCGACGATCTTGGCCCGCTGTTCTCCGTTCGACGATTCGGTTGCGCTCGCCGATCTTGGATCGACGATCTGGCGCGATCATTCCCACCCACTTGGGCGAGATCTTCTTTAGGGCGGGAACTCCTTCGGCCAGCCCAATTGTGACCATTGCGCATCCTGGTCTGACTCAACGAATATGGGGTTGTACACAATCCCCGCTCTTTTTGAGCTAGCTCTGCGCTCGAAAAGACATGTCCAACCCAAAAATATTCGCTGAGCATGTGTCAACATCAGGGAATCTTTCGGTGGGCCGTACGGTGTCTATAAATATGTGTGCTGATAGAATGCCATAACACTTCCCTCGAGTCGTCATTCTCCGCCTGAGCTCTCATCTCCTCTCACGATGCCTTCCAAGCACGCCGACAAACCGCTTCCGCAGGATCTGCAAGACCGCATCAACGCGGCACAGGCACGAGCCAGGGCTAACAGCGCCCTGGTTGCCCCATGGCTAGCGAGATAGTCGTCGGTCGCGGAGCCTTCTCTGCCCAAGAAAAAAAAGAAGAGGGCGAAGGTGGTTCAGCGGGACCTGCCCCACGAGAGCAGGAGCCCGCCTACCCCAACCCCTAGCCGCACGGACGGCCCCTCGCCGCGGAAGGTATGCTCGATTTTCCAATTATTGAAAACACCAGCTGCTCAGTAGTTGATGCGATATCTCTCGCAGGAGACGGTTCCCGTTGCTGCCGCGTCCCCGCGAGAACCCCTGGATCCATCCTCTAGCCATCTCAAGGATCAACCGCGGGTTCCGGAGGTGTCTCCTCCACCTGACCCGAACACCGAAGGTAACTGTTCCCCTCTCGCCCTTAACTCAAATCTTTGAATGCTGAACTGTTTTCTTGTAGCGCCAGTTTTCGCACCGCCGGGTCTCGCCACCCGGGAGAGCGGGGCGAGAGCTGCGAATCAGCCTGCCCTTGCGGTTGATTCCTCCCTACCGGCGGGAGGAAATACTGCCGAATCCTCCCCGCCTTCGCTAGACGCCAGCCATCCTGCGGGAGAGGAGACCCGCTCCCCCGCTCCCGACCAAGCCGGGATCACCATTCGCAAAGTTTACCCCCCGGAAAAGGAAAGCCAATTCACCTACTCTTTCGAGCTGAGGGGGGGGGGGGGGGGGGGCTGGGCCTTCTCGCCTGCCGTCGACCGGGGGGCCTCGTCATAGTGCAGGTATATGGAAATTTTATCACAGCAATCCTCTAGCTCTCGCTATAACGGGAACTCTTTTGCCAGGGGACATGGGCTCGCGGCTTGGAGCTGAGGTAGAGGTAGAAGAAGAAGAAGAAGAAGAAGAAGAAGAAGAAAGAGAGGGGGAAGATGGCGAGAGCTCTCCCTTCCCTTCGTCTGACGAGATGGAGGAGATCTTGACCGATGCCGGGAGCGCTAAAAGACGGGGGAAGAAGGTTGCCTCCGTTCTATCGAAGCTCATCCGGCGAGAACGGGTCCGCAACCTTGCGGCAAAAGAGTTTCACCAGTCAGTGGAAAAGAGGCTAAAGACTCTGGAGCGGGATTATCTTATCAGCGAGATGGACCGGCCGGGGGGAGCTACCGCCGGATCCTCACCCGAGAGGTGCATCGAGCGAATCCGGGATCTGTCTCACCGGGTTGACCTGGGATGCAGTGTTCTGTCGTCCTACTTCAACCCGCAGGCGCCACCCCGGACCAAGCTGCGGGAGCGAGGGAAATGGCGGTGGGAGCAAGGGAAATGGCGCTGGGAGCCTTATTGAACCGCGAGACCTCCCCTTCTCTTCCCCAGGCCTTCCCCTTCTCAGATGTACCCTTATTTATTCACTTAGAACTGTAACTAATAATTCTGCACTTATCGCTTATTTTTTTATCCCGTTCTCGCTCAGCGAGAGCAATAACTCGGCACTTATTACTTTTTATTATTGTATGCGTATATATGTTATTTTCCTGGGCTCTTGGTTGGCGAGAGCTACCTTGCTTCCGCCTATCTTGCCTGTCGCATGCCATCTCACAACGTTTGCGCTAGTCATTTAGTCAATCGGTCACTATCAAACTCGGGCGGGAAAAACGAAGCGTCGCTGACCTAGGACGCGCCGGCTGTACCCCCACCGCCTTTCTGAAGACAGCCATCATTATCACGGTTTTCTATAAATAGGGAAGCTCACCTACCACATTCATTTCTCCGATCCCAGTCTCTCTCCTCTTTTGTTACTTTTGCGGTCTCTCCAAAGCTCTCGCCTGTCTCCGCCTTCTCCTCCCGTTCTTGTACCGTTCTCGCTCTCGCCTTCTTCTTGAAGCTCTCGCCTTCAAACCCTTCATCGCGATGCTGGGCGGAGGTGAGGGACAATCCAACTGCGCGGAAGCTTTTCAGAAGCATCTTTTTCCTTCTTGCACTCTCACCGTGGATGAGTTCAACCTAATCAAGACTCAACATGTTCCCGCCAGCTTCACCGCGCGGAACCCGGGCAATCATGACAAGGTAAACACTGTAGGGGAGGGGGAGCTCGCCATCCCCATCGAGCACTTCGAGGTGGGCTTCCGCCTCCCGCTGTGGCCCGAGATGCGGCAGGCCCTCCGGTATTACGGGGTGGTTCCCGCGCAGCTGAACCCAAATTCAGTTGCGATTCTCGTGGCTTTCATATGTTACATGCGGTCCGAGTGGATCGAGTTCAGCTTGCCGATCTTCCGCAAGCTGTTTACTTTCTGCGCGAAAGGAGGGGTGGTATTCTTCTCAGGACAACTGCTCAAGACAATCGATCTCGCTAACAAGCACCATCACTGGGGCGAGAGGTTCATCTTTGTTTCCGGCGACTTCGGGAACGTACCTCTCGCCCCCATCCAATACGAGGATGCCGCCTACAAGCCCCCCTCCTTGGGCTCGCGCGAGAGCGCCCTCCTTGAGTTCTTTGGAACCAAGGACTTCGACATCCTCTACCTTCGGCGAGACGTCGATTCTCTCCTCCCTATACTTCCAGGAGAAGGTAAAGTCTCGCCTTTATCTTGCTTTTCCTTGTCTTCTTCAAGGTTGGAACTTAGTATTATCATTTTCGTAGGAGAGCACGAGATCCCCCTACGCCAGCCCTTCGACGAGGCTCGCGCTGGAGGGAGTCAACCTCCAAAAGACCCGCTGGCTCTTGCGAAGGCCGCTGCACAAGCTTGCCGGAAAGAGTCGGCCCCTCCTCCTCCAAGTGATTCCGTGAAGCGAAAGCCCGGTGCCCCTACGCCTCAACCAATCAAGAGACCCAAGACAACCGATACCGAGAAGGGCAAGGCCGTCGTGGTGCCGCCCTCCCAACCTCTCCCTCCAGGCCGCTCCGTTGAGGAGGTCTTACAGGCCGTCAGCGAGATCGCAGCCACCAGGGGCGGCCGTGAGGCCCCTGCCGAGAACCCTCAGGCACCTGGCGCTGCCGAGAGCGAGGGAGTCGCCTCCGAGACCTCCGGCCAGCCCCCATCTAGAGAGGTGCCGCGGGGCCATCGCAATTTTGGTCTCGGCATGAGGTGCCTGGACGCGGAGAACAAGCCGCTGCTTTAGTGGGATCCTGACGCCAACAAGGTCTCGATCTCGTCCCTCTTGCCAAGCTGGGTAGAGCGAGACGAGGTTACCAGCGAGGCTTTCGCCTTAGGTTACTGCCTCTACAGCCGGGAGGATGCCAGTGTCTACGACAGGATGTCGACCCGGCTGCTGGCTTACGACTCCACTCGCGCCCTGATGCGCGGGCTGGATCTTGCGCACATGTGTGCTCGCCGGAGAATCACAATAGACCGCAATTTTCAGGACATGTTCAAGGCTAGGGATGATGTGGTGGCTCAGGTGGCCACTCTGGCCAAGGAGCTGGCCGAGGCCCAGCAACTGTTATCTTCGCGCCAGGCGGAAGGGGTAATCAAGATCTTTCACAGCGCTTGCTCTCGCTACTTTATCTCTTCTCTTTTATGCTAACCTTTTGCTGCTCAGGATTCCGCCCAAGCCACGCTTCGCAAGGAGCTATCCCAAGCTCGATACGACAACATTCTCCTGCGGGAGCAGATTGCGCGTCTGGAGGCGAGTGCGGCCCCCCCGCTGGACGAGAGACTGAAGAGCCGGTACTACTCGGTTTATGACATCGACAAGCTGCTCCAGGCGAACGCGTAGGCTACAGTAAGGTTAACGCTGGAGACGCTGCGAGACGTCAACTGCTGGGATGGGAGGGGCAAAGACATCACTGCTCAACAACACGTTCCCTGGCTTTTCGAGCCCATTCCAAACCCCCGGGCGCCCCGGATACCCCACCCTCGGACGTCTCAAAATCCCCTGCAGCGGGTGGCGATACCTCCGGGGAGAGATCCGGCGAAAGCTCCAGCGGGAGCTCAAGCGGGAGCTCGGAGGGGTACAGCTTGTCTCCATGAGGGGGCCCCTCTTCCTTTTCTTTCCGCCTCAATGTAAAGCGCGATACGCTACCAGTTTGTACTTATATATAATATATGTAATGCAAACATTTTCATTGTAAATGTCTCGTCCTGTTATTGTGAATGTGCTCGATGTAATTGTTATGGTCGAATGTTTCCTGCGTGTTGATTGGCCCGCGAACAGACTCTTACTGTGGTTGGTTCGGTGAGTCGATCGCCGCGGGCTTGCTCGGGTAGGCAAGTGCACCTATCGCAAGTAGTACTCGATATTCGGGGGAATACCGAGGTCGTATTGTTCTCGGGGTCGCGTTGACTATTCTTACTCCTCCGGGAGGACTATTATTTTACTGAAAATAAGGTGGATTTTTTTTACTTAATAAAAAGGCGGAAAAGCAAAGGAGCGAAAAAACGATTTAGAGAATATTCGATGAAGGGTTAACGCTCGGCATCGAATCGGATTAAGACTAAAATAATTTTTAATAATAAAAGACTTAATTTTCAAATTAATAATAAGGCAACTTGGCCGTGGAGGTTCCACAAATGTGAGCTCAGCTAGCTATAGGGATATCGCTCACCTAAACGTTAAGACTATTCGACCGAACGTTAGTCCGACGAAGGATTCCTCTTAACGCCCGCTTTACGCTAAGAACCCCGCTATTGGGTGGGGGACCCAATCCGGTAGAATTACGCTTGTCCTCTCTCGAGGGGGCGCACGCAACTCTATTTACCCAGGGGTGATCGGTCCATATGCACGGCCTCTCGGCTAGCTAGCATATGGACTACGGAAATAGGGCCCACACATCGATTATGTGGTCCTACGCGTCGTAAACCCGGGGTAAACCCTAAGTGCTTAAATTAAAATGAAAAAAAGAACTTTAATTATTATAAATCATTTCAAATGTCCCAATGCTCTTCGATGCCGAGGCTAATAGCGATTAGCCACACATCGGTATGGGGACGGCTTATAATTTAGTGAGGCGCGAGTTCGAAATTAAATGCTAAACGATTATAAGAAAGAGACAAAAGAAAAATAACAATATTTAGAGAGCTAAAAAGTTAACTAAATGAGAACTCACGCACACTCCAAATTATAAATTAAACAAAAGCTAAGTTACACATAAAAGAAAATTGCATATTCAAATTTGCGAGTCCCACTCAAACGAGTGGGGGCGGTAATTAAAGGCTGAAAATTGCAAGTCCTACTCAAACGAGTAGGACTGAAATGAAAGCGAGTCCTACTCAAATGAGTAGGAGAAAATAAATGCGATTACAGGGCTAAAAAGTCCGGCCATTTTAACTCAAGTGAGTAGGCGGAAAAAAAATAAAGAAAGTAAAATTGCAAGTCCTACTCAGACGAGTAGGACTGAAAATGAAACGATGCGCCATTTAACTCTTAACGAGTAGGCGGAAATAAATGCACACGAACACACACACCCCATATGAAATTCAAGAAAGCAATAAAGCTAACACCTACACTCACACACTCTACATAATTTGAATCAAAGCATTAAAAGGAAAGCATTAAAAGAAAGCATGAAAAGCTAACACCTACACTCACACACTCTACACAATTTAAATCAAAGCATAAAAATTATACACCTACACTCACACACACTTCATGAAAAATCAAAGTTACCTAAAAATTAAAACTTTAACTATTTCAAGCATAGGTTTTGCCAAAAACAAATAAAAAGAAGAAATTAAAATTTTTGAAGACAAAAGTTTTTCAAAATAAATTAAAAACCAAAGTTTTTGAAAAATAAAAATTTCAACATTTTCATTCCTAGGATTTCATAAAAGAGCAAAAAAGGTTGAAATAAAAGTGAAAGAAGGAAAAAGGTTTTCATTCCAAAATGAAGCTAAGTAAAAAAAACAAAGGAAACTTTAACTCTTTTACATACTCATAAGAGTGAAGATGTTGAAGAAGACAAGAAAAAAAGGAAAACCTAATTCATCATTTCATGAGTTTCTAACAAAACCTATTTTGAAAAATCAAAGGCATATAAAGAGGAAAACATAACATTCCTAAGCATGAAAACAAATAAAAAAAACATGTAAAGTAAGCAAATTACACTCATACACACACACACACTTTTCATAAATGAAGAACAAGTGAAGAACAAAGAATAAAAAGGGAAAGAGGTGAGCCATCCAAATGAACTTTTCATGCCAAATAAAGAGAGAAAATCTAACATTTTTATTAAACTTTTCAAGCTATTACAAAGCTAAAAGGTAAATCAAAAACAAAACATGAAATAAGAAGGGAGAAATCTCCTTACATAGCACTAGAATCCACGGATTAGCCCACAAAAAGACACTAACTTGGCCAAAAATCTGAACCCTTGGACCTTACAGAACTGGGCTATTTATAGGAAAAAATTTCTAAGTACACGCCCTCGGTCACGGGCGTGACATGGGGGCGTGACAGTACTATTCATGAAGGCGGCTGGCGATTGGACAGCAAAGTTGACTTCGGGCTGAGTTCGCAGCAGTCACGCCCCAGGTCACGGGCGTGACCTAGGGCGTGTCGGGGAGGTAGAACCGGGCGCGGGTTGCGTCAAATGTCCTCGGCAGCGTCTTGTCGGGCCAGCTGGAAAGGTCACGCCCCATGTCACGGGCGTGACTATGGGCGTGACAGTTGGGTCGACACTCGACGAATGTCGAGCGGAAAGTGTCGAGTCGAAATCGTTGAGCTGAAATTGGGTCACGCCCCAGGTCACGGGCGTGACTATGGGCGTGACAGTCGGGGTCGACACTCGACGATCGTCGAGTGGAATTCGTCGAGAGGAGAGGACACGGGCTTGGGTCACGCCCCGTGTCGGGTGACACGGGCGTGTCGCCAGGCGTGTCAAGCCTTTTCTTCAGAAATTTTCCGATTTCACGGGAAATGCACAGTCACGGCTCGGTCACGGGCGTGACCCATGTGTCACGGGCGTGTACTTCCCAATTTTTGGCAGATTTTGGAATTTTTCTGAAAATCAAAATAAAACAAGTTAGGAGAAAATTTACAAGAATAGGAACATTTTATTGAACAAAAATAAGTAAAAATGACGAAAATAAATGAAAATGACTAAATTAATGTGCATAAAAATACGCATATTTACAGTTCATCAAATACCCCCATACTTAGGCTTTTGCTATTCCAGAGCAAAAGTTTGAGGTGAATCTATAAGGAATAAAAAAAACTCTAAGTTTTGGCTATCGCTTAATTAATTATAAGAGAGATCGAAATAAATATACGGGGTGTAAGAGTTAAGTCCTAAAATTATGTAGATGATTTAAATAGCGCAAAAGTTTTGGCCAAAAGACTTCTTGATGTAATCAAATAGAAGGCAACATTTGTAATGGTTAGGTTAACGAAAATAGTTTGGAATTATAAGAATTCTAGCTTGTACGAGTGCTATCGGAAATAATACAATTTACTAATTATGCTCTCAAAAAGATTTTTGAATTAATTCTAGAATCGTGTAATTGGCTAAGGGGGTAGTGTGGTTTATGAAGAGGGTTTTGATATTTGAGGTGAGGTAATTTTTTCTCGAACCTCCATTTTTTTTTTCTTTTGGATTTATTAGGAAAACGAAATCTTATTTTCCTAATATGATTTTTGTTTTTCAACTTCATAATAATAAAATTAACCCAATGTATATTTGTGGGAGTAATGAATTTTATCCTCTTACTCCCTATATAATCTTTTTAAAATTATTGGGTGCCTATGTTTACGGAACGAAATCTTGTTCCATTGACATAAGATCTTTTAAGGGTAAAATTTTTTCATGCCAAGTAGGTTATGAAAAGTGAGGGGAGAAAGGAAAACTAGATTGTAATCCTAAAAATTTTTGAGAGCAACCTTAATAATTTGTGCGTTCCAATGTTTCAGAAAGCTAAAAACAAGTATAATTGAATTCTATAGTCGTTATTTCCTAACATAATATACGTGCTCCTATTAATGAAAAATTAGAAGTAGTGCCTAAAACGAGTTCGCTAGTTTTTTACAAAGCATAAAGAATTCTTTAAAACTTAACCCCGGCTATTTAAATATTTCAATCGATAATTAACAAACGGGTAGTAAACAGAGAATTAATAGTATTCACATATAAATAAACTCAAAACAGAATTTTTGGATAGCAGAAAAGTTAAGTATGGAATATTTGATTTATTTGTTTCAAAACATTTTTTTTTTTTTTTTTGATTTTTATAGTTTTTGTTATCATTTTTTTTGTTTGTTTTTCATTTATTATCTTTTTTTTGTGTATTTTTGTTTTTCTCAAATTTTTTTTTGAAACTTTTTTGAACTATTATCTTCTTTTTTTTTTGTATTTTTTTAAGAGAATTTTCATTTATGTACAAAAATATGGGAGAGGAAAAAAAGTTTGTACAAGAAGGAGAGAGAAAAGAGTATGTACGAAAAAAAATATGTACAAAGTGAAAATAAAATTTTTTTGTTGTTTTTGAGTTTTTTGGAAAAAAAGAAAGAGAAGAAAACAAAAAAAAATTTTTGGAATAATCTTTTTTTTTTCATTTAAATTTTTTTTTTTTTTTTTTTTCATTTTAAGATGTGTTTTAATTTTTTTTGTGTTTTTGTTTTGTTGTTATATGTATTTTTTGTATTTTTCTTTTTGAAATGCAGAAAAAAAATGAAGTGCAGAAAATAAAGCACGAAAATACCCCCATACTTAAGTCCAACATTGTCCCCAATGTTGTATCGTAAGTATGCGGAACAGAAAAGAAAGACAATATGTACAAAAAAAAAGGAAAGGGAAGGGGGGTAGAAGCTTCCCTGAAACGCGGAGGGTGAGGCCGATCAGAAACCCTGAGGGTCGGTCCGTTTTGGATCGACCACCTCCTTTCCGCTACGGAGGGTTATAGCGTTGGCGTTTTCCCGCGGATTGGGCTCCGTGTTTCCCGGCAGTGCCCCGAGCGCGCGCTCGGACATCATCCTCGCCAGCTGTCCAACCTGTTGTTCGAGTGTTTTTAGCGATCCGGTGATGTTCCGGATATTTGACTCGTTGGACGCAATATACTTCGAAAAATTTTCCTCCATCGGGGAGGGTTTCGGAAGAGGAGGGGGAGGAAGAAATCCGGGCGCATAAGAAATAGGGGGACGCTGAGCATTATTCGGGTTGCTCCACGAGAAGTTGGGGTGATTCCTCCAACCCGGATTATAGTTATTACTATAAGGGTTGTTGTTGGGGTTGAAGGGAGGACGACCCGAATTTCCCATGAAGTCCACGAACTCTTCAGCTACGCAGACATTAGGGGGAATAAAACAAGGCGGAGTGGAGGAGGCAGCAGACATCTCCGCCACCTGCTTTGTTAACCTTTCAACTTGAAGGGTTAAGAGAGCAGTGGCATCCACTTCAAAAAGACCAGCCGCCGGCTTTGGCCGTCCCCGCGGGACGTTCCATTGATAGGCGTTCATAGCCATCTCTTCGAATAAAGCCTGGGCGGCCTCGGGGGTTTTGTTGTTAAGCGTTCCCCCGGCAGCCGCGTCAATCATTTGACGCGTCTGAAAATTCAGCCCATTATAAAAAATTTGAACTTGCAACCACGTTGGCAGCGCGTGGTGCGGGCAACGGCGGAGGAATTCCTTAAATCGTTCCCAAGTCTCCTATAGAGACTCGGGATCGTTCTGCACAAACGAAGAAATGTCCGCCCGCAACTTTGCAGTTTTGGCGGGCGGAAAGTACTTCGTTAGGAACCGTTCCGTCAACTCAGCCCACGTGGTGATACATCCTCGCGGGAGGGCATTCAACCACGCCTTGGCTTTGGACTTAAGGGAAAAAGGAAATAAGCGCAAACGAATGGCGTCATCAGTGACGCCATTGATCTTGAAGGTGTCGCATATCTCCAAGAAATTGGACAAGTGGACATTCGGGTCCTCATCCGGCAGTCCATCGAACTGCACGGCGTTTTGGACCATTTGAATGACACTTGACTTTATTTCAAAATTATTATTGGCCACCGCAGGGCGAACAATACTCGACCCTGAATCATCCAGGTTAGGCCGGGCGTAATAAGACATAGTACGCTCGGCCGCCGGGGGAAGGTTAGGTGCGGCCATAACTACAACAGCGGGTTCTCCGATAGATTCTTCGGGATCTAAAGAAGGATTTCGGCGATGAGATCGGATACGCGCAAGAGAGCGTTCGATCTCAGGGTCGAAGTCTAAATCTTCAGACTCTGAGGGTTGTCCTCGGGTCATACACCCAAACAAAAATAAAACAAAAATAAATTTTTTTTTTGTGTTTTTTTTTTTAAAAAATAAAGTTTTTAGTTTTTTTTTTTATAGAAAATAAGTAAAATTAATAGACTCCGGAATTCGAAATAGCAACTCGAAAAGAGGGTCCCCGGCAACGGCGCCAAAAACTTGATTGGCCCGCGAACAGACTCTTACTGTGGTTGGTTCGGTGAGTCGATCGCCGCGGGCTTGCTCGGGTAGGCAAGTGCACCTATCGCAAGTAGTACTCGATATTCGGGGGAATACCGAGGTCGTATTGTTCTCGGGGTCGCGTTGACTATTCTTACTCCTCCGGGAGGACTATTATTTTACTGAAAATAAGGTGGATTTTTTTTACTTAATAAAAAGGCGGAAAAGCAAAGGAGCGAAAAAACGATTTAGAGAATATTCGATGAAGGGTTAACGCTCGGCATCGAATCGGATTAAGACTAAAATAATTTTTAATAATAAAAAGACTTAATTTTCAAATTAATAATAAGGCAACTTGGCCGTGGAGGTTCCACAAATGTGAGCTCACCTAGCTATAGGGATATCGCTCACCTAAACGTTAAGACTATTCGACCGAACGTTAGTCCGACGAAGGATTCCTCTTAACGCCCGCTTTACGCTAAGAACCCCGCTATTGGGTGGGGGACCCAATCCGGTAGAATTACGCTTGTCCTCTCTCGAGGGGGCACACGCAACTCTATTTACCCAGGGGTGATCGGTCCATATGCACGGCCTCTCGGCTAGCTAGCATATGGACTACGGAAATAGGGCCCACACATCGATTATGTGGTCCTACGCGTCGTAAACCCGGGGTAAACCCTAAGTGCTTAAATTAAAATGAAAAAAAGAACTTTAATTATTATAAATCATTTCAAATGTCCCAATGCTCTTCGATGCCGAGGCTAATAACGATTAGCCACACATCGGTATGGGGACGGCTTATAATTTAGTGAGGCGCGAGTTCGAAATTAAATGCTAAACGATTATAAGAAAGAGACAAAAGAAAAATAACAATATTTAGAGAGCTAAAAAGTTAACTAAATGAGAACTCACGCACACTCCAAATTATAAATTAAACAAAAGCTAAGTTACACATAAAAGAAAATTGCATATTCAAATTTGCGAGTCCCACTCAAACGAGTGGGGGCGGTAATTAAAGGCTGAAAATTGCAAGTCCTACTCAAACGAGTAGGACTGAAATGAAAGCGAGTCCTACTCAAATGAGTAGGAGAAAATAAATGCGATTACAGGGCTAAAAAGTCCGGCCATTTAACTCAAGTGAGTAGGCGGAAAAAAATAAAGAAAGTAAAATTGCAAGTCCTACTCAGACGAGTAGGACTGAAAATGAAAACGATGCGCCATTTAACTCTTAACGAGTAGGCGGAAATAAATGCACACGAACACACACACCCCATATGAAATTCAAGAAAGCAATAAAGCTAACACCTACACTCACACACTCTACATAATTTGAATCAAAGCATTAAAAGGAAAGCATTAAAAGAAAGCATGAAAAGCTAACACCTACACTCACACACTCTACACAATTTAAATCAAAGCATAAAAATTATACACCTACACTCACACACACTTCATGAAAAATCAAAGTTACCTAAAAATTAAAACTTTAACTATTTCAAGCATAGGTTTTGCCAAAAACAAATAAAAAGAAGAAATTAAAATTTTTGAAGACAAAAGTTTTTCAAAATAAATTAAAAAACCAAAGTTTTTGAAAAATAAAAATTTCAACATTTTCATTCCTAGGATTTCATAAAAGAGCAAAAAGGTTGAAATAAAAGTGAAAGAAGGAAAAAGGTTTTCATTCCAAAATGAAGCTAAGTAAAAAAAACAAAGGAAACTTTAACTCTTTTACATACTCATAAGAGTGAAGATGTTGAAGAAGACAAGAAAAAAAGGAAAACCTAATTCATCATTTCATGAGTTTCTAACAAAACCTATTTTGAAAAATCAAAGGCATATAAAGAGGAAAACATAACATTCCTAAGCATGAAAACAAATAAAAAAAACATGTAAAGTAAGCAAATTACACTCATACACACACACACACTTTTCATAAATGAAGAACAAGTGAAGAACAAAGAATAAAAAGGGAAAGAGGTGAGCCATCCAAATGAACTTTTCATGCCAAATAAAGAGAGAAAATCTAACATTTTTATTAAAATTTTCAAGCTATTACAAAGCTAAAAGGTAAATCAAAAACAAAACATGAAATAAGAAGGGAGAAATCTCCTTACATAGCACTAGAATCCACGGATTAGCCCACAAAAAGACACTAACTTGGCCCAAAAATCTGAACCCTTGGACCTTACAGAACTGGGCTATTTATAGGAAAAAATTTCTAAGTACACGCCCTCGGTCACGGGCGTGACATGGGGGCGTGACAGTACTATTCATGAAGGCGGCTGGCGATTGGACAGCAAAGTTGACTTCGGGCTGAGTTCGCAGCAGTCACGCCCCAGGTCACGGGCGTGACCTAGGGCGTGTCGGGGAGGTAGAACCGGGCGCGGGTTGCGTCAAATGTCCTCGGCAGCGTCTTGTCGGGCCAGCTGGAAAGGTCACGCCCCATGTCACGGGCGTGACTATGGGCGTGACAGTTGGGTCGACACTCGACGAATGTCGAGCAGAAAGTGTCGAGTCGAAATCGTTGAGCTGAAATTGGGTCACGCCCCAGGTCACGGGCGTGACTATGGGCGTGACAGTCGGGGTCGACACTCGACGATCGTCGAGTGGAATTCGTCGAGAGGAGAGGACACGGGCTTGGGTCACGCCCCGTGTCGGGTGACACGGGCGTGTCGCCAGGCGTGTCAAGCCTTTTCTTCAGAAATTTTCCGATTTCAGGGGAAATGCACAGTCACGGCTCGGTCACGGGCGTGACCCATGTGTCACGGGCGTGTACTTCCCAATTTTTGGCAGATTTTGGAATTTTTCTGAAAATCAAAATAAAACAAGTTAGGAGAAAATTTACAAGAATAGGAACATTTTATTGAACAAAAATAAGTAAAAATGACGAAAATAAATGAAAATGACTAAATTAATGTGCATAAAAATACGCATATTTACAGTTCATCACGTGTGCTTCCGCCGAGGCCCTTGGCCTTCCTAGGATAGTCTTCCTTAGCGATGGATCGGCGGGAACCTGCTGCAAACTACAGGCCGGAAGCATGGCTCACGAACCCTTAGGTCAGAACCGTCCCCTTTAGCATGCGCGAATCCCTTCAGGCTCGTCCCATAACGATTCCGCCTATTTGTTCGAGAATATTAAGAGGAGCCTTCTCGGCGAAAGCTCCCCCTCTGCGAGACCTCTTTGACGGGGACTTCCCTGTCGAGATCTATCCCTGCCGAGACCTTTCCTACCTTTTCCATTTTGTGTTCCCGATGCACTTCCTGCCTTGTCCAAACCAAGCCAACCAAACCAACCTATCCCCCACTAGCGAGCCTTCGGACCTGTTAGCTAGATGAGAGCCTGCGCAGTGGGTCTACCTGGGGCCGAGCCGAGCTCGGGGTGCCGATGATGTTCTCAAACCAACCAAACCTATCCCCCACAGGTGAGCCTACAGACCTGCCAGCTAGATGAGAGCCTGCGCAGTGGGTCTACCGGGGGCCGAGCCGAGCTCGGGGTGCCGATGATGTTTCCACAATCCTAACCCAACCTACCCTAACCTATCCTAACCTATCCCCCACAGGGGAGCCTACGGACCTGCCAGCTAGTAGGAGCCAGACAGCGGGTCTACCTAGGGCCGAGCCGAGCTCGGGGTGCCAATGACGTTCTCAAACCAACCAAACCTATCCCCCACAGGCGAGCCTACGGACCTGCCAGCTAGATGAGAGACTGCGCAGCGGGTCTACCTGGGGACGAGTCGAGCTCGGGATGTCGATGAAGATCTCAATCCAACCAAACCTATCCCCCACAGGCGAGCCTACGGACCTGCCAGCTAGATGAGAGCCTGCGTAGTAGGTTTACCTGGGGCCGAGCCGAGCTCGGGGTGCCGATGAAGATCTCAATCCAACCGAACCTATCCCCCACAAGCGAGCCTACGGACCTGCCAGCTAGATGAGAGCCTGCGCAGTGGGTCTACCTGGGGCTGAGCCGAGCTCGGGGTGTCGATGAAGATCTCAATCCAACCAAACCTATCCCCCACAGGCGAGCCTACGGACCTGCCAGCTAGATGAGAGCCTGCGCAGCGGGTCTACCTGGGGCCGAGCCGAGCTCGGGGTGTTGATGAAGATCTCAATCCGACCAAACCTATCCCCCACAGGCGAGCCTACGGACCTGCCAGCTAGATGAGAGCCTGCGCAGCGGTTCTACCTGGGGCCAAGCCGAGCTCGGGGTGTCGATGAAGATCTCAATCCAACCAAACCTATCCCCCACAGGTGAGCCTACGGACCTGCCAGCTAGATGAGAGCCTGTGCAGCGGGACTACCTGGGGCCGAGCCGAGCTCGAGGTGTCGATGAAGATCTCAATCCAACCAAACCTATCCCCCACATGCGAGCCTACGGACCTGCCAGCTAGATGAGAGCCTGCGCAGCGGGTCTACCTGGGGCCGAGCCGAGCTCGGGGTGTCGATGAAGATGTCAATCCAACCAAACCTATACCCCACAGGCGAGCCTACGGACCTGGCAGCTAGATGAGAGCCTGCGCAGCGGGTCTACCTGGGGCCGAGCCGAGCTCGGGGTGTCGATGAAGATCTCAATCCAACCAAACCTATCCCCCACAGGCGAGCCTTCGGACCTTCCAGCTAGATAAGATCCTGCGCAGTGGGTCTACCTGGGGCCGAGCCGAGCTCGGGGTGTTGATGAAGATCTCAATCCAACCAAACCTATCCCCCACATGCGAGCCTACGGACCTGCCAGCTAGATGAGAGCCTGCGAAGCGGGTCTACTTGGGGCCGAGCTGAGCTCGGGGTGTCGATGAAGATCTCAATCCAACCAAACCTATCCCCCACATGCGAGCCTACGGACCTGCCAGCTAGATGAGAGCCTGCGTAGCGGGTCTACCTGGGCCGAGCCGAGCTCGGGGTGTCGATGAAGATCTCAATCCAACAAAACCTATCCCCCACAGGCGAGCCTACGGACCTGCCAGCTAGATGAGAGCCTGCGCAGCGGGTCTACCTAGGGCCGAGCCGAGCTCGGGGTGTCGATGAAGATCTCAATCCAACCAAACCTATCCCCCACAGGCGAGCCTACGGACCTGCCAGCTAGATGAGAGCCTGCGCAGCGGGTCTACCTAGGGCAGAGCCGAGCTCGGGGTGTCGATGAAGATCTCAATCCAACCAAACATATCCCCCATAGGCAAGCCTACGGACCTGCCAGCTAGATAAGAGCCTGCGCAGCGGGTCTACCTGGGGCCGAGCCGAGCTCGGGGTGCCGATGAAGATCTCAATCCAACCAAACCTATCCCCCACAGGCGAGCCTACGGACCTACCAGCTAGATGAGAGCCTGCGCAGCGGGTCTACCTAGGGCCGAGCCGAGCTCGGGGTGTCGATGAAGATCTCAATCCAACCAAACCTATCCCCCACAGGCGAGCCTACAGACCTGCCAGCTAGATGAGAGCCTGCGCAGCGGGTCTACCTGGGGCCGAGCCGAGCTCGGGGTATTATAAAACACATGAGTATGCTATATTATGAAACAATTTGACAATGGTTGAGGGAAAATCAATCGATGTAGTATAATAAGGTTATTGTTGAGATACATGGTTACATCCTTCCCCCTTTTACGGGTAGAAGTGTTTTAGGTCATCACCGCTCCAGGTGTGGCTTAGGGCCCTCCCTTCCACGTCTTGGAGGTAGTATCCCCCTGTTCCGAGGACTTCCTTCACTGTGTATGGACCTTCCCAGTTCGGGTGGAGCTTGCCCACGGGAGCCGACCTTCCTGCTGCGTCAACCTTTCTCAGCACCAGATCCCCTTCAGTAAACTGCTTGACCCTGACATGCTTATAAAAATGCTTGGCCATTCGCCGCTTGATCTCTTCTTGCCTGATAACTGCCACGTCTCGCAGTTCTTCCACCATATCTAACGAGAGGCGTTACCCCTCCTCATTTTCCAGCCTCCAAGTCTCGTCTCCTTCGCCCGCGGCCGTGACTCGCGGGGACCGGACCTCGAACTCCACTGGTAGGACGACCTCACACCCATGAGAGAGCTTGAAGGGGGTCTCACCGGTGGCCGTGTTCGGGGTCGTACGCAGGGCCCAGAGGACCGAGGGGAGCTGCTCCACCCAATTCCCCTTTAAGTTCTCCACCTTTTTCTTTAGTAGGTTCACAATGATTTTGTTTGCTGCTTCCACCTGGCCGTTACTCCGGGGGTGGTGGACGGAGGCAAACCGGAGATCTATCCCTAGTTGGGCGCAGAAGCTGATGAACTCCTCGCTGGCAAACTGGGGGTCGTTATCAGTCACTATTGCTTGGGGCAGCCCATGTCTGCAAATGATCTCCCCCGAGACGAAGTTCCTTATGACCTGCGAAGTGACCTTGGCCAAGGCTTTAACCTCTAGCAACTTCGAGAAATAATCGACCATGACCAAGAGGAATCTCCTCTGCCCACTAGCCGGAGGAAAGGGCCCAACTAAGTCCATTCCCCAGATAGCGAATGGCCACGGTGCCGTGATAATTCGGAGCCTCTGAGCTACCAAGAGCTGAAGGGGGGCGTAAAGCTGACATTTTTGACACCTCCTCGCAAATTTCATGGCATCCTTCCTTAGGGTGGGCCAGAAGTACCCCTGCCTGACCACCCTTGCCTCCAGTGTCCTTCCTCCAGAGTGACTGCCGCACTCGCCCGAGTGCACCTCCCTCAATATCTTCGGGATCTCTTCTTCGGTCACACACCTAGCTAGGAGCCCTGACAACATCTTATGATGCATGCCCCCCTCCATCATTAAGTAGTGAGCTGCTTTGCGCTTGAAGCTTCTCCCGACCTTGGTCCCCTCAGGAAGTTCACCGGTGGTTAGGAAGGTCACAAATGGATCCACCCACAAGGGTTGCCGATCCACCACCATCAACTCTCCTTCCTCGATAGCCGCTCAGAATAGCTCCGTCAAGGTCCCTCCTCCCCGAGGTCCGAACTTGGCTAATCGATCGGAGGCTACACTTTCTTCCCTTGGAACATGTTGAATTCAGAATGACCGGAATCCTCTGATGATCGCCCTTACCTTGGAGAGGTATTTGATGAGGGTAGGCTCCCGAGCCTCAAACTCTCCCCGGATCTGCAATGCTACTGCCTTTGAATCAGCGAAAACTTCTACATCCCGAATCTCCAGCTCCTTTGCCAAGCGGAGGCCAGCGATCACGGCCTCATATTCCGCTTGATTATTGGTCACGGGGAAATGTAAAATGACCGCTTGCTCTATGGTTACCCCCTGAGGACTTG
Source organism: Platanthera guangdongensis (assembly GCA_039583875.1). Lineage (NCBI taxonomy): Eukaryota > Viridiplantae > Streptophyta > Magnoliopsida > Asparagales > Orchidaceae > Platanthera > Platanthera guangdongensis. The sequence continues at coordinate 133,431,776 of CM077158.1, forward strand.
TCAATACCACCCCTGCCCCAAGGGAGTGCCTTCCCGAGGCCCCATCAACCATCAACTTCCATACTTCTCAAGGTTGCTGCTCTCCCCCCTCGACTTCAATGATGTAGTCTACTAGGAAGTCCGCCACTACCTGTGCCTTGATGGAGAGCCTTGGGACAAAGGAGATGTCGAACTCGCTTAGCTCAATGGACCACTTAGCCAGTCTCCCCGAGTCCTCCACTCCTTCGAAGATCTTGCGAAGAGGGTGGTCGGTCACCACCCTAATCGAATGTGCTTGAAAGTACGGCCGGAGTTTCCTTGCCGAGATGACCAAGGCGTAAGCGAGCTTTTCCAGGATGGGGTAGCGAAGCTCTGCTTTCCTCAATATCCGGCTGACGTAGTAGATGGGCAGCTGCTTCTTTCCTTCTTCCCTCACTAGGATGGAGCTCACCGTCTCCGCTCCTACCCCGAGGTACATGGTCAGGTCCTCTCCTTCCTTTGGGCTCTGAAGCAGAGGAGCCTGAGAGAGTTGTCTTTTCAGCCCTTGGAAGGCCTCTTCGCACTCGGTTGTCCATTCGAACCTTTGATTCCCCCGCAGCACCTTAAAGAATGAAGAACACTTGTCTCCTGCCCTAGAGAGGAACCTACTTAGCCCAGCCAGCTTGCCTGTCAAGCGCTGGACCTCCTTGGCGTCGCGAGGTGACTCTAAATCCAGGATGGCCTTTACCTTGTCCGGGTTGGGCTCCACCCCCGCCAGAGTCAGAAGATGCCCGAGGAACTTCCCGCGGCTGGCCCCGAAGACACACTTCAAGGGGTTCAGCCTCATCTTGAACCTTCTTAAGGTGGCGAATGTTTCCTCCAGATCTTGTAGGTGCGAAACCATGCACTTGCTTTTGATCATTAGGTCGTCGACGTAGACCTCCAAGTTCCTCCCCCTCTGATCCCGGAAGACTCGATCCATCATGCGCTTATAGGTAGCCCCTGCATTCTTTAACCAAAAGGGCATCATTTTGTAACAAAAGCATCCCTCCCTCGTGATGAAGGAAACATCCTTGGTATCAGGAGGGTGCATCCGGATCTGGTGATAACCTGAAAAAGCATCTAAAAAGCTCATGACAGAAAAACCGACGGCCGAATCAACCAGCACGTCGATCCGAGGCAGGGGGTAGCAATCCTTAGGGCATGATTTATTTAACAAAGAAAAGTCAATACACATTCTCCATTTTCCACATCCCTTCTTTACCATTACCACATTGGAGATCCAGCCTGGATACTGGATCTCTGAGATGAAGCCCGCCTCCAGGAGCTTCTTGACCTCCTCGCATATTGGCTCCTCCAGCTTTGTTGCGATGGTCCTCATCTTCTGGCGGATGGGGCGAGTGCGGGGGTCCAAGTTCAGGCGATGGCAGGCCATGTCTGCGTCGATGTCTGGCATGTCCGCCACGCTCCAGGCGAAGATGTCGACGTTGCCTTGAATGGAAGCCCGCACTTGCTCCCGGGCCTTGGGACTCAAGCCCCCGCTGACCCGCACCCTTTGTACTTTCCCTGCGCTGGTGAAGACCTCCATCTCCACCACTTCTTCAGCCGGCTCCAGCCTCGACTGCTCCCAGCCGGCCCTTGCCTCTTCCTCCAGCTCCAGCTCCCCCCTTTCTACCTCCTCCTCGACCTCCATCTCTTCTACCAGCCCCTCCTGCTGCTGCACAACTCCCATGCCCCTCGGGGCCTCTCCCTCAACTCCTCCTGCCGCTTGTTCTCCTACTTCCACCGCCCCTCTTGGGCTCTCCTGCTCCTCGTCCCCCCGGACCAGCTGCACATCTCCTTGCTGCTTCTCAGTCTCCCCTTCTCCCAGTTCCCCTTCAACTACCTCTCTTGCCTCCTCTAGGCCCAATCCCTCTTCCTCAACGACCTCCCCAAGTGCCTCCATCTCAATCTCCAACTCCTCTGCCTCTGCCATCCATGACACGGTGTTGACTGCTGTAACGTAACATTGTCTTGCCACCTTCAGGTCCCCTCTTACCCTGACCTACACCCCCCCCCCCCATTGTTGAACTTGAGGCATTGATGGAACGAGGAGGGGACGCAGCGAAAGGCGCTGATGAGGGGGCACCCAAAGATGGCATTATACCTGCTCGGGGCGTCCATGATCACGAACCTACAGTTCCGTAACACGCCCCCCAACCTTACGTGCAGCCCTACTCCTCCTTATACCTCTTTCCTCTCTCCGGAGAACCCGAACAGAGGTCCATCCGAAGCCAAGACCCTCTTCCCTTCAACCCTCATCTCATCAAAGGCCTTCTGAAGATGACATTTACCGAGCTCCCGTTATCTACCAGTATCCTCGAGACCGTATAATTTTCCACCGCCGTCCGGATCACCAGGGCGTCACAGAATGGATCCTCATAGTCTGGCATGTCTGCCGATGAGAAAGTGATCTTTTCTTCTGGTGGGGGAACCTGGGAGGTAGAGGCCACCCCCCTTCGGTACATGGTTTGCAGGCTCCCCTTGCGGGTTGCCTCAATCCCCACTCCTCCGTGAATCACCCCGATTCCTCCCCGGGTCCCTACATCTACCCGATCTTCGCACCTATCTTCCAACTCGCCCTGCTGCACCTCTACTATCCTTACCGGTGGATCCTGCCTCCCTGCTCCCCTTGCTTCTCTTAACTCTAAGAACTCCGGGCAGGTGGCCGTTGCGTGGCCTTCCTCCTGGTGGAAGTCACAAAAAAGCAACGCCTCCCCGCCCCTTCTTCCCTCTCCTCTCCCTCTTCTCGCTCCTCCTCGAGCTCCTCTCCCAGCTCCTCTTCCTCTTCCCACTTCCATGGCCTCCTGCGGTGGTGGGGGACGACCCCTCGGCTCCTGCCTCCATGCCGGTCGGTCGAACCTCCGGGGTTCCCGCAGGTTATCTCTCCCCTGGTAGCCTTCTCCTGGGCCCTGGGGGCGACCCTCCTGGGGCCTCCAACCTAACCGGTTGTTCGGCTCCCGGGCCCCCCATCCCTGCTGCTGCCCAAACCTTCGGGGCTCTTCCCTTCTCCTTTCTTCCCTTTGCTCCCTCTGTTCCCTCGGCTCCTTCTGTCTTCCCGCTGCTGGTTCCTTCACGTCGTCCTCCCCCAGCCTGGCCAACTTCCTGGCGAATGCTGGGTTTGCTCTCTCGAAGTCAATCTCCTTTTCCGCCCTCTCCATGAGCTCCTCAAAGGAGAGGGGAGGCACCCTCTTCAACTCCATGCTAAAGAATCCCGGTCTCAGCCCCAGGGTGAAGGCCAGCCTCAGTGCGTACCCTGGGACCTCCTGGACCAGGAGGATCTCTTCCTGAAACCGGTCGACATAGTGAACCAGCATCTCGTCCAGCTTCTGCCTCACCGCAAACAGGCACTCCGCTTCCTTCTTTCACTTCTTCGAGGTTGAGAACCTCAACAGGAAACTTCTCCGTAGATCCTCAAAACAGTAGATTGAGCTTGCTGGCAACTGGTGGAACCAGTCCCGAGCCTTCTCCTTCAACGTGACGGCAAATAGCCGGCACTTGAAGGCATCCGTCATCTACCTTATCGATACAACATCCTCAAACCACTGTACGTGCTATACAGGGTCATCCTTCCCCGAGTAGTAGGACATGTCAGGCTCCCGGAACCCCTCCGGTACCGGAGCTGAGATGATGAGCTCGCAAAACGGGCTCTCGCCTCCTATCTGGCGAGAGGGTACGTCCCGCGGTCTCGGCTGACTGGCCCGATCCGCGATACCGTACCCCGGGAAGAGCTCTCGCACTGCCACTTCCTTCTCGCCCAGATCCGTCAGCGCCTCTTACCCGGGCGCTGACTTTGGCCAGGGAAGAGTTCTCGCGCCGCCAAATATCTCTCGCCCGCCTCCCCCGGGACCTCCTTTCCCGGGCGCTGCCTGGGGCATTCTCGCCCAAGAGCGGGACCTCTTCTATCGGGACCTGAGGGGTGGGCCACTCGCCTTTGGCCGAGAAGGCCAAACTGATCGTCTGCAGAACCTCTCGCCTGTATTCATCCAGCATCCTCTTCGTCGCTTCCTCTCCCCGGGTGGGGGAGCCTCCAGAACCTGACCCTTCACCTTCACCTCCAGCCATGAGACAAAACTCAAGGCTTTCCTGTATCAGCTGCCTTCCACGCTCACCGCACCAGAACTGTTGAAGCCAAATATGACCTCAACGGGAGTTCGAAGAAAAGGGGGGTGCAGCCAAAACCTACTTCTCTCGAGTCTCAACCCTCGACTGGATTCGAAGGACCTAAGACTGACCCAAAGCCTCAGCAGGGAGGTCCCACCTCACACCCGGAAGATCTCTGAGAGCTTCCCCTCCAAAGCCAAAGCTGGGCTTGGGGCTCCTCAGAAAGCACTGGAATTTGAGAGATAATGATAGCTTGCATTCTAAGGAGCCCTTATGGGTCTATTTATAGCATCTTGCTGACCTGAAATTACTGAAAAGCCCCTAGTTGGTCTGCCAATAGCCGAATCCCGCCGTTTTTCTGAGGGTACTGAAGTAATTTCTCCTGAGGGCAATTAGGACATTCTACCCAAGGCCCTGGGCCCCCCTCGGCGAGAGCAGAGCCGAGGACCTCCTGTCCAGAGCCTGGCGCGAACGCTCTCGCCTGCTTACAGGCGAGAGCCCTTTCATATTGGAGTCTGGCGCAAGCGCAAGCGTTCCCGTGCTGGCCGCGCTCGACGATCTTGGCACGCTGTTCTCCGTTTGACGATTCGGTTGCGCTCGCCGATCTTGGAACGACGATCTGGCGCAATCGTTCCCGCCCACTTGGGCGAGATCTTCTTTAGGGCGGGAAATCCTTCGGCCAGCCCAATTATGACCATTGCGCCTCCTGGTCTGACTCAGCGAATATGGGGTTGTACACTGCACACCAACTAAAATGTCTCCAATCACTTGAGATATAAGGTGATCCCTAAGTGTGACAAATTCAGTAGGTGAAGTTGGTTGTACAACAACTTGGGGAATAAATTCCTCTTGTGGAATAATATTAGCTATTGGAGGTTCTTCACTGATTCCACTGTCTTCATCTTCACTTTATTCAGCTTCATTGCCTTTAGCAATTTGTGGAGAAAGATAGCTAACAGCCTCATTAGTGAGGGTCAGTTCATTTAACTCCTCACACAAGTTTGGTTCCTGTAAGGAATTACTGGTAGAAGGATTCTTCTCCTTATAAAACATGTTAATTTCATCAAATATAATATATACAGATTCTTCAATTTTCATAGTGGATTTATTAAAGATCCTATAAGCCTTACTTACTTGGGAATATCCAAGAAAAATATCCATTTCTGCCTTGACTTTAAATTTTCTAATGTGTTTCTTATTGTTGTTGTGAATATAACATAAACAACCACATATTTTAAAATAATCTACTTTATGTTTCTTTCCTTTAAGTAGCTCATAAGGAATCTTATTCTTAAGTTTGTGTATAAGACTTCTATTCAGTACATAATTTGTTGTGCTCACAGCCTCTGCCCAAAAGGATAGTGGCAAATGATCATCTGCAAGTAATGTGCATGCTGATTCAATCAGGGTTCTATTTTCCCTTTCAGTAACCCCATTTTGTTGAGGTGTTATAGGAGCTGAGAAACAGTGCCAGATACCTTCCTTCTCACAGAACTCTTGCATAAGAAGAGACTCATACTCAGTACCATGATCACTTCTGATCAATGCAACAGGAGTAGAGTACTCAATCTATATGTTCTTGAGAAAATCTGTAAGAGCCTTGAAGTTATCATACTTAGGTCTCTGAAAGAATACTCAAGTGAATCTAGAGAAGTCATCTACAATCACTAAAGTATAAGATTTCCCTCCTATACTTTGTACAGCTATAGGGTCAAAAAAGTCCATATATAGTAAGTACAATATTCTAGGTAAGTTACTTTTGTTTACTGATTTAAAGCTACTTTTAGTTTGCTTTCCTAATTGACAAGCCTTGTAAAGGCTTTCCTTCTTGTAGGGGCAAGAAGGCAATCCTCTAACAAGGTTGTCCCTAGATAGCTTGGCAATATTTTTCAAATTAACATGACCTATTATCCTATGCCAAAGGTCATTATTATTGCTAGTTGAGTTAAACAGGCAGATTTCAGTTTTGGCAGATTTAAAATTGACTATATAAATATTTCCTACTCTAGTGCCAGTCAAAAATAAATGGTTATCTAGAGAAGTAATAATACAGGAAGTTTTAGTGAATGATACCTGAAACCTTTCATCACATAATTGACTTATGGAGATAACGTTATGCTTCAGTCCACTTACATATGCAACATTCCTGAAGGTGACAGCTCCAATCTTGACTTTTCCATAGCCTTCAGTCTGGCCATAATTGGAGTCACAAAATATTACCTTGGGTCTTGGCTTTGACTTATAATGAGTTAGGTTGGCCTTATTTCCAGTCATATGTTTAGAATAACCACTATCCAAATACCACTATTGCTCTGTGGTAGGATCATCTTTCACCTGCAATAAAAGAGATTAGCCATTCTTGACCCAGGTTACCTTGGGTCCTTTCTTCACATAGTTAAAACTAGAAATAAATGAACATTCAGGTTGGCATTTATAACCTAAAGGGTGATATTTTCTAGGTGGTATAATCCATTGATTAATTTGGTTTATGGATGATCTTGGTTGATTATAAGTTTTGAAGGAATTTAAATTTCTGTTAAGTTGAACTGGGTTCGACGAATTTAAGTGAGTTCGTCTATCTGAGTTCGATGAATGAGGGTGAGTTCGTTGAACTCCACTTAGAGAATGAGAATATCCACTCTCTGGGCCCCCAAATCACCGATCTCGGTTCGACGAACCATACTGGTTTTGTCGATCGTAGTTCAACGAATTATTATAATTGAAATCTGCGTTCAAAGTTCGTCGACTGGAGTTTTACGAACTGTACAATTTCGTCGATCTGCGTTCGATTTAATCTGTTGAACATTGTTATAGTTAGAATTTTTCTCTTTATTTTTCTTTTTCTTATTCTTTGGTTTTAATTCAGTTTGTTTAGTATTATTATTATTGTCTATTTTTTCTTTTTCCTTTTCTGATACAAATTTTATAGGTGTAGTTAATGTATTTTCTGAATTAGTGGGGGTTGGCTTGATGATGCACCTAAGCCCAGCTTGCCATTAAGTCTAGCATTGACTGTGCTTGTGATGTCCATCAACTTGATGTTTCTCCCATTTAGGGATTCTTCAAGTTTCCTAGCCTCAGCTAATTCAGATTTTAGGGATATAATTTGTTCCTGTACTAAAGCTAATTCATCTTTTAACTTAACATTTTTAGAAACATAGTTTTCATGTTCAGTTATTTTTTCCCTAAGCATTTTGATTTTTTTTTCCAGAATTTATTAAATCTATACACATGGATTTAAATTCAGTTTTAAAATTATCAGAATTATATTCAAAATATGATAATACCTGATCTGCCTCTAAATCAGATTCTTCATTATCTGACTCTTCTGTTTGTTCCTCAACATCTAATGGGCTGCAAGAGGCATTGATAGCCATGAGGCAGAATTCCCTTTCTTTTGCTTCTTCTTCCTCTTCACTGGAGCTAGAGGATGTGGATTTTCTTCTGTATCACTCCAGGTTTCAGCAATAAAGCCCTTCTCCTTCTTTTTATTCTTTCTGAAGGAAGGTCTGATGTAGTGTTGCTTCCTGGAGTCATTCTCTCTTCTTCTTTCCTTCTTTTGATTCTCAGGACATTCAGAAATAAAGTGTCCCGGTTTCTTGCACCCAAAGCATACAATTTCCTTAGTGGGAGTTTTATCATACCTGGGTTTGTCATCATGTCTGGATGACTTTCTCCTGAAGTCCTTCTTTTCCATTTTGTAAAATCTCTTGGCTAAGAGACTCCGAAGTTCTTCATTTGATGTTGGAGCTTCAGTTTCTTCAGCAGCTTTAAAAGTTATATTCTGCTCCTTTCTTACTGGTGGAGGAGTCCTTAATTCTGCAGCTTATCTGGACTTGATCAACTACTCATAAGATTTGAGCTTTTGCAGGAGAGATTCTATGGAAATCTCATTCAAACTTCTGGCCTCCTTAATTGGCCATATCCTGGAATATCATGAGCTTGGGAAACACATGAGGATCTTGTCATTGATCTCAGTGAGAGAGATGTCTTTGTCCAAGGTCTTCAACTCACTGATGATTGCACTTAATCTGTTGTACATGTCACCAACATATTCTGTCTCTTCCTTCTTGAAGTTCGCATACTGGGAGATGAGAGTTGATCTCCTATCCTTTCTCTCATCAGCTGAACCAACAACCATCTGGTTTAGAGAGTCCTAGATAGCTTTTGCAGAAGTGCATTCAGCCACTTTTTGGAAGATATCATCTGACATAGTTTGTGCCAATATGTTCATGGCTTTAGCATCTGCAATCTTTTCCTTTTTCTGTGCATATGTCCACTCAGGTGGTGGAACATCATGATTGCTTGATGTTGATATAGATGTAGATGTAGAAGCTATTGGTTGAGGAGGACCTGTCAAAATAGAATTATAGATGTCCTCATCAATGGAATTCATATACAGCCTGATTCTTTCCTTCCAGATTGCAAATTTATTCAAATTACATACTGGAGGTCTGGTGCTTGCATAGTCTTTGATCTGTGCCATGCTGTGTAATAAATAAAACTAAGATCAGATCTAACAAAGGAACTTTTGGTTCAAGGGTTTGCTTGTACAACTAAAGGAACACTGCTCTTATACCAATTGAAAGATGGGGGTTTGATCTGATTACTCTAGAGGGGGGGGGGAATAGACTATATTAAAACTTTTGGTTGTTTAAGATTTTTACATCAGAGTAAAGAATAGGTGATACCAATAATGATAAAAAGTAAAAGCAATCTAAATTAATCTACTCTAACACAACAACCTAGTCTATCACAGCCACAACAAGAATAATAAGAGAAAGGGCAACCAGACAACACAAGAGATTTTCTAGGGGTTCCCCAACCTGGGTACATCCACTCTTCTACCACCTTGGTAGGAATCCACTAGCATGTTTTGATCAGGTGACTGCTACCTTTGAGCTTTTGATCAGGTGCCCAAAAACCCAAAAAAACTTTTGAAGGGAGTTAATAAACCCTTTATATAGGAGGGGGAGAGAGATTGATGGTGTCTTCTCTTTCTCAAACAACTGAGAAGACAAGTGGATTGGTGTTGTCAAGGCTTCTCCAGAAATCACTTGAAGCCTTACACAGGGTTTAGTAGCTCTTCAGCCTTGATTTATGATGATCTAAAAACTTCTGACTGATAGAGATTAGTTGTCCTTGAAAGCCCTTGGAGTGGAAGTTGAAGAAGACTCTTGATAGTGATTGTTGTTGTTCTTCTTCTTCAAAATGATCAAGGAGAAAACAAAGTATTTTCTGTGCAGAGAAGAAACGGATGATCTTGAGTATGTCTCTGTCGAATTCTCCTTTGAATTTTGAATTCTCTGCATTAATTACTGATGGCCTGGAGAATGAAAATCGGCTGGAGAATATTTGCATTGATGAGTTTCCCCAACTATCCTAATTAATTAACCAAGTAATTATCCTGATGAAGACCATAATAAATGCTGCCAACAACGACCATATTCAGAGAATATAAGCATTAATTACTTCAGGAAATAACTGCTAAATAATATGGAATAAAGGACAGAAAATAGGGAAAACTATAAGTCAGGATCTGCACAGAAATCGTCGACCATAGAATAGATTTCGTTGACCTAAGATCCAAGTTCGTCGAGCTGAGAAATCATGTTCGTCGACCTGAGAAAACTTGTTCGTTGACCTGATAAAACTTTTTCGTCGACCTGAGATATAAGTTCGTCGACCAGATCTCAGCTAACTGCATTTTGTGAAAAAATTTCCAATTCTGTGGTCCAAGTTCCTCGAGCACAGATTCTGTCTTTGTCGAGCTGAGTTTAGAGAAGATATTCTGGAAAGAATGTGTTGAAGTTGAAATCCAGACTTCGTCGACCCGAGCTCAAATATTGTTGAGCTCAGCTCAGAGAAATAACTTTGAGTTTATCGATAAGCGATCGACGATCGTTGAGCTGAGTTCGATGAACGTCGAACTTATATACTGAACTTGATTTTATCTAAGTCTTGAGTCATCTGAAGTCTTCTGCTGGCTGGTCCATGTATGGTTTATCCTAAAGATTTAGCCTAGACTCTATCACTCAAAACAAATGACCCTGGCTATACATTATGGGTCAGATATCCTAGTTAGTGAATCTAGCCCAAATCCAACTAGGGATCCAACAGCTCCTACAGCTAAGTGGTATACAAACTACCTACCTAAGCCTTATCTCTAAGGCCTATAACTCAGGCTATTCATCCCTACAACTTCATGCACAAGTCCCTACTCTCAGAGTGCAGCAGCACTTCTACGGCTCAGTACCCTTCCAGGTACTAACCTCAGTGCCCTTCCAGACACCTACAACTCAGCCTCCTCCAAGGCCTACAACTCAGGGACATACTTGTCACCTACAGCTCAATGACTCACCAGTCACCTACCTCAGGCACTAGGCCCTACTACTCAGGCTGGGAGGACAGTACTACTCTCAGATCCACACTTGGATCTACCTCAGTACCCCAGCAAAGCACCTACCTCAGTGACTAATTAGTCACCTACAACTCAGGCCAAAAGGCCCTACAGCTGAAATTTAGACAACCTGAATTATACATAAATTTAAACATTAAGTTAAAGTAAATTTAAAACTCTGACTCAGAGTTAAATCTCTGAGTCCACCTTGCTAGACTGAGTAGATATCAGTCCAGCCGTCTTATTGTAGAAGGAATGAGTTTTCTTCTACAACAACTGCTTCTCTACTACATTGAATAGCAGCTACCTGCTGTTGAAGGCTGATGGCCCTTCACAGAGCAATCTCCTTGCTGATTAAATGAATCAGCTGCCTTGTTCTTCAAAGAACAAACTTGCTGAAATGGAAAGAGCTTCAGCTATCTTTCTCTGTCTTGCTAGCTTGCACTGCTGGACTTGGCTTTCAAGCTTATCGGAGAAGATGAAGTCCAACCGCCTCTATTTTCCATGTTTCTTCGTTTGTAGTTATTAACCTAATTCCCAGTTTCTCTCTTCCTTTTATATTTGTTGATTTGAATCAACGAAACAAATTGAGTGTCGGCCCCACCCAAGGATGGTCAACGCCACCTCCCTCAGAAAAGGACAAATAGTAGCTTCCGACCCTACTGTAGCTTTCCCGCAATGGCATGAACAATTTTTGTTGGAACCGATATTTCACATTCTCTGTGTTTAAGAATATCAAATCCACAGTTGTGTTTGATCATGATGTATGTTGATAGAGTGTGCAGGTTGTTAGGTGCAAGCAACAGAGAAGGCTCATATGGATACTACCGCCAGGCGCTAGCACTAACACGCCGCGCTAGCCTGTCGATGAATGTCTCGAGTAGAAGCCTCAAGACTCTATGCTACCACCAGGCGTTAGTACTACCGCAGGTTCTAATGCGATGATTTATTTGGACCTAGCGCTCTGGATGATTTCGGCGCTAGCTCTACCGCGTCGTGTGAGGTCTTCGACGAGTTTCGAAGGCAGAAATGTCGAGCTCAGCATTACCGCCAGACGACTGGATTACCGCAGGCGGTAACTAAATGATTTATTTGGTCCTAGCGCTCTGGAAGATTTCGGCAGTAGCACATACCACACGACGCTAGCCTTGTCAAATCGATGTTACCTTTTCAGGAACGTCGCATCTTATGTTACCGCGCGGTGGTAGGTGATGAAGAATTTTATAGTTTTGAAAATTATATCCAAACTATAATCTCGAAATAGGCAAGTGCACCCATCGAAATTTAGTATAGGAAATATCGTATTAGACTCGGGGCCTGTTGATTACTCCTACTCACGCAAATTAATATTATTTTATCGATTAATAAAAGAAGTGAATTAAAATTACAACTAGAAAATAAACTAAAACGAAAACACCTGATCTAGACTTACTTTATAATAAAATAAACATCATCATTAAGGTAAACTTCTAAATTACCTACTTCCACTGTGGAGGTTCCTAAATTACGAAAACGCCTCTCTCGAGAATACGCTCTTGACTAAACTTAGGTTGATCGATTAAGACCTCTCGGCCAGTCGAAACCCCTAAGCCTGCTTTAGGAAGTGAACCCCTCTATTGGATTTCACTCCAATCCAGAAGAGTTATGTCGTCCTCTCTCGAGGAGTGCAATCAACTTCTTTTATCTTTGAGTGATCTCCCCGTATCCGCAACCTCTCGGTCATTTAGGATATGGATCTTAGATCGAAATCGGAAGTAATAAATCAAAGATAAATCAGAAGCGATAAATTAAGAGTTGACAAAAAGAAGAAGACTAATTTATTCCAAAGCTTGACAAGATCAAGTGCAAATAGAATTAGATTCTCATTATCATAATAGAAGGATACATGAACAGAAAAGCAAAGACATTCTAAAAATTAAAAGGCTAGAATTAAAGACTACAATTATGAAATTGAAATTATAGGAAAGAAAATACATAAAATAGGAAAACTAGCTACTTAACTACTCCTAGATTGACCTCCTTGTCCCCCAAAGCTTCTGGCTCGATCTGGAATTTATAGAAATTTTTCTTGAAGGTCACGCCCTAGGTCACGCCCTTGACCTAGGACATGTCAGGCTCGGAACCGCCGTCTTAAAAGCCCGGGAACGTTGGAGGAGAAACCGCCAAAATTTGTTAAATGGCGGGTCACGCCCCTAGGTCACGCCCGTGACCTAGGGCGTGTCACTATAGTTTCTGGAAAACCGAGGGATGCTGAAAATGGCGGGAGTAAATTCTGGCAGTTCCTGAAGTGTCACGCCCCTAGGTCACGCCCGTGACCTAGGGCGTGTACTGACCGGGTCAGCAAACGACTGGAAACGGCGCATTCTGGCATCAATTCGGCAGTTTCGGGTTAGTCATGCCCTAGGTCACGCCCGTGACCTGGGGGCGTGTACTTAGGAAATGTTCCAGAATTGCCCCGGGAAGATTTCTGTAGAAAATTATTTTCTTGAACTAGTCACGCCCGTGTTCACACCCTGGTCACGCCCGTGTCCTTGGGGCGTGTACTTGTGAAATTCTTCAGATTTGTAGAGGACGTCGTCCTCTTTCCGTTGACTGGTTGCACGTCCCGTAACTCTTCCTGGTTTGAAAGTTATGGTCATTTGAATTTCAGCTATCCGTTGCCAAAAATGTTAATTTTCTCAAAATGTTTTCGGATCTTTGCCATGGACTTGAAAATGATATTTGGAGCCCATATTGACCTGAAATATAAAAATAAATGAATTATTATATATATTAATATAAATCCAAATAAATTATACTATTTATTTATAAAAAAAACTAAACTAAAATAACTATATAAATTAACTTATCAAATACCCCCACACTTAATCTTTTGCTATTCCAGAGCAAAACTATGAGAAGTATTTATAAGAAAATAATATAATTTTTTAATCAAACTAAAAAATTATAAAATCAAAAGAGTGTTAAAAATTAATTTTAGGGATTCAAATTTTTAAGTCCTAAAATATGAAAGTAAAAAGTGAAGAGCTAAATATTTAGCAAAGTTTTCTCTAATAAAATAATTAGAACTCAAAATTAAGTATTTAGCAAACAAAATTAGATTAAAAATTATAAACACTTTTTCCACTAAAAAGAGACTTCAAGGAAAATTAAACTACTACTTATGCTCTCTTACAAATTTAATTTAAATCTAAGCAATTATATTGGGTTTTGGGTTTGGAAAAAGGAAAATTGAAGAGATCTTAGATTGGGGGTGATGAATTTTATCCTCTCACCCCGCACAATTTTTTTCTTTTTTGATATTTTTTTTTCTTTTTTTTTTCTCTTCAAACAAAATTATTTAGGAGAAATGAATTTTATCCTCTTACTCCTTTTTTTTTGGGGTTGCATATGTGTACCAAAGAATATTTAATTCCCATGACATATGATCTAACCAAAAATGAAAAATTGCATATGTGTACCAAGAGATAATGAATTTTATCATCTTATCCCCATGACATATGATATAACAAAAAAAATTAAAAATAAGAGGAAAGACTTAACAAATTTTAGATTAAATTAAAAAACTAAGAGAGCAACTATAGTGATTTAAGTTTTCCTAAAAATCTTAAAGCATAAAGTGAAAATAATTAAAATCTAAGAATTGTTAATCTAAATACCACAAAGTTGAAACTAATTACAATAAAAGAGAAAAAAGGGCTAAATAGATTTCTCCAAACAAATTTGCTTCATAAATTTATTTCATAAAATCAAATCACCTAAAAATTAAATTTAACTAACTTTGATGAAATAAAAGATTAGAAAATCAAAAATTATAGAACTTCTTATAAATAAACTCAAAATAAATTTTTGAAAAGTCACAAAAATATTAAGTAAGGGTTTATTATATTTTTTGGATTTTCTTTTTTTCCTATTTTTTTGTATTTTTTTATAAAATAAAAATAAAAAACAAAGTTTTGTAATTTTTTAAGATTTTTATATTTTTTAAAAATTTTAAAGATTTTTTCATTTTTTTTTATATTTTTAGATAAAAACAATAAAGATGAATCCACCCCCATACTTAAAAATAAACATTGTCCCCAATGTTTATAAGTCAAGTAAGAGGGGAGAAACAAGAAGAAATAAAATAAAAAAAAATTAGATTTTTTTTTAAAAAAAATATTAAAGATAAACAAGGGGTGTCTCCCAAGAGCGCTTTTCTTTTTCCCGTCTTTAAGCTAGACGGTTCGGGTTAGGAGAAAAGAAAATAAAAATTGAAATGAACGGGTAACTCCCTTAATTCTCGCTTTGGCGAAGATGCCAAAGTCGCTTGCCCAGCTACTCCTCTGCTTGCCTCTTGATTTTCCTTCTTGCAGTTGACTTGAAAATTTAGATTCAAATCACCTATGCATACCTGAGGTGATTTGAATCTTTCTAGATGAGCGGCAAATGGGTCGGGGACAACATTGTATTGCAATGACTCATTTACTACATGAAAATCATTAGTTAAAGACAAATCAAGGAGAAGCGCGTCAGAAAAATTTTTGCAAGGAGGAGGCTCTAGCGATGTTATAGGATTAGGTATAGGTTGTTTATTTTCTAAAATTAATTTTTCATCCGAAAATTTGTTTAAAATAAAATCGTCGGAAGTATCAAGTTCATAAATTTTCGCTCCTAAAAAGTCATAAATTGTGCATGGAGATTCATTAATAGGAGGAAAATTGGGAGTAGTAGGAGGAGAAACATATTCTTCTTCTACTCCTCCCTGCGCATCCATACACCTAACAAGCTCTTGAAATAAAAGTTGTTGTTCTTCTTTGGTATAAACAACTACTGGGGTACATGAAGAGTCATGTTCCTCATTAGCGACATTATCCGAAGGAGAAGAAAAATCATTAAAAGTAAGAAATTCTCACCCAAATTTTGGGGGAAAGAATCAAATTGAAATTGAGAAGATTCCCCAAAATTAAGAGAGAGAGCGTGCGGTGCGTAAGAAGAACAAAAATTAGGATCTAAATAATTGTTCTCATAACTCGGAAAGTTTTTCGGTTGATCTTGCGAACAATAAAAACCAAAATCCGAGTTAGAAGTAAAATTATTTAAATCAAAATAATCATTCGCATTTGAAAAATTATTTTCATGAGAAATAATTGAATTGGAAAAATTAGTTTCATGAAAATTTAAAGCAGAATTAGCATCAAACTGAGGATAATTGTTAATTTCAAAATTATTTTCTTACCAAAATTTTTTATAATAATT
Organism: Platanthera guangdongensis; assembly: GCA_039583875.1. Taxonomy (NCBI): domain Eukaryota; kingdom Viridiplantae; phylum Streptophyta; class Magnoliopsida; order Asparagales; family Orchidaceae; genus Platanthera; species Platanthera guangdongensis. The sequence goes on from CM077158.1 coordinate 133,447,515, forward strand.
ATAATAACAATTATCACTATGATGAGGAGCACCACAATAAGAACAAGAAATTTGACGCTGTCTTGCGGCTTGCAAAATATTGAGTTGATTTTGAAGCCTGGCTATTTGAGCGGCCAATTGAGATAACATTTTTTTATAAAAAGAAAAATAAAACAACCGTTACCTAATAGAAATGAATTTGAAAAAGAAAAGAAAAAAAAAGAATTGGGGATAATGAAAGAGAGTGATAAAAGTAATAAAATTTGCGTTTTCAAAATATCAACAAAATAGTCTCCGGCAACGGCGCCAAAAACTTGATGAAGAATTTTATAGTTTTGAAAATTATATCCAAACTATAATCTCGAAATAGGCAAGTGCACCTATCGAAATTTATTATAGGAAATGTCGTATTAGACTCGGGGCCTGTTGATTACTCCTACTCACGCAAATTAATATTATTTTATCGATTAATAAAAGAAGTGAATTAAAATTACAACTAGAAAATAAACTAAAACGAAAACACCTGATCTAGACTTACTTTATAATAAAATAAACATCATCATTAAGGTAAACTTCTAAATTACCTACTTCAACCGTGGAGGTTCATAAATTACGAAAACGCCTCTCTCGAGAACACGCTCTCGACTAAACTTAGGTTGATCGATTAAGACCTCTCGGCCAGTCGAAACCCCTAAGCCTGCTTTAGGAAGTGAACCCCTCTATTGGATTTCACTCCAATCCAGAAGAGTTATGTCGTCCTCTCTCGAGAAGTGCAATCAACTCCTTTTATCTTTGAGTGATCTCCCCGTATCCGCAACCTCTCGGTCATTTAGGATATGGATCTTAGATCGAAATCGGAAGTAATAAATCAAAGATAAATCAGAAGCGATAAATCAAAAGTTGACAAAAAGAAGAAGACTAATTTATTCCAAAGCTTGACAAGATCAAGTGCAAATAGAATTAGATTCTCATTATCATAATAGAAGGATACATGAACAGAAAAGCAAAGACATTCTAAAAATTAAAACGCTAGAATTAAAGACTACAATTATGAAATTGAAATTATAGGAAAGAAAATACATAAAACAGCAAAACTAGCTACTTAACTACTCCTAGATTGACCTCCTTGTCCCCCAAAGCTTCTGGCTCGATCTGGAATTTATAGAAATTTTTCTTGAAGGTCACGCCCTAGGTCACGCCCGTGACCTAGGGCGTGTCAGACTCGGAACCTCCGTCTTGAAAGCCCGGGAACATTGGAGGAGAAACCGCCAAAATTTGTTAAATGGCGGGTCACGCCCCTAGGTCACGCCCGTGACCTAGGGCGTGTCACTATAGTTTCTGGAAAACCGCGGGAAGCTGAAAACGGCGGGAGTAAATTCTGGCAGTTCCTGAAGTGTCACGCCCCTAGGTCACGCCCGTGACCTAGGGCGTGTACTGACCGGGTCAGCAAACGACTGGAAACGGCGCATTCTGGCATCAATTCGGCAGTTTTGGGTTAGTCACGCCCTAGGTCACGCCCGTGACCGGGGGGCGTGTACTTAGGAAATGTTCCAGAATTGCCCCGGGAAGATTTCTGTAGAAAATTATTTTCTTGAACTAGTCACGCTCGTGTTCACACCCTGGTCACGCCCGTGTCGTTGGGGCGTGTACTTGTGAAATTCTCCAGATTTGTAGAGGACGTCGTCCTCTTTCCGTTGATTGGTTGCACGTCTCATAACTCTTCCTGGTTTGAAAGTTATGGTCATTTGAATTTCAGCTATCCGTGGCCAAAAATGTTAATTTTCTCAAAATGTTTTCGGATCTTTGCCATGGACTTGAAAATGATATTTGGAGCCCATATTGACCTGAAATATAAAAATAAATGAATTATTATATATATTAATATAAATCCAAATAAATTATACTATTTATTTATAAAAAAACTAAACTAAAATAACTATATAAATTAACTTATCAGTAGGCCCTACCGCGCATCGCTTGTTCAAATGAAAAGGAAAAATATCGTTTTGAAGACTACTTTCCAAATTTGGAGGACAGCTGGCACAGCAAGCACGCAAAACTACCACAGGCACTAGTCTTACCGCCGGCGGTAGCCTGTTTTCATGAAGACGTATAAAATCCGCTGCGTTTCCTGTTGTCATTACGGATCCAAGACGAATTTTGACGAAGAGTTTCTGAACTCTAGATTTCGGCCTCCTCCTTGCACCTGTCTCCACTTGTCTTCATCAAAGTTGAAGGAAGCTTTCTACCTCCCATTCATGAATGAAGAACTACGACGATCCAGAATATTCATTAACCATTGAGAACTGACCGATTGCTGCCCAACAAAGATCTCAAGCACTGGACATAGATCGCACACCGGAGAAGTCGTCAAGAGGGAGAACTTCATTTTTCTTATCATCTTTACTTTTAATCTTTGTACTCCGTTTTCTATTTTCCGTTTAGTTTCCGGTGAGGAAAATCGACCGGAGAGGGTCGTCGGAATCCGGGAAGGATTCCGCGGTAAATCATCCCAGGATTTTGGACGTCTAGATCGGAGGATCTAGCGAGGCTCTAAGACCCTCCCTAGTGTGGAGGTGAAGAGTGGGCTCTAAGACCCTTCCTTGTGTGGAGGTGAAGAGTGGGCTTGAACGCCTTTCCTGGAGGGAAAGGGTGAGAGCCAACCGGTCATAGTTTTGGTCGGTATATAAGCCAAAAGAATCTTTATTCTCTTCGTATCTGATCTTTGACGCCATAAATATAGTGTTTTGATGTATAATCATCTTGTACTGTCTTTCATTATTGGTTTAATGCAATGAGATTCTCCTCTCTGTGAGTTTTTTGGTGTGTGAAGTTTTTAAATTCAATAAGCGTTCGTAAACCTTATTCACCCCCCTTTAAGGTTGGCTACTAGATCCAACAAGTCGTAACAAAGGGAGGTTACTTCCAATAGGCTTAATAACTTGAAGTACGATGGCCAACACTGTGCATGCTTTCACTGAGGGATAAGGTGTGAGTCATCCTCCACTCTTTATGGGCGATGACTAAAGTCACTGGAGGACGCAGATGAAAATTTTTCTAATGACTCATAGCATGGACATATGGGCCATGGTAGAGACAAAGTACACTGCTCCTGTTGTCACGGTTGGTGATATCGTCATCGAAAAACCACGAGATTAGTGGGATGACACAGATAAGTTAAGATGTACAAATAATGCCAAGGCCATGAATGCTTTATTTTGCACCTTGGACAAAACTGAATTCAATAGAATCTGCAACTGTGAAACTATTTATGATATATGGCAACTGCTAGAGCTTACTCATGAAGGCACATCGCAGGTTTAGATGTCGAAGCTGTTCCGACTCAAATCTGTATATGAACAGTTCCGGATGGGGATCGATGAGGATGTGGACAGCATGTACACGCATTTCACCAAGATCGTCAACGCTTCAAAGTCTCTCGGAAATAACTTTACAAACGGTGATATGGTGAGGAATGTCCTGCGATCTTTGCCTCCACAATTAAATACTAAGGTGACTGTGATTGCTAAGTCTCATGAAATCAGCACCCTGGAGATAGAGAGCCTCATCGGAAACCTCAAAACACATGAGGTGGAATTGAAGATTCAAGCAGAGGAATATCCCAAGGATATAAAGAAGAAGGGACTGACACGAAAGACAGCACATGAAAGAAAAGCTGCGGAAGATTCGGAGGAGGATGAGGCGGAAAGTCTCTACGTCCGGGAGTTCAAGAAATTCATGAAGAATCCTAAAAAATAGGGACAGTTCAAGAAATTCCTGAAGAAAGGAGATGGAGAAGGCAGGAGGTGGAACAATCCAGGGAAAGAGATAGAGAGAGACGATGAGAAGTCCAAGCCAGAATGCTATCACTGCCATAAACTTGGACACCTGAAGAGAGACTGCCCGAGACTTCAGAAGGAAGAGAAGGGGAAAGAAAGCCGATACAAAGGAAAGAAGAAGGTACTGAAGGCGCTTACTTGGGATGAGAATGAATCTGAGATTTCAAGCTCCTTAGATTCAGGGAGTGATGATGAGGCAAATCTGTGCCTCATGGGAAAGAACCAAGAAGAATCGGATGATGAATCCAGTGTCCAGAGCGACACTGAGGTAACCCCACCTACATACTCTGAACTTCTTCAAATTTATGAAAATTTAGTTGATAAATTAGAAAACACGATTTCTGTGAAAAAGTCCTTAAGAGCCGAAAATAAGAAAATCAAAAAGGATTTAGAAAGATTAAAAAATGATGTAATTAGAAATGGCAAAGAAAAAATCGAGCGTCTAGAGTGCTCTCACTTGATGACAACGATCGAAGATCAAAAGGAAAGTCTCTCCAAGTCATCGGTGAGAACAATGAGTCTCATAAATGAAAAGAATGTCTTGGAGAAGAGACTCCTTTTATCTATTACCAGGGTAAAGGAAGGGAAGAAACAATTTTCTAATCGGTGTGTGATGCTTGTGACTGAGAACACCACCTTAAAGGCGAGGATCCATGGTCTTCACTACGCTATCCAAAAGGTTGGTGTAGGCCAAAAATCATTAAATATGTTGTTGGGTGCGCAGTGTCATGGATCTGGGAAATTTTGACTAGGATATGGAGGTCCAACATCACCACCGAAGGGAAATCATTATTTTTCTAAGCTTAAGCCCAACGCCTGTAAACCGAAAGATAAGCTGAAAACGTTTGGAGGTCGATCTCCTTCCTCAAGCAAGAGCTAAAGCAACGTGATAAAAGCAGCATCCAATGCTTACATCTCGTGTACAAACTGTCATAAGTTTGGTCACACATCTAGCTCATGCTTAAGGAAAGGTGCCATAAAAAATCCACAGGTCTAGATACCAAAGTCTTCTACCTATGTTAGGTAGAACTTGGGTAACCAGAACTTTACCCTCATCTTCTTCTTAGGTTTGTAGGCAGGCTAAGGACATGAAGAACGTATGGTTCTTGGACTCTGGTTGCTCCAAGCACATGACGGGAGATAAAGACAAGTTCCTTAGCCTGGAAAAGAAGAAGGGTGGCATGGTGACTTTTGGAGATAACAACAAAGGGAGGATACTGGGAATTGACATTATAGGTAACAAGTTATTTTCTATATCAAATGTTTTGTTTGTGTATGGTTTAAAGCATAATCTTATTTCTATAAGTCAATTGTGTGATAAAGGTATAGATGTTATATTTGAGTCGTCCTCAAACACGTGCAAACTTATTGATACCAAAACTTCTAGTGTACTGCCTGTAGCTCATAGAAATCATAATGTGTACATCGTTAGTTTTGACGATATTTCTGCATCTAATTTGAAATGCCTTGTGACAAAGAACGATGAATTAGATCATTGTCATAGGAGACTAGGACACACTGATAACAAGCTTATTATTAAACTATCATGAAAGAAACTCGTACGGGGCCTCCCCAACTTAAGCGATAGTTTAAATATTCTGTGTGCTCCTTGTTAAAAAGGGAAATTTGTTAAAAACTCTTTTAAAAGCAAAACTGAAATTTCCATGACTAGACCTCTCGAACTCATACACATGGACATATTCGGACCTCTTAGTACATGTAGTCTAGGTGGGAAACGGTATACCTTTGTCATCATAGATGATTTCTCACGCTATTGTTGGACAATCTTCCTTGCGAATAAATCTGAAATATTTCATGAATTCTCGAACCTGTGCACGAGACTTCAAACTGAGAAAGAGCTCAAAATTAAACGTATCAGATCAGATCATGGAGGGGAGTTTAAGAATGAGGACTTCTCAAACTTGTGTGACTCCTTAGGTATTAAGCACGAATTTGCTGCCCCTCACACTCCATAGCAGAATGGGATTGTTGAAAGGAAGAACTGTACCCTTCAAGAATTAGCTCGTATGATTCTTGCAGAGTTCGATCTGCCTCGTTATTTCTGGGCTGAAGCAGTTAACATAGTAAGTTATGTGATGAACCATGTCATGCTTCGCCCTCTTTTAAACCGAACTCCCTATGAGCTATATTTCGAAAGGAAATCGTCAGTATCATACTTTACAGTTTCTAGGTGTCCATGTTATATTCTAAACACAAAGGACCATCTAGGAAAATTTGATGAATAGTCCGATCTAGGGATCTTTCTCGGATACTCGAGCAAGAGTCGTGCCTATAGGATCTACAATAAGAGGGCCTTAGTGGTTGAAGAATCGGCTCATGTGCATTTCGATGAAAATACTCAAACTTGCGATCCTAAGGCGAGTGAATAGGAAGTTGAAGAGAACGTACCAATTAAGAGTAACGGGGAGGACAAAACCGTGGAGAGTGAAACACAAATAATAGAACAAGGATATAGGCCTCCTAATAACTTAACTTTCTCAAAGCAAGATCCTCATTATCTAGTCATAGGAGAGCCACCTCATGGAGTTAGAACCCGGTCTGCCCTTCATGAGTCCTTTTCAAACCTGTGTTTTCTCTCGGATATTGAACCCAAGAATGTCTCGGAAGCCTTAAGAGATGAATCATGGTTTTTGGTGATGACTGAAGAACTGAGCCAATTCGAGCAAAGTAAGGTATGGGTTTTAGTAGAACGTCCGGATAACCATCCAGTCATAGGTTTAAAATGGGTTTTAAAAAATAAACTCGATGGTGAATCTTAGATAACTAGAAACAAAGCTTGTTTGGTGGACCAAGGGTATTCTCAAATAGAGGGTGTGGATTTTGAAGAGTCATTTTCCCTGGTTGATCGTCTTGAGTCCATTCGTATATTTTTAGCATTTGTTAGTTATAAGCGAATTAAATTATTCCAAATGGATGTTAAGAGTGCCTTCCTAAATGGACACATTAATGAGGAGGTGTATGCCGAGCAAACACCCGGTTTCATGAATGCCGCCTACCCAAATCATGTTTATAGGTTGGTGAAGGCCCTGTATGGATTGAAACAGGCACCCCGTGCTTGGTATGATAGGCTCACTACCTTTCTCTTAGATCATGGCTTTAAGATGGGTAGTGCAGACACAACCCTTTTTGTTCAAACCAAGAATTCAGATCTTATTATTCTTCAAATTTATGTTGATGATATCATTTTCGGGGCAACAAATGAGAAGTTGTGTGAAGAAAGTATCATTTTAATGAAATCTGAATTTGAAATGAGCTTAGTAGGGGAACTCACCTATTTCCTAGGATTTCGGATTTCTCAACGCCGAGATGGGATTTTTATTAACCACTCAAAATATATTAAAGATTTGCTTGCGCGTTTTGGGTATGAGAATCTGAAACAAGTCAAAACTCCTATGAGTGCATCTCTTAAATTAGGGAAAGATGAGAGCGGGATTTCTTTTGATCAGACTATGTTCAAGGTATGATAGGATCACTATTATATTTGAGTGCCTCTAGGCCCGACATCACTTTTGCGATAGGAATGTGTGCTAGGTATCTATCCGACCCTAGAGAGTCTCATTTGAAAGCTGTAAAACATATCTTTAGGTACCTTATAGGCACACAGAACCTTGGACTTTGGTACCATCATTCTATAGATTTTTCTCTTCATGGGTACTCTGACTCAGACTATGCCGGATGCTCTCTCGATCGCAAGAGCACAAGCAGTACATGTCATTTCCTAGGCCCGACACTAGTCTCTTGGTCTAGCTGCAAAGAAAACTCGGTTGCTATATCAACCGCTGAGGTCGAGTACATTTCTTTAGGAAGCTGTTGCGCTCAAGCATTATGGATGTCTCAAACATTAGAAGACTTTGGCCTCACATGTAGGAATGTTACACTTCGATGTGATAATAAGAGTGCCATAGACTTAACATATAATCTAGTGCACCATTGTCGGTCGAAACATATTGACGTGCGTCATCATTTTATTCGTGATCATATAAAAAAGGAGAACGCGAGTGTCGTTTTTATTGGCACCGATGACCAACTTGCGGACATCCTAACTAAACCGCTCCCTGATGCATGTTTTTCTCTACTCCGACTCGAGCTTGGCATTCTTGACCTCTCATCCTAGTTCTATATGTTTTTGTTAATCCCATGTGTTTGCATGTTTCATTTTTGTTTGTTATATGTGTGTGCATGTTCTATCTTTATATTTTGTTTGAACCGGTTTTTTTAAAAAAGATATAGTATTAATTTTAAAAAAACAAAAACAAAAAAAACTGCTGAAAAAAATACAGCGCGTGATTGGGGCTCACATGACTGCGACTTCGACCTTAATTCGTACACACAATGTATGAGTTTAGACGGTTAATCTATCCAAACATTGTTCCACCGGTCATTGTGGGCTGAATTTGTAAGTGCTTAGCTATTGAGTGCGACATTACATGTGCGTGTAAGTTGACTATGCCTCTAGGTATGTGTGAGGATTTAGATATGGGAATGACTTCATTATTCAAACATCCCTAGACAGAGCACTCATGAAGAAATTATGGATCTACATGTCATAACTCGTGATATTTTATCTTAACGCGTTAGAAATATGTTGAATAATCAATGTCACGACACACATATGCTTTATTGAGATTAAAACCGCAGACCAAATCTTAGTGCTAAGGTCTTATGTCTACAAATTAAAGTGTATCTACCTATGTGGGTAGATTTCGATTGACTTAGGGTTCCGTGTATTCAAAAGAGATAAATGTGATAGCTCAAAACAACAATCAAAAATAATATGGTAGCTATAATATCACTTGAAAAGGACTCCCCAAGCACTACTCACTCCTCCCGATATGTCTTTTTGAGCATTGTGAGGATGAGCACCTTGGATTAAAAAGTCATTTCAATCTTGTGCATAGACCATACCTTATGCTTAGTGCCCCTAGTTCAAATCTCGGTATGCCTTAGGTGGACATGTGACGTGATCCTTCACTTTATTTCTCTTGGGTTAGCATTTTATCGGATCGAGATAAACGTATAAACTATGATATTTCTAATTAGTGTTTTCTCTCTTTTGATGCTACATGTTCACATGTCATTGCCTTATTTAACGATTCCATGCATAAGAGTTGGACTGAAGCTGCACTATATATTTTGTGCACATCACATGCTTGCACATGATTTACACTCATGATGTTTCAAATGTTTGTTCAATGTGATTTACCTCTTAACTCATCTAGCATTGTAGTCGTTCTCATTGTGTGCTTAGTTTAGTCTGTGCTGTCCGATTCATCTGAAATTTGAAACTTGTTTTTATCTATCTTGCTCTATTCTATGACCTGCGCGTTTCCAATTCTCTGATTTGCTTTTAGGTTTGGGTCCCCTCTATGCTTATTGCTTCAAAACTTATCGTGTGTGTGCCCTATCTGTTCTTTGTCTAAAACATCATCATATCTCCTATTTTTCATCATGCATGTCGTGTAGGCCTTGCCCACCCTTTTGATATTATCAAAGGGGGAGAATAAATTGGTTCATGAGTTTGGTCATGAGTATGCATCACGAGTTAGGTGAGGTCAAATATAGGGGGAGCATGGTTCAATTGTGTGCACATAGATAGGGGGAGTAACACATAGATAAGGGGAGCAAGTCGAATGTGTAGAGCCACATATATACTGCAACCTGATGGTAGCTTATAATTCTTATTTTCTATATGCAGTCTATCTCATGTATTATTTATCATGAACGGGATTTGATATTATCAAAAGGGGGAGTTTATTGGAACCGATGTTTCACATTCCCTGTGTTTGAGAATATCAAATCCCTGGTTGTATTTGATCATGTTGAATGTTGATAGAGTGTGCAGGTTGTCAGGTGCAAGCAACAGAGAACGCTCATATGGATACTACCGCCAGGCGCTAGCACTAACGTGCCACGCTAGCCTGTAGATGAATGTCTCGAGTAGAAGCCTCGAGACTCTGGGCTACCGCCAGGCATTAGTACTACCGCAGGCGCTAACACGACGGTTTATTTGGACCTAGCGCTCTGGATGGTTTCGGCGCTAGCTCGACCGTGTCGCGCTATGTCTTTGAAGAGTTTCGAAGGCAGAAATGTCGAGCTCAGTGCTACAGCCAGGTGACTGGATTACTGCAGGCAGTAGCTGAACGATTTATTCGGTCCTAGCACTCTGGAAGATTTCGGCGGTAGCACCTACCGCGCAGCGCTAGCCTTGTCAAATGAATGTTACCTTTTTAGGAACGTCGCATCTTATGTTACCGCGCGGCGGTAGGCCCTAGCGCGCGGCGCTTGTTCAAATGAAAAGGCAAAAGATCATTTCGAAGACTACTTTCCAGATTTGGAGGACAGCTGGCACAGCAAGAGCATGAAACTACCACAGACGCTAGTCTTACCACCGGCAGTAGCCTGCTTTCATGAAGATGTATAAAAGCCGTTGCGTTTCCTGTTGTCATTATGGATCCAAGACGAATTTTGACGAAGGGTTTCTGAACTCTATATTTCGGCCGCCTCCTTACGCCCGTCTCAACTTGTCTTCGTTAAAGTTAAAGGAAGCTTTCTCCCTCCCATTCGTGAACGAAGAACTCCGGCGATCTAAAATCTTCATCGACCACTAAGAACTGAATGGTTACTGCCCAACGAAGATCTCAAGCATCGGCCATAGATCACACACCGAAGAAGTCGTCAAGAGGGAGAACTTCATTTTTATTATCGTCTTTACTTTTAATCTTTGTACTCTATTTTCTATTTTTTGTTTAGTTTTCGGTGAGGAAAATCGACCGGAGAGGGTCGTCGGAATCCGGGAAGGATTCCACGGTAAATCATCCCGAGATTTGGGATGTCTAGATCAGAGGATCTAGCGAGGCTCTAAGACCCTCCCTTGTATGGAGGTGAAGAGTGGGATCTAAGACCCTTCCTTGTGTGGAGGTGAAGAGTGGGTTCTAAGACCCTTCCTTGTGTGGAGGTGAAGAGTGGGCTTGAACGCCTTTCCTGGAGGGAAAGGGTGAGAGCGAACCACTCATAGTTTTGGTTGGTATATAAACCAAAATAATCTTTATTCTCTTCGTCTCTAATCTTTGACACCATAAAGATCAAGTTTTGATGTATACTTATCTTATACTGTCTTTCATTATTGATTTAATGTAATGAGATTCTCCTCTCTGTGATTGTTTTGGTGTGTGAAGTTTTTAAATTCAATAAACATTCGCAAAACTTATTCACCCCCCTCTAAGGTTGGCCACTAGATCCAACAATTTTAACTTTGTTGACTTATGGTGACATCAGTAGAGGTCATCATGTACTGCTGTAGCTTTCTCGCAACGACATGAAAAACTTTGACTGGTTGACTTCTGGTGACGTCAGTAGTGGTCATCACTTTCTGGACTTCGAAAAATTTCAGAACACATCAATCGTTGAATGATGTTAAGTCACTCAATGCCAGCTGACTTGGCTCTTCATTAGAAGCGTTGAGTGAACCAGCCTCACTCCACGCTTCTGGACTTTGAAACATTTCACTGGATTTGTCTCAGCGGTTCTTTCTCAACTGTCTCAGCAGTTTCTTCTTCACATCTGAGACTATCTCATGTCTCAGTGGTTTCTTCTCAACTGTCTCAATGCTTTCAACGCTTTCATTTTCACAGCTGAGACTGTCTCCTGTCTCAGCGGTTTCTTCTCAACTATCTCATCACTTTCAATGCTTTCTTCTTCATTAGATGCGTTGAGTGAACTTGCTTCACTCAACGCTTCTAGACTTAGAGAATTCCTGCTTGCTTTGTCTCAACATTTATGCTGAGACATTCTTCTCAGCTGTCTCAGCTGTCTCAACGCTTATCCTGAAACATTCTTCTCAGTTGTCTCAGTTGTCTCAATGCTTTTGCCTTAGTCAAATTATCTGACTTGCAGCATACTTTCTTTGTTCACCTGTCCAATCAAGGACAACCTGCATGCATGAACTTAAGCACTCATCAAATACAATATGCCACTTATCATGATTGGTGATGCCTCTTCAAATCCCGAGAAACATTGTAGGGCACAATTCTCAATAATCTCCCCCTATTTGAACAAGTCAGAACACCCATCCATGCTAAGGTGCATTAACACAAAAAGTATCATGAAGGACCTAATGAGACATTTATCATGACAACTAGCCATCTCAGTATAGGATAACTCCCCCTAGATGAGGTGGCTTAACACTATGATTGAATAATTAATAGTACTGGTGAATTATCAATTATTAACAATGTACCAGTATGTTTAATAATAGAAGCTTTATTAATCATTGACAAGGTAAACATTATGATTAAGATATACCTAATCATTAACTAATTTAGACAGCCTTAGTCAAACAACAGTAGGCAAAACTTGTGATTATAAGATATCTATGAAAGAACAACATATTCATTAAACATAGATATATAAATGAGAATTACATGCACATTTGTCACATCAATATAGTCAAGGCCAAATCATATTAATTTCATTGATCGAGATTTGAAATTGCTACACTGTTGATATATATTACAAGACATTGATTAAATATTTAAGTAACCTTATGTCTTGCAGCCTTATATCAGCTCTTCTTTGATGAACTTGCATCAGAATCCTTTGTAGCATCAGTCTTCTACAAGTTTTCAGCTTTGTTCTTCTGCCATTTGAAGTAAAGGAATGGTTTTGGAATATATCTGTGAGGCATTTTCTTAGGGTTGCTCTTCCTTACCAGATTTTCTTCGAATACTATTTCCCTTAGGAAATTGCTTTCCAAATGCTTTATCCATTCCTCAGAAGGATATACACTATCAATGATCTTTAAGACTTGTTCATGCCTTACCTAAGCATTTATAATGATGGATTCATAGGCATCACTTAGCTGTTCATAATCTCGATCATCTCTGTTCTCAGATCTCCTCTTTGTCATGAACTCTTCAGCCATCTGAGTTCGTTCCCTTTTTCTTTTAGCAACAAATTTTGCATCCTGTATAACTCTAGCTTGGGTTGGGAAGTCTAGGTCATCTGGCTTCTTTTTATCCAGTATGGGCAGGTGCAGTGCCACCATGGTGCCTTAAATTACATTGAAGGCTTGATCCTCAATGAGTGCTGTTGTCTTAGCATGGCTGCTCTCCCCCTTTCTGCCTTCTTCGAAGATGGTCTTTGGCAGTAAGGTGGTGTTGGCTTCATTTTTGCTTGATATGGATTGGAATATTCTCTCATTGTCAGCAAGCAGCTCATCTCTCAGAAGTATTGCATGCTCCATAGAGTGGGCAACAACATTGGTGACATGTTGATTTACATGATCTACTGCACCCTTGATCACCTCATCAGTTGCACTCACATAATTCTTGACATATCCTATGTCAGCTTTAGAGATTTTTTGGCTTTGTCTTAGCGGTTATGCTGAGATATTCTTCTCATCTGTATCAGCTGTCTCAGCAGTCTCAACACTTATGTTGAGACATTCTTCTCAGCTGTCTCAGCCATCTCAGCGGTCTCAACACTTTTTTCTTAGTCAAATTATCAGACTTCCTACATACTTTCTTTATTCACCTGTCCAATCAAGGAGAACCTGCATGCATGAACTTAAGCACTCATCAAATACAATATGCCCCTTAGCATGATTGGTGATGACTCTTCAAATCCTGAGGAACATTGTAGGACACAATTCCCAACAACGAAAGAAAACGTGAGCGGCGGCAGATCCTTGTAGCGATAGGAGAAATTGCGAGTAGCGGCAAATAGCGGTGCCATTTTTCTCCTTCCCGATCGAAACAACAGCGGTAAGAAAAAATACTGAAATCGAGAGCGTCGGAATAGAGCGGTGCGACGAGATTCTCCCTCACCGGCGTGGAGTTATCAGCGACGTGACCTCCTTTTTGAATCGAGCGTCGGGACGGGAGTTCGGTACTAGCAGAAGTCCCCAAGATCGACGGGGGAAAAATGGCGACGGTCTTCTTCCCATTCCAAACGATGGCTGACAAGAGATTTTCGTCCTTTTTGTCCTGATCAAGTGCCGGATGGGAGAAACGATGGAGAGCAAGAGTCCGACGATGTCAAAATTGTTTCTATGCTCCTCACTACTAACATGCTTGCTACCTATTGGGGAGAAGCAGTTTTAACTACAAACAACATTCTAAACAAAGTACACCGTGCAAAGTTAGACGTCATGCCCTACGAGCTTTGGTTTAAGAGACCCCCGTCTATAACTAGACTTAAGACCTGGGGCTGCATAACCTATGTCAGGGTCTCTGACCCTAAACGGTATAAACTGGGACCTAGGACTAACATGTGTGTCTACTTAGGTTGTGCGGAGGATAGCACTGCAGATAGATTCTTAGACCTATCTAACAATATAATTATTGAATCTAGGGATGCTGTGTTCTTTGAGAATAAGTTCCTTAAGGATAAGAACCTGACAATCCCAGGTATGCAGGCAACTATTACTGAGGAAGAATATGAATCATTACCGAGCACCTCTTATTCAGTCCCGGTAGATAATAGTGTCCTAGAGTCTATAAGGACTTCAGTGAGAGAGCGGACTTCCAGAACCTTTGGTAGTGACTTTATCACTTACCACATTGAGGTTGATCCATCCATCTTTAAGGACGCGATGAGATCATGGGATTCAAAACTCTGGAAAGAATCCATTGATGAAAAGATGAACCTTTTGCTTCAGAACAATACCTAGACGTTGGTTAATAAGCTAAAAGGGTTAAAGCTATAAGGTGTAAGTGGGTTCTGAAAAAGAAGATCAATCCTGATGGTAGCGTAGCTAAGTATAAAGCATGCCTGATTACTAAAGGTTTCACACAAGTTAGTGGGGTAGATTACTTTGATGTATATTCACTAGTGTTAGCTATTGACATCCTCACCATCAACAACAAGGTCAGATGTAATCTCTGAAGAAGAAGAAGAGGCAGCAAATGTCTTGACCTAGCTGCTGCATCTAAAAGCTCAACAAAGGTAGTTGTTGTCATATTCAACACCAACAGCAAGGTCAGAATAAATTTTGAGAGAGAAAGAGGTAGCGACAAAGGGTTTACCCTTACTGCAGCAACTGAAAACAAATAAAAGCTCCAGAAGATTGTTGGTTGTTTAAAAAGCAAATCAACAGCAAGATCAGAAACTTGTTTCTGAGGTACTTCCAACACAAGCCATAGCATCCAGAAGATCTATAATTTTGTTGCTGAGAAGAGGTTGGGCTGAGATTTTCTCACCTCAGGTAGCAATAAGGCAAGGTGTAGTCTCTTCACAGTTTCATGAAGGATGGTATAAAAGATAACACCTGAGGGGTTAGACTGTTTGACTCTAAAGGGGGGTGAATAGAGTGTTTTAAAATCTTGTTAGATTTTTATTGCGGAATTAAAATAGTAATACTTATATGTGTAATCAGATAGTGCAGAAAGAAAACTAAACTATTCATCAAGCAGCACACAGTAAAAAATAAGATAGCATCACAGACAACACAAGAATTTTATAGTGGTTCCCCTAAAATTTGGGTACATCCACTCTTCTACCACCCTGTTAGGAATCCACTCAAGTTTTTGATCAGGTGCCCTGCCATCAATCAGGTTTTTGCTCAGGTGCCTGTCACCACAAGATCTAATTCAGGTAGATCAGGAAACCCTTCAGGCTTTTGATCAGGTGCCCAAAAACCAAATCAAGTCTTTTGATCAGGAGACTTGCAACCAAGTGTTTAACTTTTGATGGGAGCTAGAACCATGTGTACAATGGGGTCAAATAAATAAAAGCTATATGTTGTCTTCTCTTTTCTCAAAACAACTGAGAAGACTTGTGGATCCTTGATGGTGTCAAAGCTCCCTCTGAGATGAAGTTTTGTTCAGGAAGATTGAGAGCTTTATAGGGTGAGTAGGTCTTCTTAAAACAAAGTTCTTCAGAAAGCTGTAGACAGATTGAAGTTGATTGTCTCTTGGAAGCTTGCTGGAAGAAGAACACTTGATGAAGACAGAGCATAATTCTTTCTCTTGAATGATTTCTTATGTTCTGTGTAGTAACAGTTCTGTCTTATTCTCTATGTGTTCTACCATCGACTGAAAGAGAAAATCCCTTTTATATGTTCAGTCAAATTCTCTTCTGAATTTTGAATTCCTTTGCATTAAATGCTGACTGCTTGGAGAATGAAATGCGGCCGAAGAGAATATTTTCATTAATGAATTTCTCCAACTTTCCCATTAAAAACAACAAGTAATTAACTTGATAAAGACCATAATCAATGTTTCCACTAACGGCTATATTCAGAGAATATAAGCATTAATTACTCGGGAATTAATGTTATAAAATAAGGACAAAATAAGAGAAATATCCAAGTCTGGAACTGCACAGGAATCGTCGACCAGAGAACAGATTTCGTCAACCTGAGATCCAAGTTCGTCAACCAGAGAAATCATGTTCGTCGACCTGAGAATTTTTGTTCGTCGACCTGAGTTCAGGGAACTGCTTTCTGTGGATAATCTGCCAATTCTGTGGTCCAAGTTCGTCGAGCTGAAAACTTGTCTTCGTCGGCCTGAGTTCAGCGAAAGTACTCTGAAAGAATGTGTTGAAGTTGAACTTCAAGAATTCGTCGACTTGAGCTCAAATATCATCGAGCTCAACTAAGAGAATTAACTCTGAGTTCGTCGAGCGGAGCACGACTTTCATTGAGCTGAGTTTGACGAACATCAAACTCACTTCCTGAACTTGATTTTCTTCTAAGTTTGAGTCTTCTGTAGTCTTCAGCTGACTGCTCCATGCAAGGTTGAATCTAAGGACTTAGCCTAAACTCTAGGATAAAATGATATGACCCTGGCTATACATGGTTGGTCAAACAGCCTAGTTAGTGAACCTAGCCCAAATCAAACTAGGGTTCCAACAATATCCCCCTATTTGGGTGAGGTCACTAATACAAATGAAATGAAAACATTCACAAAGCAGGAAAAATATTTCTTGCAGAAAAATTAAAACATGCAGTAGATATTTACATAGTAGCTTTGTGACAGTAAATAAGTAAAGAGTTTTAGACCAGCAGAAACTAAACAGAATATATATCATTTCTTTTTCTTCAGTTTTTCCTTTAGCTTGTCATCTTTCTCCTGGTAAGCAGGCTGTGTAAACTTGATTTCTCTATTGGCATTAGCTGCTTAGCTCTTAGTCATTGTCATATCAGCAGCTCCAATTATATTAAGAGATGTAGCTCTAGGCACAATAGCCTCTAGATGTAGATTCATGTAAGCATCTACATTAAAGAATTTATTAGCTTTTTCATACCTTTTTAGCTATTCCTTTCTGTATTTAGACATTATAGAATATTGGGATGGATATTTCCCTTCAGCTTTAGCTTTATTTATCAATGAAAGTCCAACAAGTTCCTGGAACCTGGCCATCCTAGAAGTTATCTCTGTCTCTGGATCCACAAATGGTATGGGTGGAGACTCTGGCCTTTTAGGACTGTCACCTTTTTGTGGTTCAGGAGCTTGCTGTTGCTGTTGCTGTTGTTAATGTTGATGTTGTTGTTGCTGATGTTGCTTGCTGGAGGAATACCTCTGCTGGATACTTCCTTGAGATGTTGAGGATCTACCATAATGTCTATGATAGCTTTGAGCATATGAGGCAGACCTCTGATAAGTGCTACCTGAAGCACCAACAGTAGGTGGAGGAGGAGGAGGAGGACCGCTCCAGTTTCTTTGAGGAGGGGGAGGAGAGTACCTCCTGCTTTTCTTCCTAGCTTTTTGCTCGTTTTTAACAAGCCACATCCAGGCTGGCATCTCAGGATATGGAGTGATTTCCTGTAAGATATAATAAGGTGTGTCATGTGTAGGATTTGTTTTGGGAGCAGCAACTGAAGGAGCCTTTCTCTTCTTGGAAGTTTTCTTCTTAGCAGAGGAACTGTCATCATCAGAATCATCATTATCATCATCTTTATCAGAAGAGGATCCCTGAGTATTATCATATAAGTCATCCAGAGCTTTTAGAAGATCTTTAGAAATCTGCTTTTCAGCCCGAGGCTGTACTGGAGGTTCTGGAGCTTCTAGAACAACTATTTTAGCAACTGATAAATTTTATTTTTCTATATCTGCCATGATTATCTCATCCAAATCAGGAAGAGGACTGTCATCCATCTTGTATGTTGGAGTAGAGACAGCCTCTGGAGAAGAGATATCCTTGGGAGCTGAAACTGTTTGAATCTTTGTAACTGCAAAACTGTTCTTTAGTTGCTTGGCAACTATGGGACTTATTGGTGTTGTATGTGGTATAATAGCTAAGGAGGTCTTTAGGCAGACAACTGGAAGAGAATTTAAATAGATTGTATCAAAAGAATTTAACAAGCTGAAGAGATCAACTGTTGGATTGACAATGCAATCACCAACATTTATAATTTATGTAGTCTCTATAGTTGTATCTGTGCAGAGCATACCAACATCTGTAACTGCTATATCTGTAACCATATAGATATTTGTATCTATTTCTTTTACTGTTGCTGCTGAAACTAGAGCTGCTTCGTCACTGAGCATCTCCCCCTGTCTGATTTCAGTGGTAGCTGGAATCAGGCCGCTAGTAGAAGAAGTAGGGATAGAGGAAGCAGCAATGATGACAACAAGGGAAGAAATAGAATTAGCAAGAGGTGTAATAAACTATGATATAAGTGTCCTAATCACTGGAGTGATGTGCTCTAGGATGGTGGATAGGGAGGGAGAAACTGTATCCATAAACTCAGGTGGAGTTTGAGTGGATACAGATGGAGGAGCAGAAGGAGTGACATCTGGTATGATGTCATCCTGTGGAGATGATGCAGCAGGGGATGGTGTTGGACTGGGAATGTCATGGATAGGTGAGGTGGGTGTAGATGTTAAGGAGGTGATCAGATTAAAGGTGGGGGATGATAAGAATGTTTCAGTGTTTATGTCCTGTAAGTTGGATGGTAGTGGAGATTGAGGAGGTGTGATATGTTAAGGAGATTGAATAGGTGTTGGCGGATGTGTTGATGAAGGAATTGATAGAGCTGGTGGTTGCATAGGAGGAGGTGATGATGGATGAGGAGATGGAATAGGTGGTGTTGTTGGAAGAGATGTTGTTGAAGGAGGAGGTGGATTAGGAACTTCTTCAACACTAGGGTGGGGAGTGGCTGTTACAACCCTGGTGCCCTAAGAAGGCCTGGAGGAGGAGGAAGCCTTGGATGGCTTTGTGATTCTCCTCTCCCATCTGCCAAACAGGGCAGAGGTTATGTAACACCATGAAGTCAATCGGGTCATTTTGGGCCAATTTGGGTTCAGGCATGGGTGACACGGCCTGGGACACGGGCGTGTCCCAGGGCGTGTTAGGCCTGGGTTGTGTCGAGTCGTGAGGTCGACGAATTTTGCTCGACGATCGTCGAGTGTCGAGTGTCGAGTGAGGACACGGCCTGTGACACGGGCGTGTCACAGGGCGTGTCAGTGGTCGTCAAACTCTGCTCGACGTCTTGCGCTAGGGCATGTTTGCGGGACACAGGTGTGTCCGGGTGCACATGGCCTGGAACACGGGCGTGTGCCAGGGCCGTGTGAGTCTCGGGTGGTTTTGCGGGTGTGCAGCCTGATGCACACGGCCTCAGACACGGGCATGTCTGAGGGCGTGTCGTGGACACGACACGTGACATGGGCGTGTCATACGACCGTGTATTGGCTGGATTGAGTCGGTTGACTGCCGCTTAGAGGGACACGGCCTGTAACACGGGCGTGTCACAGGTCGTGTCAGGCCGTGTTCAAGCTTTTCTGTTCAAATCTGAGCCATTTGTTTCCCTCTTCCTCGATCCAGTGGTTGGGCTCTGTCCAGGTATTGTGAAGGCCGAGAAAAAGGGGATATAACCCTTTCTTTCTCTTCTTCTTCTTCTTCATTTTATTCCAAGAGAGGGAGGAAGAAAGGCCTAAGGCAAGAGGGAAGGGAGGAGACTACCAGCTGCTAGAGGAGCTGCGGAGTGCGGAGCGAAGATCCGAGAGCGGATTCGTGAAGGCAGAGACGAGGCGGTGATTTCCGGCTACTTCATGGCGCCGAAGCGATCTTCAAGGGTAACGATCTCCTTCTTGGACATCAAAGTCCTTCCTTTATGCAGGTTCTTGGAATCCTCCACCAAGAGGTGGATTTGCGGAAGTGATTCCTTTGTTGAGTCTGCATCTAGAGCCGGAATGATGGAGTACGGCATAGACATGCTGTGTGAAGCCCATCTGGACCGGTAGGCTGGATTGGTGATGTTCATGGGTATACCGGAGAAGACTCCGTGGATTTGATGAAATGTAAATGGATTTCTATTGTGATGAATGTATGGATGTGATGCTGCATGTGAGGAGGCTTTGGTGAAGCTCCTGGTTATGTTATGATCAATTGGTAGCACGCCTGGGGAGCTCGAGATAAACCCGGCCTGTTATACCACTAGGGTGGGTTGATCTAGTTAGGTAGGGATCGATTGGTGGCAATGCTAGGGGAGCCGAGTTAAACCCGGCTTGCTGCACCACATGGGTGGGTCGATCAGAATAGGAGGGGGGTCAATGGGTTGTAATTCCTGGGGAGCGTTGATAAACCCGGCTTGCTACACCACATGGTGTGGGTCGATCTGCTCTGGCTATTATTGGATGTTGTGAGGTTGTACCTCTGATTGGTTTGGGCGGGATGTCGCCGGCTTGCGAGACTGGTGGACTAGGGTCGGCCAACCAACAAGTTAAAACCTCTGATCAGCGGTGAATGACTGGTGGATTCCGGTACGCCAAGAAGGTGCCCTGAGTGCACGGAGCGTCTGGTGGATTCCAGCATTTGTGATGTAATGTGTTTGCTAGTATTGCTAGTGGGATAAAGAAAATGATATATGCTTGATGATACTTGATGATAGATGATAGCACTGTATACAGGGAAGGAACCACTACCCCGGGTAGGGGGTAGGGTCGTTATAATGGGTCAGCCAAATGCTGACTGTTACTTTGTTTTCTGTGTTGGCTTGGATATTTAATTGCAAGTGTTACGGCTTGAACTGAATAAGTGGAATGGCTAGCTTGCTGATATAGGCCCTTGAAGGCCATGTGAAGAGTTGTGTTTGGATTTCATGTGTGGCCGGCCTGCGTGCCGATGTACGAAATTATTGATGTGTAAAAGAGGAACATGTAAGGCCATAAGGCCAGGGTGTGTGGGTTGTCTACATTCCTGGTATTGTTATATATAAATGTGGTATTTATATATTGGTGGACATTCATGCTTGAGTTCATGCTAACATAAAAAGGCTGCGCTAGAATGAATGAGTTAAGGGTACGCATAGATTTTGATTTCCACACGTAATTCCTTCGCTTGTCTGTGATATATGGCGTGGGGCCCCGGCCGGACCCACCGTTATAGGTCATAAGATATGTGGGGGCGTTACAAAGTGGTATCAAAGAAAGGTTTAGATTGTTTGGGAGGAGAGAACATAAATAAACTCATGAATGTCCACTAGGAATGTATGTCATGCACATGATGTGCGTGAGTGTGTAGTGATTTGAAGTATTAATGGTGTTCTATACATTGATAGGTGGCGAGGGATGGAGCTGGGCCGTCTGAGCCCCAGCGGTCTGATAAGAGTGTAGCACCCGTGGAAACGCCTATGCCTCCCTCGGCAGAAGCCATACGGGTGGTGACGGAGACAGTGCTTGCAGTGTTACAAGCACAACCTACTGGACAGGCAAGGCCTGGTGCAAGGCAAGAGCATGCTGCAGTGGTGGTGGAGGCGCAAGCAAGTGACGAGTCATTGACACGTTTTATGCACTTTCATCCACCAAAGTTTGGTGGAGAGCTTTCCCCAACGCAGGCGAAAGATTGGTTGGCAAGGGTAAAATGGATCCTAACTGCAATCAGGACGGTAGAGGAGCAGAAAGTGTCGTTGGCCACTTTTCTGTTGGAAGGCGATGCAAGATTGTGGTGGGATGAGATTGAAGTGCATCACTTGGCAGGTCGGGGTTTAACGGAAGTTTCAATGGATGAATTCTCCTAAATAGTTTTAGCCAAGTATGTGCCAGTGTCGCAGAGGATTGCGATGGAAAATGAGTTTCTACGTCTGGTGCAGGGTGAGCACGATATTGATACCTACCTGCATGAGTTTACAAGATTGGGGAGATATGCGGGATCTACCTTCGCGGAGGAAGCACGAAAGACAAATCGGTTTTATGAAGGACTACAGGATGAATTGAGGTTGGCACTTCCGAGTTCGGTGAGCCAAGGCTTCCAAGCGTTGGTCGACACAGCTCGTGCATTGGAGAAGGATATGAAGCGGGTACAAGAAACGAAGAGACTGGCAGCGGAAAAGCCAGAGTTTAAAGTGCCGCACTTAGATCAATCGGAGTTTCGAAGACGAGAAAAGAAAAGATTTAGGCCTGCGGAATCAGCTCCGTCGACTGTTTCTTCGGGGGCTACTTATGGGCCAGGACGTGTTGATACGCGTATATGCTATAAATGTGGGCAGCAAGGGCACATAGCAAAATTCTATTGGAATGCCCCTCCAGGGAGTGAGAAAAAGACAGGTGCGTCATATGAAGAAAAGGGTAAAGCAGTGGCCGAGTCATCTGCATCCCGGACGCAACCTCGATTGCATGCGATGGAAGTGCAAGAGCCGCAAAGCTCAGTTTGTGAAATTCAGCCTCGGGTGTTTAATTTGTCTCTTAATCGCGAATTGCAAAATCGGGAGGCTGAGCGGAGGTGAATCATGAATTAACTCTATCAACGTGATGAATGTTGTATATATCTATCAACGTTTGGTGCACATGTGACAGTGATGAGATAGATTGATCATGATGTCTAGTTCTGATATGTTTGTGTCGAGATCACACTCTGGATGTTCTGGCTGACTGTGCACAAGTGGAAGTTAGGGATGTTTGTTTGTGTTGTATGTTTGTTAGTTTGTGCGGAGGCTTGGGGTGTAAACTTTTGTGATGTTGTGGCTACTTGGAGTGTGACAAATTTCGAGGACGAAATTATTTGAAGGAGGGGAGGATTGTAACACCCCGAAGTCAATCGGGTCATTTTGGGCCAATTTGGGTTCAGGCATGGGTGACACGGCCTGGGACACGGGCGTGTCAGGCCTGGGTTGTGTCGAGTCGTGAGGTCGATGAATTTTGCTCGACGATCGTCGAGTGTCGAGTGTCGAGTGAGGATACGGCCTGTGACACGGGCGTATCACAGGGCGTGTCAGTGGTCGTCGAACTCAGCTCAACGACTTGCGCTAGGGCATGTTTGCGGGACACGGGTGTGTCCAGGTGCACACGGCATGGAACACGGGCGTGTGCCAGGGCCGTGTGAGTCTCGGGTGGTTTTGTGGGTGTGCAGCCTGATGCACACGGCCTCAGACACGCGCGTGTCTGAGGGCGTGTCGTGGACACGACACGTGACACGAGCATGTCACACGACCATATATTGGCTGGATTGAGTCTGTTGACTGCCACTTAGAGGGACACGGCCTATGACACGGGCGTGTCATAGGGCGTGTCAGGCCGTGTTCAAGCTTTTCTGGCCAAATCTGAGCCATTTGTTTCCCTCTTCCTGGATCCAGTGGTTGGGCATTGTCCAGGTATTGTGAAGGCCGAGAAAAAGGGGATATAACCCTTTCTTTCTCTTCTTCTTCTTCTTCATTTTATTCCAAGAGAGGGAGGAAGAAAGGCCTAAGGCAAGAGGGAAGGGAGGAGACTACCAGCTGCTGGAGGAGCTGCAGAGTGCGGAGCGAAGATCCGAGAGCGATTCGTGAAGGCAGAGCCGAGGCGGTGATTTCCATCCGGCTACTTCATGGCACCGAAGCGATCTTCAAGGGTAACGATCTCCTTCTTGGACATCGAAGTCCTTCCTTTATGCATGTACTTGGAATCATCCACCAAGAGGTGGATTTGCGGAAGTGATTCCTTTGTTGAGTCTGCATCTAGAGCCAGAATGATGGAGTATTGCATAAGCATGCTGTGTGAAGCCCATCTGGACCGGTAGGCTGGATTGGTGATGTTCATGGGTAAACCAGAGAAGACTCCGTGGATTTGATGAAATGTAAATGGATTTCTGTTGTGATGAATGTATGGATGTGATGCTTCATGTGAGGAGGCTTTGGTGAAGCTCCTGGTTATGTTATGATCAATTGGTAGCACGCCTGGGGAGCTCGAGATAAACCCGGCCTGTTACACCACTAGGGTGGGTTGATCTAGTTAGGTAGGGATCGATTGGTGGCAATGCTAGGGGAGCCGAGTTAAACCCGGCTTGCTGTACCACATGGGTTGGTCGATCGGAATAGGAGGGGGGTCAATGGGTGGTAATGCCTGGGGAGGGTTGATAAACCCGGCTTGCTACACCACATGGAGTGGGTCGATCTGCTCTGGCTATTATTGGATGCTGTGAGGTTGTTCCTCTGATTGGTTTGGGCGGTATGTCGCCAGCTTGCGAGACTGGTGGACTAGGGCCGGCCAACCAACAAGTTAAAACCTCTGATCAGCGGTGTATGACTGGTGGATTCCGGTACGCCAAGAAGGTGCCCTGAGTGCACGGAGCGTCTGGTGGATTCCAGCGTTTGTGATGTAATGTGTTTGCTAGTGTTGCTAGTGGGATAAAGAAAATGATATATGCTTGATGATACTTGATGATAGATGATTGCACTGTATACAGGGAAGGAACCACTACCCCGGGTAGGGGGTAGGGTCATTATAATGGGTCAGCCAAATGTTGACCGTTACTTTGTTTTCTGTGTTGGCTTGGATATTTAATTGCAGGTGTTGCGGCTTGAACTGAATAAGTGGAATGGCTAGCTTGCTTCTATAGGCCCTTGAAGGCCATGCGAAGAGTTGTGTTTGGATTTCATGTGTAGCCGGCTTGCGTGCCGATGTACGAAATTATTGATGTGTAAAAGACTAACCTGTAAGGCCATAAGACCAGGGTGTGTGGGTTGTCTACATTCCTGGTGTTGTTATATATAAATGTGGTATTTATATATTGGTGGACATTCTGGTTTGAGTTCATGCTAACATAAAAAGGTTGCGCTAGAATGAATGAGTTAAGTGTACGCATAGATTTTGATTTCCACACGTAATTCCTTCGCTTGTCTGTGATATATGGCGTTGGGCCCCGGCCGGACCCACCGTTATAGGTCATGGGACAGGTGGGGGCATTACAGGTTAGCCTTTTGGAGGCATTGATGAACACTATTTTGGCAACCAGATATTCAGATGCCTTGTCTTACAGAAATATCCCCAAAACCCGTCCAAAACAGACCTCTTTCTTATTATTCTTCTTTTTAATCAGGCCAAACAATAACTTATCCCAGTTTACACCTTTCTTTTCAACCAAGGCATCCATTACAAAGAACCGGTGCCTGGTGATGTAGTCATGTGTTGTATGTTTGCCCAGCAGAACCTTCCCGACTACATCTGCTAAGAACTTGTACTCAGCAGACAAGTTCTTCTTCAACAACTTGTTTGGGTTATCTCTAAAATGACCCATTTTGATCAGCATGTTATTATATTCAACATTATCCATTTCTATCTCTTCATCACCATTCAGTAGACCAAAAATTTTGGTTAGTACAGTAGGGGAAAGGGAAACTACATTACCAGAAATTGCTCCCGTCATATTATCTTCAGATGTTAAGGATGTAAAGACCCATTCCTTTATTTCAGTTGTTGCAATCTTGATGCGGAGGGTCATGAACTGCTTCAGATTTTGATCCTCAAATAACTTCAGAATTTCCACAAAGAATGGGTCAGTATGCTGAAATGAGTCGAAATCAATATCAAAACCCATATTAAATTTCATTGCGGAAAGAGCGCTCGCCGGAATCGCCATGAATGCACCTACAAGGGAAAAACAAAGATCAAGTGCAAGGGAACTGAAAGAGCGGGACGGAGCTCGAAGAAAACCTAGATATAAGGTTTTCAGAATATGAACCGGCAGACTCCGTTTGATGAAAAAGAAAAGATCTTCGATCTGAGTTCGACGAAGTATTTTAATAGAAAATGAGTTCGTCGATCTCAGTCTGAGGAAGACGAATAAATCATCGATCTCAGTTCGACGATAAATTCACTGAAGCAGGGATCGTCGATCTCCGTTCAACGAAAACTATTTCACTAAGAAGTGATCTTCGAACTTCATTCGACGAACTCTTCACGAGGACTTCACAGATCGTCTATCTCCGTTCGACGAACTGTCACCAAATAGTCGAGCACAGACAAAATTTAAATTAACTCATCTCCATTGATCATTCTTAACTGATTTAAGAAAAATAGATGTTTCTTCTCATCCAATGACTTGGTGAAGATATCTTCCCTTTGTAAATCAGTGGAAATAAATACAAGATTAATTTTTTTTGTCTACACAGTCTCTAATGAAATGATATCTTATTTCTATATGCTTGGTCCTACTATGAAGCACTGGATTTTGTGCTATGGATATAGTACTGGTACTATCATAATATATAGTTGAATTATTTAAGTTGTATTCATAATCCAGTAGTTGGTTTTGTATCCACAAAACCAGTGAGCAACAACTACCAGCAGCTATGTATTCTGCTTTTGCAGTTGATGTGGACACAAAGGTTTGTTTTTTACAGAACCAGCCACTAGCCTATCACCAAGGAACATGCATGTTCTGTTGTGCTTTTTCTATCCACTCTACATCCATCATAGTCAGCATATGAAAATCCAGTTAAGTCAAATTATGACTCTGATGGATATAGAAGTCCTAGATTTGGATAACCCTTTATATATCTCAAAATCTTTTTTAGCAAAATATAGTGAGATTCTTTAGGGTTCACTTGGATCCTAACATAAATGCATGTTGCAAACATGATTTCTGGCTTACTTACTGTGAGATATAATAAGGACCCAACAATGACCCTATACAACTTCTAATCAACAGATTTTCCATGCTCATCAGAATCTATCACATCATTTGCAACCATGGGTGTCTTCATTGCTGAGGCATCACACATCCTGAAAGTGCAGGTTAGATCTGAAATACTCCTGAGGGGGGGGGGGGGGGTGGATAGAGTATTGTGCTCTCTTAAAAAATTCTTTACAACTTTTGCTGTAAAGCTAGGTGAACAGGTTAGTAAATAAGGAAATAAGCACAACAACCTAATCAATAACAGAACATAGCTAAAACAAAAGAGAAAGGGCAAGCAGACGACACAAGAAATTTATAGTGGTTCCCAAACCTGGGTACATCCACTCCTCAACCCCCTGGTAGGAATCCACTCAGGTTTTTGATCAGGTGCCTGACACCAATGAGCTTTTATTTAGGTGCTCAAAAACCAAAACCTCAAGTCTTTTGGTAGGAGACTTGCAACCAAGAATAATTTTGAAGGGAATTAAAACCCTGTACAGAGGATGGAATAGGGGTGATGGGGTCTTCTCTTTCTCAATAACAACTGAGAAGACTTGTGGATTGATTTCAGCAGATTGCTCCCCCTGAGATCTTGAATGGATCAGGAATACTGGAGCACTGCTTCAGGGTGATAGGTCTTCAAAGCTTGAGTGCCTGGACCAGAGATTGCTTCAGGAACTTCTTTGACAGATAGAGATTTGTTGTCCTTCTGAAGTAGTCCTGTAGGATTGAAGGAAGAAGACTCTTGATAGTGATTGAATGTTCTTCTTCTTCTTAAAGATGTTCTCTGGCCAAGACTGATTGTAGAAAAGAAGTTTAGATTTCTATAAGATTTTCCTTGAGTACAATGTCTATCAGTTGTGTCTAATTGCTTGATCCTCTCTTTTCTGACTCTTGACTGACTGAAGAACATTCGAAATTTGAAACCTTGAGCAGTAATTGCAGTCGGCCTGGGAAGGAAGCGGCAATCAATGATTTCCCTAACTGTCCCATGGAAAGATGGCATGTAATAATCCATGATCAATGCTCGTTCCAATGGTAACATTCCGAGAAGATTGGGCATTAATTACTCAGGATTCATTGCCAAGAAAAGGGACGAAAAACTGGAGAAGACCTAATCTGGAATCGTCGAACGAAGAATAGTGATCGTCGAGCTGAGTTCACAGTTCGTCGAGCTGAGCTGATGAGTTCGTCGACCAGATAATATCACTTAGTCTTCAAGGGAAACTTGTCAATTCTGCAACAATCTTCGTCGAACTGACAATCTTCATTCGTCGACCAGAGATCCAGAGTTCGTCGAACAGATAATCATCACTGTTAATCTTTATTAGTCGAACAGAGATCCAAATTCCTCGACCGAAGAATGATTGTGGACTTAGAATCTGAGAAGTCTCTGACTGAGAAGGATTCAAATCGTAGACCAGAAATCGTCGAGCAGAGTACTGAATTCGTCGACCTGAGAAGTTGACTTCGTCGACCTGAGAAGTTGTCAACTTGAGGTCCAAGTTCATCGAGCTCAGAATCCTGTTCGTCTACCAAAGCCTGAAGCTGGACTTAGAAAAATCTGGAGTTGTCCTGACTTTAGCTTGTTGAAGTATCTCAGTCTTCGTCGAACAGAGAATAAAGATCGTCGAGCTCAGCACAAAGAAATGTCTCAAGATCGTCGAGCTCAGAATGCCTTTCGTCGACCTGATCATACCATAGTATTTAGTTACTCCTCTGTCTGAACTGTCAAATATGACTTTGGGTTCATTCCTCACTGTAGTGAAATCTTTCAGATAGCTCCTTATTCCAGTCATGTGCCTGGAACATCCACTGTCCAAGTACCAGGTAGACATTTGATGGGTACTTGAACTAACCGGCAATCATAGAATTAATTTAACTTAGCTAGCCAAAGGAATTTGGGTACTTGGTTCTTGTTAGCATAAATAGGAATGTTTCTCACAGCTGCAGCCATGATAAGAAGGCTTCACTTTGTACTTGGAACACTAGGGTTGTGCCAACAGTCAATGCCAAATATCCCACATTGCAACAGCACCAACACTCATGTATGTTATATCTCTTCTTCTGAACAACCTTAGAAGTGTGTGAACCATCATAATTTTTTTGTTCAGCAGGGAGTACAATAGCCTTCTTCCTATTTCTCTCAGCTAGAATCTTGCTGAATGTAAGCCTAAAAGCTGGTTCTCTTTGCTGATTTTTTCTGACAGCATCATGTATCTGCTTTGCAGCTTACGAGGTATTGATGACATGAGAAATAGCCTATGAAGCATGGATACTTCCTCGAAGGCAGCGTACCCATAGAGGATACGTATCCAGTATAGGTACGTACCTGATACTCGACTGATACATTTATGTGGACACACTTGAACTTAGCATATCATTCTGCATATTGTGATCTGAGTCTATATTTTTAGAGTAAACTAAAGATGAATTTATGATAGGAATCGTGTGTATGTCTAATTAAGTTGTGTATCTATACCGAGTATGTTTCTGATATTGGTACGTTTCTGTTACAAGTATGTGTCTTTAATACGGTGATATGACACAAGTTATTAACAAAATAGCTAACTTGTCTCTAGTCTAACCATATATTGAAGATGTTGATATCCAACAATGAAGAAAAAAACATACTGATGAGTAAACTTAAGTTTAATTTTCATCTCTTTTGGTTAAACATATAAGATGTTAAAATATGTAATATTTACGAATGCATAATGTTTGTAAACTTCAGGATATGTTGCATTGATTTGTGGACTTGTACTTCAAGTTATGATTATGTTTAATGTTCAATGTTTTGAGAACTATTTATTGCACTTGTGATTTATATTTATATATATATATATATATATATATATATATATATATATATATATATATATATATATATATATATGTTATAAGTTATAACGTATCGGGTTGTATCCGCATCTTTATTTTTTAATTTTGTCGTACTGCCATACCAGGTACGTATCGTATCCGTTAGCCGTACCCGTATAGTTGCATTCTAGGAAATAGCTAAGTAAGACTTGATTGCAGTCTTGCTCACAACCTTATTCTTTATTGAAAGATTTTGGGAGCAGGCCATTGTCATATCCTTGAGTGTGGGTGCTGGAGCACCAAACACAAATTGTCTATGGCATGCCATTTGGATTTCTTCATGGGGAGCATTCAAGACGCTCAACCGCATATCCTTTCTTCTTCTATTGTAAGGTGCACTATTGCTCTTACAAGAAGATTTTTCAATCTTCCAGTGACCATACATGTTATCATGGCCATACCTATTAGAAGAGAATACTACCTTCTGAAATGTGGTTTGATGCATAGCTGGAGCCTTGCCTTTCCTTTTGGAATGGGCAGCTCTAGCATTCCACTTAAACCTCAATCCTCTCTTATTATTTTGAGAGGAGAATGAGTGTATAAGTGGCAGTACTGTCATTGGCTTAGAAAATTTCTTCATTAGCATCCTCTCTTTGAGGAGCTTCTATTCAAGATCCTTAATGATCTTGCTTCTCTAGCATATGGTGCCCACTTGGATAATAGTGATTTCTTTTAGCTGACTAATTTCTTTGCTCATCTGAGTTAGTAGTGAAGCTGACTCGGATTGTATCGATTTAGCTTGCTGTAGAGAAACAATCTCTTCAGCTTGTCTCTTGACAAGATTTTTGCTCTTCTTTAAAACTTCCAAGAGAGCACCATAACTGTCAATCAGTTGATTGACATTCTCATCATGTCCTGATCCATATTCCTCATTGGATGAAGAGGATGCCTCAGAATCTAGGAAAGTCTCATAAACACAATCAGAAGTAGAGATTGGGTGAGAGATTACCACATTAGGTTCAGAATTGTCCTAATTTTCTTCAGTAGTGGTCATGAGGCTGTAATCTTCTTCATCTTCACAGTCACTATCAACAAAGGACAGTGGGGCCCTTATGCCTACCTTGGTAGTAGGATGATTAACATCCTGTTCTATGTATATTAGACCAATGTAGGCCTCTTCATATTCAGATTCTGAAGTCTCAGAATCACTTTCTGACAAGAATAACTTCTTCTTAGCAAAGAAGTCATTGTCCACTTTTTTTGTTTTTATGATAATCTCTTATCATCAGACCTCCTACTCTATTTCCATTTAACAGGACAGTGAGCAATGACCTATCCTGACCTGTTGCAGTAGTAACAAACCACGTCAGTTTTAAAGTGTTTTTTCTGTTTAGATTCATGTTTGTCCCTAGAGGGGTCTTTTTTAGACTTTTTCAGGTTGGCTTATGGCTTCCTTAAGCTGGAGCTAGATGAGTCCTTATTCTTCTAATGTCTTCTTTTGCTCAACAACTTTTTGAACTGCTTGGAGAGCAAGGTTAGTTCTCAATCAGACAGTTCTTCTCCTAATGTGTTGGTATATGAACTTTCTGACTCAGCAGCCCTCCTTGGGGGAGGAGTCTTCTCCCTGCTCTTCCTGGATGTTTTAGCTTTGAAAGCCACGGTCTTTTCTCTGCTGAGAAACTTTACAACATCCTCTTCAGCCATTCTGGAGTTCAGTTGAAGTTCATGTGACAGCAACTTGACAAACAGATTATGTGGCTGTGTGTTGGCCAAATTGTCTAGCTCCCTTATGGCATGGATCTTGATGTTCCACTATTTGTTGTGTGATATCATGAACTTTTCATTTAGCTCTTAATTGGAGAACTGTCTGTCATAAGTTATCAGATTGTTCAAAATCTTAAAGAACTTTTCATAGCATTTTGCTATAGAATCCCTCTTGTCTTGTTTGAAGGCATCATATTACTGGTTAAGAAAGAATTTTTTATCATCCCTTACTTCCTCAGTCCACTTCATGTGGACTATCAAAGAGTCTCACCTCTCCTTTGCAATCTTGCAGTGAACAAGATTCTGAAAGGTTGAGTAATAAATGGCACTCAATATGATGTTACAGTCCCTCTTATCCATAGTGGCCAGAACTAACTCATTTTTTGTCATTTCTGAATGTTTTTTTGGAGTCTTGATGTTGGTATCAATAGCTAAGACATTCAAAGGAATGAAAGGTCCCTCTTCCGCTGTAATAAAGCTCCTAGGGTCCGAGGATTCCGTAAACAATCTCTCAGTCTCACACTTTTCTTCCATATTGTAAAGTTTTCTTTTCTACATAATAGAAGCTTCATAGAACTGAGCTCTTTATGGTTCTAATCAGAAATCATGATGATATATTACTTCTACCCTTGGAGATCTTTTTCAGACAGTTAGTTCTTTATTGAACTGCCTCGCTTTGATAGCACTTGAAAATCTTTTAAGGGTAGATAAACACCTAGAGTGTAACATCCCTCAAACAACTAGGCCCCTAGTAGTGGTTTTGTCATGACTAGGTCATGACAAAACCCTAGGAAGCCCAAGAGGGCCAAGTGAACCTAGGAATATAGGTGAGATCACCATGGTTTGCAAATAATAAATTTTTGAACCCTAGTTTAAGATGACCATGGGGCTTCACCAAGACTTCAAGATCCCACCATGGTCTCATCAACCCATTGTAAGGTCCATTAAAGCCCTAAAGGTCCATTGAAGTCGACCCGGGGTGGCCAAGTTGACCTTGATTATAGTTTGGATACATAATTTAAAACTATAAAATTCTCCATCAACAAAGCATTAACAACCAAACATTCTAAAATATGAAATAGTCGGTTTCTTGCCCTTTAGTAGTTCGTAAGGTGTCTTATTATGGTTCTTCTTTATGAGTGCTCGATTTTGCATGCAGCATGCAGTGTTGATGACTTCAGCCCAGAAATATTCTGGTAGTGAGGCATCACTCAACATGTTTTTGTAGGTCTCTATGAGTGTTCTATTCCTTCTCTCAGCTACTCCGTTCTGTTGAGGAGTGGAAAACTTATGAATGTTACATAGGCTTTCATAGAATTCTATCATGGGCCCAGACTTGAACTCTGTTCCATTTTCACTTCTTATTTTGACTACGGAACAGTTGTATTCATTTTGGATCTGCCTGACAAAATTAGTAAAGATATCAAAACTATCTTACTTGTGTTTCAGAAAGAACACTCACACAAAGCGAGAGTAATCATCAACAATAACCAATGTATAATCCTTATCTCCCAAACTTCTAACTTGCAGTGGATCGAACAGGTCCATATGAAGTAGTTGTAAACACCTATTAGAGTCTTGGCCTTAATGCTTTTAAAGTTAGCCATTGTTTGCTTGTCTTTTATGCATGCGTGACAAGGTCTATCTTTAGCATACTTGACATTTGGGGTATCACGTACTAAATTAAGAGAAAATAATTTATTAATAGTTTTGAAATTAATATGTGCTAATCTCTTGTGCCATTGGTCACCAAGAGATACACTATCTTTAACCAAAAAGCACACTAGCGTAGAAGAGTCTAGGCAAATAAAATTTAAACAAAATATATTTCTACTAGGAGTGCCTGATAGAATCGTTTCCAATTTGTCTACCGATTTTATCAAGCACTTGTCTGCATGAAATTCTACTATGTTTCCTTTATTGCAGAGATGGCTTATGCTTATAAGATTGTGTTCCAGTCCTTCAACATAAGCCACATCTAAGAAGGATACACTACCTTTAGTAATCATACCGTAGCCTTTAGTAATTCCTCTATTCGAACCTCCAAAGATTACCTTTGGCCCATTCATGACTCGAGAATAATTCTGGAGTATGCTTCTAGTCCCGGTCATATGCCAAGAGCATCCACTGTCCAAATAGTAGGTAGGATTTTAGGTGGGCTTTGGATATACCTATATTCACAAATCAGTATGCCTTAAGAACTCAAACTCGTTTGGGTCCTTGGCCTCTAGTTAGCATACTCCCCCTACGTGTGTTAACATTATGAGTGGTCTTTCTCACATTATTAACTTGAGGAGTTACATAACATTTGGAGTTAAACCAACAATCTATAGCAAAGTGACCAACGTTTTCGCAGCACCAACAGTCAAACTTATTGTATCTTTGCCTAAATTTCTCCTGCTTGACCTTTTGAGAGTGTGGTCTAGCAGGGGTAGCAGACTTGGAGGTAGAAGCTTCATGGTGATGGCGCTCACATGACTTCTTCTCCTTAAGGGGCTTTTAGACAACGGGTTTTACTTTAGGTGCTTTTTTGATGTCGTGACCATGACTATAAGGGACATAGCTCTAAAGAGTGATCTCCTCATAAGGTTCCTTGAAGACACTTTCGCCAAAGTTCCGGGGACGGGACCATCCGTGGTACCGAGACTTGCGCTCTACATAAGTTGTCCTAGCAAAGTGACCGTAGGAGGAATCAAGATCAAACTTGTTAGTTGGAAAGATAACCTTTTTGAATGAAGTTAGATCTTGAGGAGCTTTCCTCTTCTCCTTGTCCAAAGCTTTCTTGTCAGTCTTATTCTTCTGTTGAGCCTTATTTCTCCAAGGAGATTTACTAGGAGCATCCATATAGCCTAAGCCAGCACCTTTGGCCTGAGCTGAGAATTCAGCAACAAATGGAAGGACAGTCTTAGGCTTGTAGAAACTTTCAACAAGTTTCTTTTCAGTTACAAGTTGTTCTTCCAATTCTTTGATGATTTTCTCCTTCAGATCTAGGTTCTCGAGAGCTTTATCACAATCTTCAATTGCAACATTGAAATTCTCTCTAAGTGAGCCCATCTTGGCGACTTCCTCTCTCAGAGTGCTCTTAACAACCTTGAGAAATTTAATCTCCTTGGTCTGAGTTTTCAAAACTTTTTGACATTTGTTGTATGTCTTGATTAACTCTTTATATTGAGCCATGAGTTCAGACTCATCATCAGAAGAGCAGTCCTCATGATCATGGTCAGAAGCATCTGATTTAGAGAGAGGTGTATGAGATTTTACCTTCCCAGTGTACTGAGGTACTTCTTCCTCATCTGTTTGTGACATTAGCCAAAAGTAGGCTTCCTCTTCTTCACTTGACTCATATTAGTCAGAGTCGCTGAGAGTCTTACCGTTCTTGGCTACTAGGCTTCTTTCAGTTCTCTTATTGTCGTAAGAAGATTTCTTCTCCTCTCCTTTTCCACCCTCCTCCTTCTTGTGAGGCCAGTCATTAATGACGTGTCCTGCCTTATTGCAACAATAAGAAACAATGTCAGAAGAAATATGTTTATTCTTTTTAAAATGATACCTGTCATAGCTACTTGAGCCTTTCTTGTGACGATCACCATCATGACGCGATCTTCTGGACGAGGGACCTTTACCACTCCATTGTTTCTTCTTGTTCAAGAACTTCATGAACTGTCTTGAAAGAAGAGAAAACTCTCCTTCTGATAGCTCTGAGCCTGAGGTACTTGGCTCTGAAGCTTCTTCTTCACTCTCTTCCTGTACAAGAGCATGTGATGTAACTTTGACTTTCCTTGAGCTGTCAGCCTTTAGTGCGACAGAATTGTCCATGAATGAAGACAGACTCTTCTCTTCTTCCGCTTTTCTTGAATTGATTTGCAGCTCATATGACATAAGCTTTCCGAAGAGATTTTGAGGGTCAGTCTCTACCAACTTGCCAAACTCCTGAATTGCACAGACTTTGTTGTCCCATTCCTTAGTTATGGACCTCAGAAATTTATCATTCAATTCTCCATTAGTGAAGACCCAGCCATATACTCTTAGGGCGCTGACAATCTTGAAGAAACGTTCAATGGTATCTGCAATTAAATCCTTAGGACCTTGTCTAAATGTTTCATATTTTTGATTGAGGAGGGATCTGCTGTCATCCCTAACCTCTTCAGTACCTTCCATCAGGATGATGAGAGACTGCCACATTTCCTTGGCAGATTGGCAGTGAATCATGTTCTGTAGCATAGAATCATCGACTGCACTTGTGATGATATTTTTGGCTTTCTTGTCTAAGGAGACAATTGTAATTTCATCCTTATCAAGATCCATCAAATTCTTTGGAACGTTCTTGGTGGGATCAATTATGGAGACCCTCATAGGAATATAAGGTCCTTCTTCCACAATCACGAAGATTCTTGGGCCACAACTTCCATGAAAATTTTAATTCTTTCTTTCCACATGGGAAAGTTTGTCCTTGTGCATAAAAGAAGCTTTGCAAAATCATTTGCTCTGTCCATGCTTGAATCACTCAAAAGACAACTTGGGGCTGATTTGTTCAAGGTGTTAACCTTTTGATGAACAACCTACCTGCGATACCAATTGAAAAAATGTTTAGGTTATCTACCTAAATCAACTAGAGGGGGTGAATAGGTGAGTTTTGCGCCTTTTTACGGAATACAAATTGAACGAGCGATGCACAGAAAAATGAGCAATCATATATAGATGACACCAAGAATTATAGTGGTTCCCAAACCTTGGGTACATCCACTTTCCACCTCACCGATCTAGCAACACACTAGACTCGGCTACTCCACTATTCTCGGATTGAAAACAATCCTACCACTCAGAACAAAGTTCCTACAACTCGATCCCTCAAAATAGGATCTACACTCGGAAGAGAAACTTACTACAAATAACTCGGAGAACAAAGCTCCTACACTCGGAGAATAATCTCCTACAAGAAAAAAATGAAATACAAAGAAATACAAACAGTATTAATCACAGATCTGAAAACTTCAGCCCTTCTTCTTCCTTGAACTTTGAAGCTCTGTCAGAAATAGATTGAAGAAAACACGGCTAAATCTCTGGATCTGAAAATTCTGGACTCAGTACGATCAAGAAAAGAATCTGTCGATGTAGAAGAACTTGATCTGTTGAATCACTTGCTCTGAATCACTGGATCGAAAGCAGATCGGCGATAAAGACGATAAATAATGGTGGCTTCTGATTTTGGAAAGAGAATACGGGATTCAGAATACTTAGGGATTCTTCTTAGGGTTGGTCGATTATGATAAGACCTTTTATAGGACTTACATAACGGTCATAATCATATTAAATGCTTGACATGTGGACACATCATGTGCTAACCATATTTGAAATCACGTCTGTCGAAACTTAGAAAAATTCAAAAAACAGTACAACATTTCTCGAGAAGAATAATAGTACTCGAGAAAATGTTTTCTGATTCTTGAGAAGAATGATGAGGATCTCGAGAAAATAACTTAGCCAAAATGTGGAGGTGGAAATCAGCAATTTCGAGAATGAAGGAAAGTACTCGAGAAGAATAAAGTTTTGCACTCGAGAACAATCATTCTGGTACTCAAGAACAAAGAAGTATCTCGAGAACAGATGTCTGGCTCTCGAGAAAAATATCTTGCTTTTCGAGAACTAAAGTTTGTCTTCTCTAGGAAAAATCCTTGGCATCATGAGAAAAAGACTTAGAAAATATTCTATCTGGAAAAGAAGTAACTCGAGAAAAATGAACTTCTGTTCTTGAGAAAATTATTCTGTTACTCGAGAAGAGAATCTGTTACTCGAGAAATGACTTCTGGTTCTCGAGAAGTAATACTGACCTTCTCGAGATATAAATTTAATTTCATCAAGATATATAGCTGCCAACTTTTCTCATATGCCTTTAGTGCTTGAAAAAGAAGCGTGTCCCAATAGAGTGGCTACACATGAGTCAACACTATGGATGACAAAATGAGGGATTACATTGTATGGTCCTTTGTTTGGTGACTCATTATAGACTGACATTGGTCTACACTCGACAATTGTATCCTGCAAACACTCAACTAAAAATAACATCAAATACAAACTTAATTCTTCTTAATTCAAAGGTGACTTCATACAAATATGGGTTATTGTGGATGCAATACCCAACAAGCAACACTTGATTTCTTCTTACTGCTCCAAGAGACCAATCTTCCTCCTAAAAACTGACAGGTTCTAGAGGTGCTTTTCCTGTCTTCTCTGCAACTTAGAAAGTCTGTATTTGAGTACCCAATTAGTTCAAAGTCATTATTCCTAGGGTACCACAGACCAAGATCATCCGTGCCATTGAGATATCTCAAAATTATTTTAGCTGTAGAATAATGAGATTCCTTTGGGATAGCCTGGTATCTAGCACAAACACATGTAACATACATATTGTCTGGCCTACTAGTAGTAAGGTAGAGGCGGGAGCCAATTATGCCTCTATACATGGTTTCATCAAAAAGTTTCCTAGTTTTATCCTTGTTTATTGACAGACTTGACCCCATAGGAGTTTTCATTATGGAGGCACTATCCATTCCAAATTTTTTAATCAAATCCTTGGTGAACTTAGACTGTGAGATGGATTGTCCATCCTCTGATTGTCTAACTTGGAGGCCAAAAAATACCTATGTTCACCCTTACTGCTGTTCTCAAACTACCGTTGCATAAGTTTAGCAATTGTTTTGCAGAGGTCATCATCAGTAGACCCAAATATTATGTCATCTACATAAATTTGGACTAGAATTATCTTACCCTTGACTTCCCTAAGGAATAATTTCTTTTCTATCTTTCCCCTTGAGAATTTGTTCTCAATGAACAAGGTAGATATGGATTTATACCATGCCCTAGGGTCTTATTTCAACCCATACAAAGCTTTTCTTATCTTAAACACATAACTAGGAAAGTTAGAATTAATAAAACCTGAGGGTTGCTCAACATAGACCTCTTCTTTTAGGTTACCATTTAGGAAATCTGACTATACATCCATTTGGTAGACTTTTAATCATTTATGTCCGACATATGCAAGGAATAGTCTTATATCTTCAAAAATAGCTTCTGGTGCAAACGTTTGATCAAAATCAATACCTTCCTCTTGTTTGTGTCCCTTGGTCACCAATCAAGATTTATTCTTTATTATAACACATCAAGCTTATTCCTGTAGATTCACTTGATTCCGTTGATGTTAAATCCTTGTGGTCTGAGAACTAGCTTCTAGAGCTTGCATCTCTTGATCTGTTTTAGTTCTTCTTGCATTGCCACAATCCAAAATGGGTCTATGTTGGCATCTTTAAAAATTTTAGGTTCAACTTGAGACAAGAAGCTGAAGTACATAGCAATGTTGAGGCTTCTGCTCGTTGTAACCCTTTGGATAACATCTCCTATGATCTAATTTCTGGTATGATCCCTCAAATGCCTGACTGTAGGAGGCATTCTTACTTCAGCATCATGAACTTTAGTGGCTAGATCCTACTTGTCTTATGCCATATCCTATTTACTTTGTCCTTCTTCAAGAATGTAGACACCATCATTTTCTTCTAGGGTAGTTGGAGATGTGTCTTTGATGGTTAGTTTATCCATCTTCAACTCTACACCTACAGAACTAGAAGAGCTAGGCTGCTCACTGTTAATAATTGATGATTTATCAAAGAATACATTCACAAACTCTTCTACAACTTGATTTTTCAAGTTGTAGACTCTATATGATTTGTTATGATTATTGTACCCAAAAAATATACCTTCAAATAATTTGGCAGCAATCTTGGTCAAGTAGGACTTCCCATTGTTGAGCACAAAGAACTTGTTGCCAAAGATCCTGAGATAGGCATGATTTGGTTTTCTACCTTTCATAATCTCATAGGGACTCTTCTCGTGATACTTGTTGATAGAGGCTCTATTCAAGACATGACAAACAATATTAACTACCTCAGCCCAGAAGTATTTTGTGAGAGAAGTGTACTAAGTAGTGTCTTTCCAGCCTCTATGAGAGTCCTGTTTTTTTCGCTCAGCTATCCAACTTTGTTGGGCTATTCTTGGAGAAGAAAACTCCTGACAAATCCCTAGTTCTTCACAGAACTTTTCCATGCCTTCAGACTAAAATTCAGTACCATGATCACTTCTGATTTTGACTAAAGAACTGTCTTTTTCATTCTGAACTTACCTAACAAAGGTCATAAAGATGTCTAGGGTTTCGTAGTTTTTCTTTAGAAAGAAAATCCAGCCATATCTGGAATAGTCATCAACTATCACAGGTGTATAAACTTTATTACCTAGACTATGAAATGACATATGACCAAATAAGTCCATATGCAGGAGGTACAAACACCTCACTGAATCCTTGGACCCAATGTACTTAAAGGATGTTTTAGTCTGCTTGCTCTTTTGATAAGAAGAGCAAATGCCCTCATTTGTGCATCTTAAATTAGATCCATTTCTGACTAGCCCTTCATTGAAGAGCTTGCTATCTGATTTATATTTCTAGTGAGCAAGCCTCTTGTGTGATTCCACATAGTAAGTAACCTTCTTAATCTTTACCAAACATACTGAAGTGTTAGAACTTAAACATAATAAGTATAAACTATAAATATTTCCACTCCTTGTGCCTGTCAAAATGACCTCTTGGTCACTTGGCCTTAAAATTAGACACTCATCCTTGTGGAAGACAATGACATATAGCCAAGATCACATAGTTGGCTTACGATTATCAGGTTGTGTTGCAATCCTTCCACATAAGCCACTTTGGTGATTGAGACTATACCTTTGGTGATCATACCATAGCCCTTGGTAACTCCTCTATTTGAAACACAAAGATCACCTTAGATCCATTCTTCATAGGAGTATAGTCCTTTAGATGGATCCTGGTTCCAGTCATATGTCTGAAACATCCACTGTCCAAGTACTGTATTGGTGAATGGGTACTTGGACTATGCTACAATCAGAGTTTAGTTTACCTTAGGACACTAAAAGGGATTTGGTCCTTGGTTCTTGTTAGCTTGGTACTGAATATTTCTACATGTAACACTCCTAACAGGAAGACTTACCCATGCCCTTGCCACACTAGGGTTGTGCCAACAATCTATGGCAAAGTGTCTCACTTTACTACAACACAAACATTCATGGATCTTGTAACTCCTTTTCTAAACATCGCATGTGTAGTGAAAGGAGTCAACAACTATCTGTTCAGAAGTGTGAGCATCAACCTTTTTCTTGTTTCTTTCAGTAATAATCTGACTAAAGGTGAGTCTGCCAATAAATGTACTTTGCTTACTCTGATTTCCTCCAATAGCAGTCTTCGTTGTATTGGACATGATGTTAATGGCATAAGAGATGGTCAAGTCAGGCTTACTAACTAACTTACCTTTGGTCTGACATATTCCTGGAAGATCACGAGAATAGGCTAGTACCTTATAATTGAGTGTAGGGGCTAGAGCACCAAACACAAATAGCCCATGATGGGCCATTTGGATTTCCTCATGGGGAGCCTCCAGTGCACTCACACCAATATCCTTTCTCCCTCCATTGTAGGATACCCTTGTATTCCTACAAGTAGAGTTCCCATTTTTCTAGTGACCTTGTTTGATGGGATGATTACCTCTGATACCACTTGAAATTCATTGATTCAAGAGAAGCTTAGTACCATGTGAAAGGTTATTTGAGGCACTACAGGAGCTTTGCCTTTCCCTTTGGAATGAGCAACACTAGAGTTCCACTTGAACCCCCAAACCAATCTTATCCTTTTGAGAGGTGAAGAAGTCTTACGGTGGCAACACTGTCTTGGGCTTGCTGAATTTAGCCACAATCTATTTCTTTTTAAGGAGCTTCTCTTCAAGATCCATAATGATCTTCTTCTTCTGGCCGATGGTCCTAATCTAGATGATTGAGATAGTCTTCGGTTGGCTAACTTCTCTCCTCATCTGATCAAGCAAAGGTGCTGATTAAGACTGCAGGGAAGCAGCAAGCTATAGGTATACAATCTCCTCAGCTTGTTTCTTGAACTAGACTTTTGCACCTTTTCAGAGCATCTAGAATGACACCATACTTGTCAATCAATTGGTTGACATCATCTTCATAATCTGATCCATCATCCCCACTGGTGGAAGTGGATGTATCACAGTCTGAGCCAGACTCATTGTTGTTGTATGGTGACCGGGCAGTCTGGCGGTCTGACCCTGGCGGCTTGAAGACCATGGGATCTGTCAGTTTCTCTCCAGCGGTTTGGTGGCCGAGATGTTGTTGATTGGAGACCTGGTGGTCTGGAGGTTTGAAGTAGGCAACCTGAAGACCGGGAGGTCTAGCGGTCTCTCATAGTGGCTAGTTGGAGACCGGGCAGTCTGGCAGTTTGATGCAGGCGACTTGAAGACCGTACAGTCTAGTAGTCTCCCCTAGAGACTTGCCTTCTCTTTATAGTTATTGTCGGGCAGTTAGCTGATTCATCTAACCACGCGGCTTGTGCGGTCTATTTTTTGTATAGCCTCCTGTATCCATAATTATTTGTCCCACATTTCTTATTTTTAATCTCTCACCTCTCCTCCATTCTATAAAAGAGAGGCTATACCTTTGTAATACTCACTTTTGGATAATAAAAAATTTTGTTATTATAATTTTCGGTCTATTATTTCTTTTTCGCACATGCTATCACAGGACTCGGTCTTTTCCACCTGATTCTGTGAGCTTCTTCTATCCGCGCGGTTTGCCCTTTCTTCTTGCGGCCTGTTCGGGCGACTTTCTTCTCTTCTTTATCTCCGCCCTCTCTGTGTGTGGCCTCTCTCATCACTCTCCCTCCCTAATACGTGACATGTATTTACGATCTCTCTTCTTTATTTCGTGCAGCCTCTTTGTTATTCGCGCTTTCTCTCTTTTTACTATCTGCGCGGCCTCTGTGTTGTTTGCGCGGTCTATCTTTTTCCCTATCCATACAGTCTCTTTGTTGTTCATGCGGTCTATCTTTTTTTCCCTATTCACGCGACCTTGTTTCTGCTCGCGCGGTCTATCTTTCTTGCCTATTCGTGCGCCCTCCTTCTTGCCTACCTCTCCTCTACTATGGCTCCCTTCGATACCTCTACCAATACTACTCCGTGGCCTACCCACCTCCTCCTCCTACTCCTTCGGGCAACCTTGGCACCGTATCTAAACTTATCGGTTCAAACTACCTGTACTGGAGTGTCTCCTTCACCTTTCTTCTACGCTCACAATGCAAATGCCATCATCTCGCCGATGACCCTCCTCCTCCAGAGTCCAATATCTTTGATGATTGGGATGCTAGCGATGCTCTTGTTCGCACTTGGCTGTCTATTAGTCTTTCTTATGAGTTCCTTCACATCATCCATCATGATGAAACGATCAAGGTTGTATGTCTTCATCTTACCGCTCTCTACTCAAAGGGTGCTCAGACGTCTCACATCTATAATCTATATGCGGACCTCTTTGCCCATCCCCCCTATCTCGTACTGCTATTTACCAACAGGTTCAGGCTCTCGGAGCCGAAATTCTCCAGAATCGCCACTTCTCTGCGGATCTGGCTGAGCAATACAGGCACTTCCAGTAACTTCTGGTTGTGTGTTATCTTCTACGACTTCCTGAGTCTTATGACTTGATCCGTTAATAGATCCTTGGCGAAGCGGACTCTCCCACCTTGGATGCCACTACTGCTTTCATCGTCGTAGTTAGCTCCCTACTTCAACGTCCGCTATTATCCTCCCCTCCTCAACAGGACAACTATGCTCACCAGACTCGGCAGAGTGGTTCTGGTGTCCACAGTCACCAATCCAGCAGGTGTGGTCCTTCCTGCTTTCTCTGCTCTAATTGTGGCCGCACCGGCCATACAGTTGATCGCTGCTGGATGAAACAACCACATCTTCGCCCCGATGGGAATGCTTCCACCTCCTCTTCGAAGCAGTCCGCCTCGGTGGTCACATTTTTAGGTATTGCCCATGTGGTTACTCAAGGTAAATGGTTGATCGACTGTGGTGTTACCAATCATATAACCGGTAATCCTCAGTGTTTTTCTCTCCTAGAAACACATGATCGGTTGTCAACGGTCTTTATTGCGTACAACTCTCCCTCACTGGTCAATGGGACAGGAGTTGTTCAAGTCACTCTGTCTCTTCTCTTGGTGAATATTCTTTACGTGCCCAAGTTTCCTTGCAATTTATTATATGTTACTTCTTTGTGCAATCAATTACAGTGTTTCGTGACATTCACTCCTAATTCTTGTTCTTTTTAGGATCCTAGCTCCCAATGAATGATTGCTACTGGGACTGAGAATGACGACCTCTACTTCCTCGGCAATGTTTCTGCTTTGTCCGCCTTCTCCTCTTCTACAGACCTCCTGCAATGGTATCTTCACCTTGGTCATCCTCCTCAATGGCTTCTTCGTCAGCTTCTGCCCCACCTCTCTCCGCACAGTCCTCCTCTTAACTGTGATGCATGTCAACATGGCAAGCATCACCGCTACTGCTGTCCACCGAAGCAAGGCCATGGATCTTCCCGTCCATTTGATCTGGTTCACTCCGATGTTAGGTGTCCTACTCCCACCCTCACCATAGGTCGGGGTAGTTCATATTTTGTAACTTTTATTGATGATTTCTCTCACTGTATGTGGGTGAATCTCTTAAAAGATCGCTCCGAATTTTTCTCTGTATGGACATCTTTTTACTTTATGTATAAAATTCATTTTGATGTCTCCATTAAAATCTTTTGCGCTGATAATGCCAAAGAATATCTTAGTCATGATTTTTCTTCTTTCTGTACGCAAAATGTGATTGTTCATCAAAGTAGTTGTGTCTATACTGAAAATCTTTATTTCAAGGATAACTAACTCACCTAGTGGGGAGGAGGGGGTGAATAGTTTTCTTAGTCCTTAGTGACTATTATTGAATCTCTTTTTGATAGTTGCTTTATTAGTAGATTAAGTTTTTCTTTCAAGACAAGCTGCCTGCATAAAGTAAAGCAACACAACAGAGTACACATAGATTTATAGTGGTTCCCCAATCTTTGGGTACATCCACTCTCCTCACACATTGCCAACTTCCTGTTGGTCAAGGCACTTCTCCAAAACAATGCACCAAGGAGCTTATACCTCAGATCCCTCAGGATCTCTTAGTCTTCTCCAAGACTTACACCTTAGCCAGAAGGGCTTACACTCAGTGATACAAGTATCACCTACCTCAGGCAATTAGGCCCTACCACTCAGGCTATGGAGGATAGCCCTTCCTCAGAGCAAACTTGCTTCTACAACTCAGAGAGATCCACT
Organism: Platanthera guangdongensis; assembly: GCA_039583875.1. NCBI lineage: Eukaryota > Viridiplantae > Streptophyta > Magnoliopsida > Asparagales > Orchidaceae > Platanthera > Platanthera guangdongensis. Next base: position 133,492,005 of record CM077158.1, read on the forward strand.
CTCCTACAGCTCAGGCACAAGTGGCCTGCCACTCAGTGGTCAACTGATCACCTACCTCAGAGCAAGTTTGCTCTTACCACTCAGATCCACAAAGGATCCTATAAGATGAAAGTGGGTTGTTGAGGTTCTTGATTGGACACAGGAGGAATTCCTCTGTGACAATCTATCTTAACTGAGTTAGACTCAGCCCAACTTTGACACCCGGAATGTTTTCCTGAGTCTACTTTTCTGTACTAAGAACACCTTAGCCCCAATTACTTCACAACAACAAGTATATCCCCTTGAGATGGTTATGACTGTTAGAATACTGTTCTGCCCCTTTCTGAACTGAACCAAAAGCTCAGCCCTCTCTTCTTCACAGTAACAATGATGTAGATGCTTTGGCTTATGCTGGAAGTAACTTGCAGATTAGCTTCTCTGCATCTTTCTGAACTGAGCCAACTACTTAGGCATATCTCCTTCTTTACAGCTCCCCAAGAGAATGTTCTTTAGGATTTGTTGGCTCGATCTGTGAAGCACCCTGAGCTTGCTAGCTGGTGCAGATGATTATGATACCAACAAACTTGTTGTTGAAGATGTTGATATCAACAACTAACATGATATGCCTCCAGACTTGTTGTCTTGGGCTCTTTGTTCTTCAGCCACACCCACAAAAATGACGATTCGGAAGAAATACTGTAACAACTTCTCCTTCTATAAAGAGCTTCTCCTTTTATTTAATGTAACCCAATGACTATTTTAGTAGTGGGTCCCACTTCATTAATGCTGGTTGCATACTTGCTTTAACACCTAACTGTCGTACAGTAGGCCTACGGAGCGTTTTGTCATGTACTATGGCTTTGCCGCTCACAATTTGAATATGGTTGAGCTTTCGACTTGCTGACATCAAGAACTGAAGATTTAGTGAAAATTCAAGCATCAGCAGTATAGGCGTTGAGTGAATGAGCTTCTTTGAATGCCAAAGTACTTAGACAGTTTTGTCTATCTAGGCGTTGACAGTGTTTAGTGAGTAAAGCTCACTCAATGCTTTTTTCCTTTACCCTTTCTGCAGCCTCTTATGCATGCATGGCGTTGAGAACGTTGAGTGAACATACTTCATTCAACGACTTGTGCCTTAACTGCATTCTGCATTTTAGGCATTGAGAGAGTTGAGTGAAAATACCTCACTCAACGCTTTCTACTTTAGACATTTCTGCTTCTTCAGCATCTTAAGCATTGAGAGCATTGAGTGAGTTTGCCTCACTCAATGCTTTCTTTTCTTTAACTAATTTTTTGTCATGGAGTTGAGAGCGTACTCAACTCTTTCTGCCTTAGCCAGATTTTCTATTTCAGAATTCATTTTGAGTTCGACGAACTTAAAATACAGTTCGACGAAATTTGAGCTCAGCTCGACGAATAAGCAAAAACTCAGTTTGACGAATTTAGAGTTCAGTTTGACGAATAGGTGAAAGCATAGATCGACGAACTCAAGGCTTAGTTTGACGAACTCTAGGCTTAGTTCGACGAACTCTGAACTCAGCTAATTAATAATTATGATGCTAAGGCATTGAGTGAGTGAGCTACACTCAGCTCCTGTGGACTTAGCCAGTTTTCAACTCATTTATCTTTAGGCTTTGACTGTATTAGCTTGACTCACAACCTTTTATTGTATGGCGTTGAGTGAGTTGACTTCACTTAACGCCTGTAGTCTTGGCCAGATTCTAAGCTTGCCACTTCATGACTTTGAATAAATAGTATTTACTCATCGCTATAAGTAATCTGGCATTGAGTGAATGACCTTTACTCAATGCTTGTGGACTTGGACAGTTTTCTATCTTTCCACCACTTAGGTAGGAACTTACCTGACTTAGCCACTTAGGCTATCTGTCCCATAACTGCTCACTAAGACAATCTGCAATCATTAAACTTGATCACAAGTTAGATCACCACATGTGTATACATTTTTTGCTGGTCCTTCAAATCCAGGACATTGGGATCAATAGACCCAACAATCCCCCCATATTTGAAGAAGTCAAAACCTAAGACAATGTATACACTAATACACTTATGATATATAAATATAAATATATATATATATATAACACATTATCACAGTATAATTCAGATAAATCATAAACATAGCAAATGAAGTAGCAAATAAGTCAGAATCATAGCAATTGATGAGTTAGACAAATCATAATTATAGCAAATGATTATTCTATTTAATCATATAGGAAATTAATGTTTGTGCAATTAATCAAAATATCACATCCCTTAGCCCTGTAAGAAAAACCTGAAACTTTTCAAGTTTCAGGTTCCCTTATCATAATCCTACTCCTAGATTTATTTTTTGGTTTGTCTTCTGCTCCAACTATCTTCTTTCCCTTCTTATCTGCTTCATCAGCAGCCTTAGACTTAGTAGCATTTTCTTTTCAAACTTCAGCTTTATCTTTATCCTTCTATCTCTCAAAATAGCTGAAGGGCTTTGGGAAGTATTTAGATGGTTCAACAACATCAGGAGTAAGAAGATTGGCCCTTTTGTTCCTCCAAAAAATCCTTCTTTCTAAGTACCTCTTTTCCAACTTATCCCATTCTATTTTGCTATACCATTTTACTCTGTCTGATTTCTTATTCTTTACCTGATCCTAAGCAAGCAAGATGTTGGATCTGGACTATGGGCTCCACTTCTCGAAATCTGGTCTTTTCTCTATTTCTTCTCTATATTTTATTTTTCTCATCCTATCTTCCTCTTCAGTTTCAGTAGTTTCAGCAATTATTTCTCTTATCTGTATTACCTAGTCTATAGTGGGGCTAAAGGAGGGAATTTCAAAATCAGTGGATTACACTCCCCACTGATTACAAACACTATCATGATCTTCTATATACATCCCATACTCTTAATTATCTTGAGCAGGTTCTCTGTTCCAAGTCTCTAGCACTTGAGCAGGCATCATGGGATATTATCATATTACAGTAGCTCTAATATCAACGAGCTTCCCACAACATTTGTTGCCCAGACCATGTTTTCAGTATTGGTCCTTATGGCTTCTCTCTCCCCCTTTTGACTTCTTCAATTAATGTAGTTGTCTGGGTGCTGCTTGTCTTGCTTCTTTCTACATCCAGTTTGTTTACTCTAGTAGTGACATGATTTTTGACTTCCAATATATGGACATTAAGCATCTTGGTGTAGGCATCCATTTTTGTGAAAATTTCAGAGTTCTGTTCACTTCTCAGAATTTTATCATTTTCATGGATTGTCAAACTATTCTTGGCCTGAGTCACTTGATTTTCTATGATAATAGCAATGTTCTGACCTGACACATCCTGCTTCTCCATTGTAAAGTCTACAATTCCAGTAGCTCTTGTGAAGAATTTGACAGTTTCTCCTTTCAGCAGATTAAGTTCAAATCTTATAGATTTGATCTCAGTTGCGAGATCATTTCTAACACCCTTGAGGGCATCATCCAAATAATTTTGTAGTTCCCTCCTTTGCACATCCAGCAAACCCTTTAGCCGGGCTAAGAAAGTTGGTGGCAGCTGATCAACTCTAGTACATGCGCCCTCATCCAGAGCTTCTTGTACAAGCATTCTCCCTATTTCTTGAGCTGTGTCACTCTTGAGCTGCTCATTTTGTGGATGCGGTGACGAGTAAGCTTTCTGATGACTGTATTCCTCTTTCTCAGATTCTGAGGAAACAAAATCATACACTTCATGAACAAGGAGATCAGATGGTATCTCCCCCTCAAACCTTGTCATGTTTTCATTTGCATGCAGGTCAGCAGCAGCAACAACCTCTTTGTCAATTGTAGCAGATAGTACCACTATTGGAGGAACTTTTAATTGCTCCCTAACAAATAATGCATCATGCATTATCTCTTGTACCAGTTGCTCCCCCTCACTTAGAGCATTCCTTTCCTCAAAACTTGGTATTTCCAAGACTTTATCATGTAGTTGCTCATCTTCAGACATAACAGTCTCTTTATCTGAGGCTACTTGATCTCCCCCTCACTCTGAGGCCTAGGAGCATCATCATCATCATCAGACATAGGCATATGCCTATCTACACCTTCCAATCTGGAGGCATCTTCCTCCATTTTTGCAGATATTTTGTCAACTCCTTCCTTTGCAATAGATTCAGCCAACTCAAAAGCAGGCTCATCAACTTCAGGAACAATATCTGACTCTAGCCTGCTTACATGACTAAGAGGGGTAAGATCTGAAGAGGCTGATACCTGAATATTCATGTCCCTCCTGGATTCTTCAGCAGATGATGATGGTTCTGGATTGTGAGGCTCTTCCTCCTTAGGTGAGCTGCTAGAGGGGCTGGGCTCAGTAGTAACAATCTTCTTTCCTTTCTTTTCAGCAACTTCCGGACCACAGGGTTGAAGGACCCCGTCGCATCGCTCAAGCATCATGATATCCATTCTTCTCATGTGGTGAATTCTTGCACCAAGCTTCAGATTTAGAATTTCTGGGACTGTTTCTCGCAGATATAGTGAAAGGATTCTCTCCAAATTTGGTTCGGCCATGCAATCCACTATTCTTTCAAACACCACTCTTCCCCAATCTGTTCTTTTGGATAGTATGACCATTGCCATTAGTTCAAACATCATTTTTGAAATTTTGTCTTGGGAGCATGTTTTGCATATCAGAGCTTTCCTGATGACATCGGCAAGAAACATACCTCTAAGGTTAAGTTCTTTCATTAGAATTGATCCAGTTGTGTGCTTGGATAGTCCACACCATTTCATTGTCGATTTTACATTATTCAGCATCAGCTCTTCTTCGTCCTCAGTTGCAGAGAGTGTGGCAACTGCAGAGCCTTACTGAGCCTTCTGGAGGTAATCTTGATCTTCTTCCAGCTTATTATGGTCTTGAATTTACCTACCGAAGCATCTGCTTTGGCGTTGGCAAACAACTCTAGCACTTCCCTCTTCCACAGAAGATAGGGCTCCGTCAGGACAAAAGATAGGTCAGATTTTTGTAGAAGATTAATCACCTGCTGAACTTCTTCCGGAGCATCAACAATTCCATTGCGAACCTGCTCTGCTCCTTCGAAGAGGAAATCTTGTCGCTTGGGTGCCATTTCGTCGGAGAATTTGAGAACGCTAGCAAAAATGTCTTTTCGTCGATTCATCAAATACAGGCGGGAGAGGGTAAGGAACAGTGACTTTGCTTATTGCACAAACTCTTCTATTTATAGTTATTCCTAAAAATAAGGCGGAAAGTCACTAACCTATTTTATTGATTAATTTTGATCAATGGCCAGGATTGAATCCCGACACTTATGTGCAGGCCGTCTTTTCTACAGTTTTTGTTGAGTAAGCTTATTTTGCTCAACATTTGTTTTCTTTAGTTATTAGATTGCAACAAGCCCCTAACAGTGTTGGCCTAATCTTGCAGGGATAAAATTAACCTGCAGTACACATTTTATATGTGTTCTATTGGGGTGCAATTAGACATAATTTCAATATCCTTAAATTAATTTCAACTGATAGTGTATTAGCCCACAAACTCAATTGATTAAAATATATTTTTGATACTTATTTAACCTAGTATTGCACATGTAATATGTGTCTTTGGGTATGTTGAGACTAGTTACTTCTTGTGTCATAATGAACATGAGAGTCATTAACATATTTATTGAGAAGCGTTGTTTAGACTAATGTTTTTACATCTTTCCAGTCATTTGTTTCAATTACCTTATCTCTAAAATGCATAATCAATTAAGCAATTAAATTGTAGAATTAAAGCTAGGTGAATTCTACTTATCTCTGCCCTATAGAGTTGAAGCCCATAGTGGATTCACAGTCTTTGAGCATACCAACAACTTTGCTTCTGATCATTAGCCTTTGATGTGCATCTGGCTTTCCTTTGCATGCTCCCCATTAATAATTGCACTTGTCTTTGACATCTTGTGAATGACGATAAGTTTAATCATTCCTTGTACCAAGGCTTAGGTCTGTTACATCTCCCTCTGAGGAATATAAATGGTTATGACAACTTGGAGTATCCTGCAAGATAGAAATTACCTTTCCTTGCGAACCCAAGCTGACTTGGGTCCTAGGTTCTTGTTAGTTTGAAAATGCAGATGTCTACCTACAGGAGCCCTGTCAGGAAGACTTTCTCTTACCCATGACACATTGGGGTTGTGCCAACAATCTATGGCAAAGTGGCCCACTTTTCCACAACACCAGCACTCATGAATATTATATCTTCTCTTCTTAGAAGGTCTAGCAACATGGTTGACTGCAAACTAAACAAAAGGAAGATCAGCTTCCTTATTCCAATTTCTCTTAGTCATAGAATAACTGAGAGTAGGTCTGTTATAAGAAGGGCTTGGTTTTTCACAAGGTCTATTAGCTGCAGTTCTCTTTGCAGAGGACATGCTGTTTGTTCCCTTAGAAGATTCCAAGTCTTACTTCCTGGCAGATTTACCCTTGGTGAGAGTGTGTGCAGGGAGAATTTGCGAAAAGACCACTGCCATGCTTAAGAGCGATGGAGCTGGTGCATTAAATACAAAAGGTCTAGGATGGGCCTTTTGCACTTCTTCATTGGGAGCCTTCTGAGCACTCAGTCCCATGTCCTTTCTTCTTCCATTGTAAGGAACTGTTATATTCTTACCAGGAAGATTCCCATTCCTCTAGCGACCATCCCTGGGGTCTTGGCCATACCTATTGGAACGGAGAATTACCTTGTGAATGGTTGACTGATGCCTGACAAGAGCTTTGCCTCTTCTCTAAGATTAGATAACTTTAGAGATCCACTCAGACTCAGATTTTCTCATGATAGCATCTATCTTGGAGAAATTGGCCACAATCCTCTTCTCTCTTTCAAGTTTCTCTTCAAGATCCTTGATAATAGAGTCCTTATATTTCATGGACTCAAAATGGATATCTAGCATGATCTTCAGAATGTCTTCTTCCCACTCTTTTAGATATAGTAAAGATGAAGCTTCATCTTGCTAGAAAGAAGTCAGCTATAGGGAGACTATTTCCTCTGCTTGTTTCTTAACAAGCAACTTGTTTTTCTTGAAAGCTTTCAAAAGTGCAGCACAATTTTCAATCAATTGATTGATATCATCATCTAATAGAGGATTCTCATCATCACTTAATCAGGATGCATCAGAGCATGAGAAGGATTTATATCCAGACTCAGAGGATGAGCTAGATGGGGAATATACCCGACTTTGCCCAGGATGATCCTAACAGAATTCTTTTTCTTGTGCAGCTGTCAGTTCATAGCTTCTATAACCACCTTCCTCACCTTCATCCACCTCTGAGTCACTATCTGAATGTGACAGAGGGGCCCTAATCTTTAATCTTGTATCTGGAAAGAGTTTGTCTTTTGTAAGAGCAGCCAGTAGTCCAATGGTCTTCTTGTCATTTTTGCTTATTTAAAACTCCATTGATCTCCACACCTTATGATTCTCTTTTGAACACATAGGTTAAAACCCTTTTAGCTATCATTTGAGGTCTACTCAGACTAATAGGTCCTTTTTGATTAACCTCCATCTGATACCACTTGAAACTCTTTATTTTAAGGATAGCTAACTCACCTGTAGTGGGGGGGGGGGGGTGAATAGGTTTCTTAGTCCTTAGTGACTGTTATTGAATCTCTTTTTGAAATCTACTTTATTAGTAGATTAAGTTTTGTTTTCAAGACAAGCTACCTGCACAAAGAAAAGCAATACAATAGAGTACATACAGATTTATAGAGGTTCTCGCATCTTTGGGTACATCCACTCTCCTCCCACCATGAAAAATTCTTGTTGGTCAAGACACTTCTCCAAAACAATGCTCTAAGGATCTTACAACTCAAATCCCTCAGGATCTCTCAGTCTTCTCCAAGACTTACTCCTCAGCCACAAGGGCCTACACTCAGTGATACAAGTATCACCTACCTTAGGCAATTAAACCCTACCACTCAGGCTATGGAGGATAGGCCTACCTCAGAGCAAACTTGCTCCTACAACTCAGAGAGATTCACTCTCCTACAGCTCAGGCATAAATGCCCAACCACTCAGTGATTAATTGATCACATACCTCAGAGCAAGTTTGCTCCTACCTCTCAGATCCACAAAGTATCCTACAAGACGGAAGTGGGTTGTTGAGGTTCTTGATTGGACAAAAGAGGAATTCCTCTGTGCCAATCTACCTTAACTGAGTTAGACTCAGCAGACTTTGACACCAAGAATATTTTACTAAGTCTACTTTTCTGGACTAAGAACACCTTAGCGCCAACTACTTCACAACAATAAGTATATCCACTTGAGCTGGAAGTGACTTGCAGAATACTGTTCTGCCCCTTTCTGAACTGAAACAAAAGCTCAACGCTCTCTTCTTCAAAATAATAATGATGTAGATACTTGGGCTTATGCTGGAAGCAACTTACAGATTAGCTTCCCTGCACCTTTCTAAATTGTGCCAACTACTCAGCCCTATCTACTTCTTCATAGCTCCCCAAGAGAATGTTCTTTAGGATTTGTTGGCTGGATCTGTAAAGCACCTGCAGTAAGGGTCAGCCCTAACTGTTATCTCTATCTCAGAGAATCACCTTGAGCTTGCTAGCTGGTCCATATGAATATGGCACCACCAAACTTGTTGTTTGATATGCCTCTAAACTTGCTGTCTTGGGCTCTCTGTTCTTCAGCCATACCCACAACAATGGCGATTCAGAAGAACTACTGTAATAGCTGCTCCTTCTGTATAGAGCTTCTCCATTCATATAATGTAACCCAACGACTATTTTAGCAGTGGGTCCCACTTCAATAATGCTGGTTGCATACTTGCTTTAACGCCTAACTGTCATACATTTGGCCTGCAGCTCCTTTTGTCATGTACTATGGCTTCACCGCTCACAATTTAAATATGGTTTTCCTTTTGACTTGAGGACATCAACACCTAAAGACTTAGTCAAAATTCAAGCATCAATAGTATAGGCATTGAGTGAATGAGCTTCACTCAATGCCAAAGTACTTAGACAGTTTTGTCTATCTAGGTGTTGACATTGTTGAGTGAGTAAAGCTCACTCAACGCTTTTTGCCTTAACCATCTCTACAGCCTCTTCTGCATTCATGGCGTTGAGAGCGTTGAGTGAACATACTTCACTCAATGCCTTGTGTCTTAACTATGAGAGATAGGGGATAGATCTGATTACTCTAGGGGGGGGGCGGGTTGAATAGAATAACTTAAAACTTTTTGGCTATAAAAATTATTTATTAGAGAGATAAGTGATAATAGTAGTAGTTATAAAAGGAAATGGAAACTAAGCTTAAATACACTATCACAGCACATCAAAACAAAGAGAAAAAGAACAACCAGACAACACAAGAACTTTATAATTGTTCCCCAAACTGGGTACATCCACTCTTCTACCACCCTGGTAGGAATCCACTATCAGGTTTTTGATCAGGTGACTGAAACCACAAGATCTATTTACAGGGAGATCTCACAACCCTTTAGTCTTTTGATCAGAAGCCCAAAAACCAACAATTAAATTTTGAAGGGAGTTAATAAACCCTTTGTATAGGAGGTTGAGAGAGTTGATGGTGTCTTCTCTTTTATTTATTCAACAGAGAAGACTTAGTGGATTACTATTGTCAAAAATCCTTCTGAAATGTTAAGATGTTCAGAAATCCTGCAGCCTTGCTCAGGGTGTAGGTCTTCAGACTTATCTTGTTGAAATCCAGGAACTTGTAGACAGATCTAGAGTTGTTGTCCTTGAGGATTCCTGGAGTAGAAGTTGAAGAAGACACTTGATATAAGATTGATGTTCTTCTTTAGTCTTCTGAAAGATCAAGGGGAAAACATAAAGTTTTCAACACAGAGAAGAAGCAGATATTCTTCAGTATATTTCAGTATCTCTTCTATGTATCACTTCTTGTGTTCTGTATTCTGTGTATATTACTATATATCTTTTCTTCTTACTTGCTTGTATCACACCTCTGTTGTTATATTGTCTGAAAGAAAATTCTCTTATATATTCTGCTATCAAATTCTCCTCTTGAATTTTGAATTCCAAGCATTAATTACTGACTAATTTTGGAGAATGAAACGGCTGGAATATAATCTTTAATGAGTTTCCCCAATTGTCCCAGTAAAATAAGCAGGTAATTAACTCTGATGAAATCCATAATTAATGCTGCCAAGAATGGCTATATTCTTGAGAATATAAGCATTAATTACTCAGAGAATTACTGCTAAATAATATAAGAAATTGGGGACATAAATAAGGAAAACTTATCAATCTGACTCGGGACAGAAATCGTCGACCTCTGGGTAGAATTTATTGACTGAAGTTCCTAGTTTATCGAGCTGAGAAATCCTGTTCATCGACCTGAGCTCAGCAAACTACAACTTGGAAATATCTTGCCAATGTTGTGCACCAAGTTCGTCGAGTAGAGAATCTACCTTTGTCATCCTGTGTTCAGAGAAAACAAACTGGAAAGAAACTGTCAAAGCTGAACTACAGATTTCGTCAAGTAAAGAATCTATATTGAGGAAGAATTGTCGACCTAAGCTCGACTATCTTCAAGCTCAACCCAAAGAAAGATTTCTGAGTTCGTCGATCTGCGATCGACGATCGTCAAGCTAAGTTCGAAGAACTTTGAACTAATAATCTGAACTCTGAATTCTTCTAAGTCTTGAGTCTACTGAAGTCCTCTGAAGGCTGGTCCATGAAAATTGATGCTAATGACTGGGCTAAACTCTAGGACTAATAGACTTGACCCTAAATATACATGGTGGGTCGAACATCCTAATTAGTGAAACTAGCCCAAATTCAAATTAGGGATCCAACAATCTCCCCCTATTTGGGTGAGGTCAATAATTTAAACAAAAGATAACAAAGCAAAATAAAATAAAAGATATCTGGCAGAATATAAAGATCTAGTAGATATATGTACAACATGTGTTTTATGAAAACACAAAAATAGTTAAGAAAACAAACTAAACAAACGGTTATTTATTTTTCCTGGACTTCTCTTTCTCAGCTTTGTCAGATGGTTGTCTGAAAATGATTTCTCTCTTAGGGTTCACAGCTTCTCTCTTAGACATGGTCATGTCAGATGCTGTAATAAAATTGATAGAGGTTGCTCTTAGAACAACTACCTCTGGATATAAACTCATATAGACATCAACATTGAAGAACTGATTATCTTTATCATACATTTTGAGCTCTTCTTTTCCGTATGAGGACATGGTGGAGTACTGAGATGGGTTCTTGCCTTCTGGTTTTGCTTTATTGATTAGAGAAAGTCCAACCAATTCTTGAAATCTGGCCATTTTAGCAGTGGGTTCTTGTTCAGGATCTACACAAGGAATTGGAGGAGATACTGGCCTTTTGGGACTAGTGCCCTTCTTTGAATCATCAAGAGAAACTGGAGTACTTTTCTTTTCTGAAGCTGGAGAAGTGTTGCTCTTTGAAGATTGCAGTTGTTGTCCACTGCTGCCTTGAAAACTAGGCTTGATGTGTCTTTGATAAGTCTTAGTGACTGGAGCTGATTTATGAGTGACACATCCAGAGGCCCCAACTAATGAAGGAGGAGGGTCTTTCCTGAAGTGCTTGGCAGGAGACCTGTACCTTCTTCTCTACTTCCTTTCTTTCTACTCATTCTTACACAACCACATCCATTATGGCATCCCAGGGTAAGGTGTAATCTTTTGCAAAATATAGTAAGGTGTGTCATGAGTTGGATTGGGCTTGTGAACAGCCTTGGGAACAACTTTCCTTTTCTTAACTATCTTCTTCTTAGCTTTAGGATCATCAGAATCTTCAGAGTCATCATTATCATTATCTTTAGAGGACTCAGGAGGATTATCATACATATCATTAATCTCCTTCAAGGCTTCCTTAGAAATTTACTTTTCAGCTTGAAGTAGCAATTGAGATTCTGAAACTTCTGGAACAACAATACTTTAAGAAACTATTTGATTTTCTTCCTCTATATCTGCAAGTATGATATCATCTAGGTCTGGTATAGGACTTTCATCCATTTTGTAGGTTGGAGGGGAGACAGCCTTGGGATCTGATTCTGTGAGAGGCTCAACGACTGCAAAACTTGCCTTTAGTTGCTTAACAACCTCAGGGCTTATGGGGGAAGTATAACAAACTATAGCCATAGAATTCTCTGGACAGACTTCTGGTAAGAAATTTATATAAGCAGAATCAAATGAATTCAATAAACTGAATAAATCTACTATAGGATTGACAAAGAAATCACCAACAGTCAAAATTTCTAGAAGATCTGCTGCCTCATCTGTACAACTTATATCAATCTCAACTTCCTCAACTTCTGTATCCATATATACATCTGCATCTACTGCTATATTCAATTGTACAACTGTTGCTACTGCTGGTGGAGAGAACACTAGAACTTCTTCATTGGATATGTCCCAATGTCTAGTTTCAGAGGGTCCTGAAGCCAGGCCCCAAGAAGAAGAAGGGACAGTGGGGGCAACAGTAATGAAAGAAGAGAGAGATGAAATGGAATTAGCAAGAGGTTGAATAGCCCTGCTATGATATTTTTGAGGAGAGGAGTGATGAGCTCTAAGAGAGTTGAGATGGAAGGGGAATCCAATTGTACAAACTCAGAGGGTGCCTGAGTGGATACCGATAGATGGATGGAAGAGGATGAAGGGAAAGGTGTGTGTCAGTCATAGGTTCATCTGTGGATGATGGTGTGTGTATGGGAGATGATGATAAAAGATCAAAAGATGGAATGGATAGATGGTTGGTGAGTGGTATGTCAACAAGGTGTTATGGTAATGGGGATGAAGGGGGTGAGTTGTGCTCTTGAGATTGAATTGTTGTTGGGTGATACACTGGAGAGACTAGTGGTGTTGGAGCATGAATTTGTAATGTGGATGGTTGGTGGGGAGTAGATGAAGGAATTTGAACTTGTGGAGACATAGGTTGTTGTTGGGATGGAGGAGAGGGAATCTGGATGGGGGGAATGATATCTTCTGGAGGTGGGGGATTAGCTGCAACAGCTCTTGTATCCTCAGAGGTTCTGGAAGAGCTTAAAGCTTTAGATGGCTTAGAGATGGTCCTCTCACATCTTCCAAATAAGTCAAAAGTTAAACTTTTGGAAGCATTTATGAATATGGTCTGGGATACCAGGGATTCAGATGCTTTTTCATGAAGAAACATTCCAAGAATTCTTCCAAAACAAATTTCCTTCTTACAATTCTTCTTTCTTATCAAATCAAACAAAATCCTTGCCCAATTCACTGCTTTCTTATTCACTACTGCACACATTACCAGAAACTGGTGCATGGTAATGTAGTCATGGGCAGTGTGCTTGCCTAGCAAGACTTTTCCCACAACATCGGCTAAAAACTTATATTCAACAGATAAGTTTTTCTTTAATAATTTGTTAGGGTTCTCACCAGTATGACCCATTTTATTTAACATATAATCAAAGTCAGCAATATCCATCTCAATATCTTCATCACCATTAACTAAACCAAAAATTTCAGTCAGAACTACGGGAGTAAGAGAGACCTGATTGCCAGAGATTGTGCCTGTCATTGAGTCGGCGTCTGGAGTATTAGAAGTAAGCTATCATTCTCTAATCTCAGTCGCAGCTATCTTTATCCTCGTAGACATGAGTTTCTTCAACTATTGTCCCTAAAGCAACTGCAGTATGTCGATGAATATCTGATCTAAATGTTGAGAGGATTAAAAGTCAATATCAAATCCTGTGTCAAATTTCATTGCAGAAAGAGTACTCGCTGTAATCGCCATTGTTTCTTGCAAAAAATGAAAATAGAGATCAAGTGCAAAGGAAACAAAAAGCGCAGGATGGAGCTAGAAAAAAACCTAGCTATATGGTTTTCAGAATATGAAGCGGCAGACTCCGTCCTGCGAAATAAATAAAAATTTTAGATCTGAGTTCGATGAAATATTTTATTGATAAAATAGTTCGTCAATCCCAGTCTGAAGAAGGGAAATGTTTTCGTCATTCTCAGGTCGACTAAAATTTTCTGAAGCAGTATCGTCGATCTCCGTTCGACGAATAATACTTCACACAAAGATTTCATTGATCTCTGGCCGACGAATTTTCTCAAGAACATTTCTCAGTACCGTCGATCTCCGTTCGACGAACTATGACAAATTTTTTGACCTCATACAGAAAGTTAAATTAATGCTTCTCCATTTATCATACCTAGCTGATTCAGAAAGAACAGATGTTTCTTTTCATCCAAAGGTATGGTGAAGATGTCTGCCTTTTGTAAATCAGTAGAGACAAAGGTAAGATTAATGTTTTTTTTGTCTACACACTCTCTAATGAAATTATGCCTTACATCTATATGATTAGTTCTTCTATGATGCACTGGATTCTGTGCAATAGAAATTGCATTAGTATTATCACAAAGTAGATTTGAATTATTTAAGTTGACACCATAATCTAGGAGTTGGTTCTAAATCCACAGTATCTGTGAACAATAACTACCAGCTGCTATATACTCAGCTCCTGCTGTTGAATTAGACACAGATGTTTTCTTCTTGCAAAACCAGGAAACTAGCCTATCACCAAGGAACTGACATTTCCTTGATGTGATCTTTCTGTCCACTCTACATCTTATAAAGTCAGCATCTGAGTATCCAGTTAACTCAAATCCTGACTCAATTGGATACCAGAGTCCTAAATATGGGCAACCCTTTATATATCTCAAAATTCTTTTTAGGAAAATAAGGTGAGATTCTTTAGGATTCACTTGGAACCTAGCACAAAGATATATAACAAACATGATGTCTGGTTAACTTGCTGTGTGATACAACAAGGACCTAACAATGGCCCTAAGTTTATGATCAATAGGTTCCCATGTTCATTAGAGACAATCACAGCATTAGCAGCCATAGATGTTCTCTTAACTGAGTCATCTGCCATCCCAAACCTTTTTATTAGCTCCTTAGCATATTTGGATTTAGATAAGAAGATGCCATCAGATGACTACTTCACTTGGAGACCAAGGAATAGGAGGGTTCACCCATGTTACTCATTTCAAACTTGGAATGCATAAGGTCAGAAAACCTTTTGCATAGGTTGGAATCAGTAGAACTAAAGATAATGTCATCTACATATATTTGTACTTACATGATTTTATCATGATGATGCTTTATGAACAAAGTCCTATCTACAATGCCTCTAGAAATGTTATGCTCTAAGAGAAAGCTAGCTAAGGTTTCTTACCAAGCTCTTCGAGCTTGCTTTAGACCATAAAGAGCCTTATGCAATTAAAAAACATAAGATGGATGAGTGGGAGAAATAAAACCTAGTGATTGTTCCACATAAACCTCTTCTTTAAGTTCACCATTAAGGAATGCACTCTTGACATCCATTTAGTATACTGTGAACTTCTTGTAGGCTCCATTAGGTAGGAATATTCTGATAGCTTCAATCCTTGCATCAAGGGCAAATGTCTGATCATAATCAATGCCTTCCTATTGTCTATAGACTTGTGCTACTTGCCTTGCCTTGTTCCTGATGATAAGACCTTGAGCATCTAGTTTGTTTCTAAATACCCATTTAGTTCCAATAACTGGGTAGTCTTTGGGTCTTGGAACTAAATCCCAATCTCTACATCTCTCAAACTGGTTGAGTTCCTCTTGCATTGTAATGATCCGATGTGGATCTTGCTCAGCATCTTTTATGGATTGGGGCTCAGTTTGAGATATGAAGCAGCCATGCATCATGTCCTGGTGGAGTTGATGCCTTGTCTGCACAGTCACTGATATATCTCCAATCACTTGAAGTACATAATGATCTCTAAGTGTGACTAATTTAGTAGGAGTAGTTAGTTCAGCAACAGCTTGGGGAATTAATTCCTCTTGTGGAATTATGGTAGTTGTTGTTGACTTTTCACTATGTTCAGTGACATCATCTTCACTGTCTTCAACAACATGTGGAGAAGGATATGCAACAACCTTATCGATAAGGGTCAACTCATTCAACTTCTCACACAGATGTGGTTCCTGCAAAGTCTTACTGGCAGATGGAATCTTCTACTTGTAAAACATGTTAGTTTCATCAAAAAAAATGTGAATAGATTCTTCTATTTTCATAGTTGATTTATTATAAAACCTATAAGCCTTGCTGATTTGTGAATAGACAAGAAAAATTCATATTTTAGCTTTAGCTTCAAACTTTCTAATGTATCTCTTGTCATTATTATGAATATAGTAAATACAACCAAATATTCTAAAATAATCTACTTTAGGTTTCTTCCCTTTGAGTAGTTCATAGGGGGTCTTGCCCTTAAGCTTGTGAATCAAACTATTATTCATTACATAGTTTGCTGTGTTGAAAGCCTCTGCCCAAAAGCATAGGGGTAAGTAAGCATCTACAAGTAATATGCCTGCAGCTTCAATTAGGGTCCTACTTTTCCTTTCAGCTACCCCATTTTGTTGAGGAGTTCTAGGAGCAGACAAGCAATGCCTGATACCTTCCTTCTCACCGAATTCTTGCATGGGAAGAGACTCAAACTCGGTACCATGATCACTTCTGATCAATGCAATTGTAGTAGAATACTCAATCCTTATGCTCCTAAGAAAGTCTGTAAGATCTTGAAGTTATCAGACTTGTTTCTCAATAAGAACACCCAAGTGAACCTAGAGAAGTCATCAACTATCACTAAGGTATAAGACTTCCCTCCTAGGCTCTATACAGCAATGTGTCCAAAGATATCCATATGGACCAAATACAGAATCCTAGGTGAATCACTCTTATTAATTGACTTAAAGCTATTTTTTGTTTGCTTGCCTAATTGACAAGCCCTGCAAAGTCTTTCCTTCTTGTAGGGGCAAGAGGGAAATCCTCAAACAAGGTTGTCCCTATAGAGAGTAGCAATGTTTTTTTAAGTTGACATGTCCTAATCTCCTATGCCAGAGCTTATTATTATTGCATGTTTGATTAAATAGACATTTTTCAGTTTTAGCAAATTTAAAGTTAACTACATAGATATTTCCTACTCAACTTCCTGTTAATACAACTTGGTTATCTACTGAGGTAATAATACATGAGGTTTTATTAAATAATACCTGAAACCTTTCATCACATAACTGACTTACGGATATCAGGTTGTTCTTCAGTCCACTTACATATGCTAACTTCCTGAAGGTGACAACTCCAATTTTGACCTTTCCATAGCCTTCAGTTTGGCCACAATTGGAGTCACCTAATATTACTTTTGGACCTATCTTGGACTTATAGTTGATTAGATTACCCTTGCTGCCAATCATATGCTTTGAAGAGCCACTATCCAGATACCACTGTTGCTCTGTGGTGGCATAGTTTTTCACCTGCAATGAAACAAATTAGCTATACTTGACCCAGGTTACCTTAGGTCCTTGTTTATTTACATAATTAAAAATGGAGATATAAGAGTATTCAGTTTGATTTTTATAACCTAGTGGATGGTATCTTCTTGTTGGAATTATCCGCTGGGTGAATGGATTAACATATTCTCATGGTTGATTAAATGATCTGTAGGAATTAAGATTTCTGTTATTTTCAACTGGGGTCGACGAATTCTGGTAAATTCGTCGAGCTGAGGTCAACGAATTGGGATGAGTTCGTCGAACTCCGCTTAGAGAATGGAAGTAATCATTCTCTGTGCCCCAATATCATTGATCTCCATTCGACGAACCGTAGTGGTTTCGTCGATCGTATTTCAATGAATAATTATAATAAAAGTTTGCGTTCAGAGTTCGTCGACTTGAGTTCGACGAACTATGCACATTTCATCGATCTGAGTTCGACAAAATCTACCGAACATTGTTATGGTTATACTTATTGTTCTTTTTTTTCTTTTTTTGTTTTAAATCTATTAGCTTAATATCATCTACTTTCTCTTTACCTTTTTGAGAAATGAATTTAATTGGAGTTGTTAGTATGTTTTTCTTAATTAATGGGGGTTGGCTTGATAAAGCACCTACGCCCAGCTTACCATTAAGTCTGGCATTCATTGTTCTTATGTTGTCCATCAAATTGATGTTTCTCCGAATTTAGGGATTCTTCAAGTTGCCTTGCCTCAGCCAATTCAGCTCTTAATGAGATGATTTGTTCATTGGATAAAGTTAATTCATCTTTCAGTTTAATGTTTTCAGAAATGAAATTACCTTGTTCAGTCAGGTTTTCTCTAAGTGTTTTAATTTCTTTCTCAGATTTTATTAAATCAATACATAATGATTTAAATTTAGTTCTAAAACTATCTGAATTGTAATCAAAACAGAACAGTACCTGATCTGCCTCAGATTCAGATGGTTCTTCATTGTCTGACTGCTCAGCTTCTGACAGGTTTCCTGATGCATCAATAGTGATAAAGCAAATATCCTTTGCCTTAGCCTCTTCTTCATCTTCACTAGAGCAGGAAGATGAGGATTCATCTTCAGTTTCACTCCAGGTTTCAGCCACAAAGCCTTTCTCCTTCGATTTATGCTTGCTGGAGGAGGGCTTGCTGTAGTGCTGCTTCCTGCACTCCTTTATCTTCTCCTCTCCTTCTTTTGGTTCTTTGGATACTCTGATATGAAGTGTCCTTGCTTCCTGCAATCAAAGCAGACAATTTCTTTAGTTGGGGTTTTGTCATACCTTGGCTTGTCATTTTATCTAGATGACTTCCTTCTGAAATCCTTCTTGGCCATCTTATAGAAACTCTTGGCTAAGAGACTCAAAAGTTCTTCACTAGCTGATGGAGCTTCTGTTTCTTCTGAAGCTTTGAATGATATATTTTGCTCCTCTCTATCTTATGAGGGAGTCTTCTGCTTAGAAGCTTCTTTGATCTTCATTAACTGCTCATAATACGTGAGATTTCGTAGTAGAGATTCAGTGGAGATCTCATTCACACTTCTGGCCTCCTTGATTGGTCAGATTCTGGAATCCCATGAGCTAGGGAAGCACATGGGGATTTTATCATTGACCTCAGTGAGTGTTATGTCCTTATCCAAGGTTTTCAGCTCATTGATGATTGAGCTGAGTCTATTGTAGATGTCACTCACTGACTCTGACTCTTCTTTCTTGAAGTTATCATATTGAGAGATGAGATTTGACCTTCTGTCTTTCCGCTCATCTACAGATCCAACAACCATCTGGTTTAGAGAATCCCAGATAGTCTTAGCTGATGTGCACTCTGCCACTTTCTGGAAAATATCATCTGACGTTGTCTGAGCCAGAATGTTCATGGCCTTAGCATCAATTATCTTGGTCTTCTTTTGAGCATCTATCCACTCAGGATGTGGAACAACATGAGTGCTGGAAGTTACAGTAGATGTAGCCTCTCGAATTGGTGGTCAAGTCAAAATAGAATTGAAAATATCTTCATCAATAGAGTTCATACATAATATAATTCTTGCCTTCCAGATAGCAAACTTGTTCATATTGCAAACTGGAGGACTGGTGCTTGAATAATCCTTATTCTGTGCCATGATATGAAATAGTCAAAATAACTAAGGAAAATGAAATCAGATCTATCAAGGATCTGTTGGTTCAAGTGTTAGCTTGAGAAACCAAAGGAACCTGCTCTGATACTAATTGAGAGATAGGGGATAGATCTGATTACTCTAGAGGGGGGGTGTAACAGCCCAAATTTCAATAGGCAAAATGTTGGGTGACACGGCCTGGGATACGGGCGTGTCCCAGGGCATGTCCCGGCATCAGATCGTCGAATGAGGAATCGTCGAACGCGGGATCGTCGAACGCCGGATCGTCGAACATGGAAATCGTAGAATGGAAATCGTCGAGTGCTGGCAAATCATCGAACACGCTGTTTGACGATAGCTGGAGAGATTGACGATCACCGGCGAGCTCGACGATCGCTGCTTGATCGTCGAACGCAGATCGTCGAGCGTAGGCCTGTGACACGGGCGTGTCACAGGGCGTGTCAGCGCGGTCGACGAACTCAGCCCGACGAATTGGAGCTGGGGCGTGTCTAGTGCCATGCCTGGGCACACGGCCTGGGACACAGGCGTGTCACAGGCCGTGTGAGTCTCGGGTGATTTTGGGATTTTTTTCAGCCTGACGAATATGGCCACAGACACGGACGTGTCTGAAGGCGTGTCGGGTGACACGGCCCCTAACACGAAGCATGGCACATGGGCGTGTCACTGGATTGGATAAGTCGGTTGAGCACCGCTTGAGGCACACGGCCTGGGACACGGGCGTGTCACAGGCCGTGTCAGGAAAAAATTATACTTTTATGGCGAAATCGTGGCCGTCCGTTCTTTCAGCTGGGATCCAATGGCTGAGCTGCCTCCCTGTTTCCTTAAGGCCGTGAATGAGAAGAGAAATCTCATTTCTCATTTGGTCTTCTCTTTCTTCATTTCTAGTGAGAGAAGGGAGAGGAAGAAGGAGGAGGAGGAAAGGGACTGGTCACTGGTGCTGCTGCGGTTTACCGACGAGAGATCCGAGGCCGACGTTGCCGAGGAAAAGCTCTTGTGAGTCGTTCGAGCCAGCTTAGAGCTCATGGCAACAAAGAGGTCTTCAAGGGTAACGAATTTTCTTCCTAGCCATGTGAAGGCTTCCGTTTTGGCATATGTTTGTGATTCCCCCACCAAGAGGTGGCTGATTTTGGGAGTCTTTGGGTTGATTCATAGAATCCCCTTTAGATCCGGAAATGGAGTACGGAATAAGCATGCTGTGTGAAGCCCATCTGGATAGGTTGGTCTGGATTGGTGATGTTGCATATACGAACCGGGGAAGACTCCGTGATAAACGTGTAGTTTAGGAGTCGACGGGTTGGACCTGTGAAAGAAAGTAGCAGGAAGTACTGGAGTGGTAGTCCAGAAAAATACCTGTATAATGATTGTGCTTCTTGTGCTATTGGGTCATACCTGCGAAGGAGTAACAGGAAGAACTGGTGTGACTAGGAAAGACCCTTTGTGATGCTTGATGTCATAGGTGGTACCTGTGAAGCGAGTAACAGGAAGTACTGGCATGATAGCCAAGAAAGACCCCTGACATTTGTAATATTTGCGGCATCCACCTGCGAAGAGAGTAGCAGGAAGTACTGGTGTGCCCAGGAAAGACCCGATAATGTTGTGAGAGAATGGGTGTAATAGAAATACCCAGGCTTGAATGCCAGAATAGGATCGGTGAGACCTACCCGCTCCTTTATTTAGCCGCGAGTATGCCGTGCTCGGTGATGGCAAGGCGATTTGAGCAACGGGGGGTGGAGGATCCGACCTGCGTTATGTCCGTCCGGCGTGAGAACAGAAGGTGCGGTTTGTTGGAGCGCATAGCAAGAGTCTTAGGCCTACGCGTCGTGATACAATGGGGGGCTACGAGCCAATCCCGGTTCACTAAGACTATAAAACTCTGGCCGCACGCTATGGAGTAAATGCTCAAGAGAGTTGCCGTTGGGTTGCGACCCTCATACGGTGGTGGGCAACTGATTTGTCAGTACACCAAGAATGTGCCCTGAGTGCACGGACCGTTGGGTCGGGTGGCTGACGGTTGTGATGGCATTTTCCGTGAAAGCACATTATATGAGATATATTGTCATGCTTGTGATATGATATGCCTGCAGGGAAGATTACCACTGCCCCGATAAAAAGGGTAGGGTCATTATAATTTGGTCAGCTGCATGCTGACCGTTGCCTCTGTTTGCCACCCTTGGGTGGATTGTCCCTGTACAGGTGCTGGAGAGCCAAACGGGATGCATAAAGGTTGATGTCCCTGCTGTTGCTGCTACTGCTGCTAGCACTTGAAGGCTAATTGGATGACTGTTGTGTTTTCTTTTAGTGTGGCCGGACTGCGCGCCAATGTTTAGGCCACTGTTTGAAAGCCATGTAAGGCCATAAGGCCAACCTTTGTGTTGTTGTAAGACATTCCTATTATATATATACAATGTGGAGTTGTTTTATATGTTGGACATTTAAGTGTGGAGTTCAAGTGTTAGTATAGGGTTCCGCTAGAATGCAATGTGTTAAGGTGCGCTGCGCTACTCTGGTATCATCCCGTACCTTCACCGCCTGTTTTGTGCTATATGCTGTGGGGCCCCGGCCGGACCTTCTAGTATATACCATATGAACGGATGGGGTTGTTACATTTTTGGTATCAGCTGTCTTGGTCTTTCCCTCTTGAAGTCGTGGTCGACTTCTTTTGTGGGGTGGCGAGCACGTGTCTATGCAACCCAAGTTAACACGTTCGAACTTCTGAATGTCCATAATAAGAATGCAAAATTTTGTGTTTGAGGAACCTGCGCGTTCCTATCTTGTTGCTTACTTGTGTACTTTTCCGATGTAGGCGACGAGTGCGATGGCATGGCAGTAGGAACCCCAACACTCGATGGGAAGCATGAAATCAACTGTGGTACCAACAGCTCCTCCATCGATAGAAACGGCTCGACTGATTGCCGATGCAGTTTTTGCAACGCTCAAGGCTTACCATGAGGGACATGTTCAACCCTCTGATCCGGTAATGCATTCCATGCCGGGTAGTGAACTTGAGCAGACGACAAGGGGAAGTGCCTCAACTTCGTCGGTGAACGTGTGTTTGAGCCAAGGAGAGGACACGGTTGAGGACTCTTTTCATGCATTTGTTGGAATGAGACAGCAACCCGAGTTTGTGTTTGAAACTGAGGGGATGAAGATCAATCTGTTTTATGATGGGCTACGTCATGAACTCCGTTTCTTGTTGATGGGTCCTAAGTTTTTGGGATTCCAACCACTGGTGGAGGCAGCTAAACTGTTGGAAATGGACTTGGTGAGAGCCCAGCAGATGTCTGCGACCAGGAAAGTGCGCACTCCAAGGGTTGGGAAGTCTGCTCACCGTAAGAAGCAAAGACTCGAGAAGCGTACGTGTTATGCTTGTGTTCAGGTAGGACACATCTCTCGTGACTGTTGAGATGGTGTTCAGCAGCAAAAGAAGCAATACAAGTGTTATTCGTGTGGTAAAGCAGGACATAAAGCCCGAGATTGCCACGTTGGCTCGTAGAGGGCAAGAAAGAAGAAGGAAATGTCGGCATCATGATGTACATAAATAAATGGGCTCCTCATGTATGGTGGCTTATGCATGTGTTATCTGTACAGTAAGCCGTTTTGGATGATCGGTCTATGATGGTGTTTATATCTTATAACGACAATACATGGATGTGTGGGATCAACGTGTTTGTCTGATAGCCGTGAACATGATAGATTGTTGATGTTTTATGCCATGGGGATATTTGTGCCCAACCTTACCAGGAGTCGTCGATGTCTGGTTGAGCAGGAAATCAGGGCGTCTTATTTGGAGACAGGAAAAGCAGTGGTGGAGTCCTCTGCGTCCCAGGCGCAATCCTACGTGTTACGTGTGCGCGAGAATCATATTGATTGCTTTTGTTTGCATCTTGTGTATGTTGCCCGTGTGTGTTACGTGCACCACAGGCTTTGCGATGATTCAGAACACACAAGCACTGTTTGATACAGATGCTTTGTATTCTTTTCTGTCTAGCGAGTTTCTAGCGCGACTTGGGATACCGAGTCGTGTGAAGACAGATAGCGGCAGAATGGTGTTGCCAAATGACTGTTAGATACTTGCAGATCAAGCTTGCGATGTGGTGGTCTAAAGAGGAAGTCGGGATTTCAGTTGGACTGCATCTGTAATGCCAATATCGGAATTCGACGTGATATTTGGTATGGATTGGCTTGCGGAGTAGCATGCCTTGATTGATGTTGTTGCCTGCACTCTAAGTATTGAAGGCTGTTAGGAAGGGTGCGGAGCGCTACTTCGCTCTGAGTCAGGCTGTTGAGCCAAAGACCAGTGTGCGTAATGTTCCGATTGTGTCGGAATTTGCATATGTGTTTCCCAAGGATCTCCCTGGGCTACCACCCTAGCGAGAGATTGACTTCATGATCGAGTTGGTACCACGTGCAAAACCTGTAACCCGCTCTCCATATCCTGTCGCGCCTAAGGAAATAGCAGAGCTGAAAGTCCAAATGCAAGACTTGATGGAGCAGGGTTATATACGCCCAAGTATGTCTCCTTGGAGCACCATTGTGCTTTTGACAGTGACTTGCGGTTATGTATTGATTACCGCGAACGAAATAAGCTGGCCGAGAAGCATACCTATCCGATTCCGCGGATGGATGAGCTGTTTGATCAACTAGTGGGATCATCCGTCACTCGAAGTTGGACTTGAAATCTGATTATGACCAATTAAGGATCCGGGAAGAAGATATTCCCAAACCCGCATTTAGAACAAGGTACGGGGACTACGAGTTCACGGTCATGCCATTTGGGCTGTGCAATGCGACCTCAATATTGATGGACTTGATGCACCAAATATTCCGCGAGTATCTGGATTCGTTCGTGATCGACATCAGTATTGATGGACTTGGTGATCTCCTGGTGTACTCGAGATCGGAAGCCAATCATGAGAAATATTTGCGGTTGGTGTTGACTACATGGATGCAGAATCAGCTCTATGCCAAGTTCTTGAAGTGCGAGTTTTGGCTATCTTCGGTGGCTTTTCTGGGCCATGTGGTGAGTGCAGGGGCCATAGTTGTGGAGACAGCGAAGATAAGGGTCATAGAAGAGTGGCCAGTGTTGTCTTCAGTGGCCGAGGTCCGAAGTTTCCTTGGACTAGCAGGCTACTACTGAAGAGTTGGTGAAAACTTCTCGTGGATTTCTTTGTCGCTAACCATGTTGACGTAAAAAGAACAGAAGTTCATTTGGTCGCCAGAGTGCGCACGGGCTTTTGAAGAGCTGAAGTTTTGGTGGACCACGACGCCTGTGTTATGATCGCCATGTGGTACAAATGAATTTGTAATCTACAGTGATGCCTCAGGGAGCGGCTTCGGCTGCGTACTTCTGCAAAATGAAATGGTGATTGCTTATGGCTCATGCCAACTGAAAGTGCACGAGCAAAACTATCCCATCCCTAACTTAGAGTTGACGGCGGTGATCTTTGCACGAATGCTGTGGCGACATTATCTGTGTGGTAGGAAGGTGGAGATTTATACAGATCACAAGAGCCTAAAGTACATTTTGGAGAAGAAGGACTTGAATATGCGACAACGAAGGTGGTTGCAGAAGCATGATAAACGTCTCATCCAGGAGCTGGAAGAGTTAAAGCTTTCTTGTATTGACAAGAATTCCATTGCCCATGCATGTTTGAACTAGACGGAGGTGCAATGTGACCTTGCGGACCGAATTCGACGGGAAACAGAGTTGAACGAAGATCTCCTACGCTATGAGAAAGCTGGGCCAGAAGGGAAGTTCTCCTGGAATGACGGTCTTTTGTGAAAAGAAGGCCGTTTGTGTATCCCAAATGTCGGTAAATTGAGGGAAGAACTGATGTATGAAGCACATTATACGAAGTACTCAATCCGCCCAGGAAGCACAAAGATGTTCAGAGATATGAAAAGTTTGGTGGCCAGGGCTAAAGAAAGATGTTGCTCGTTATGTGGCCAAATGCCAAACATGTGCGATGGTGAAGGCAGACTTCCACAAGCCGGGTGGTGTTCCTCGGAGCCTCGTAAGTGATCGAGATGGGTGATTCACGTCAAAGGATTGGAAGCTAGTTCACCAGCTGTTGGGCACGAAGTTGACTATCAGTATGGCCTTTCATCCCCAAACGGATGGACAAACTGAACGGACCAACAACACTATGGAGGACATGCTCAGGATATGCGCCCTAGACTTCAGAAAGAGATGGGAAGATCATCTCTTTATATGGAAGGAAGTGCCATACTCCCTTGGCTTGGGTAGAAGCGGGCGAAGCTAGAGTTTATAATTGGAATGAAGTCGATGAAGCAAACTCAACCATTCATGCTATTCACGAGAGGCTACTTATAGCCCAAGATCGTCAAGCGAAGTACTACAACGCCAAGCACCGGAACATAGAGGTCACGGTAGGCGATTGGATCTACTTGAAGATCAAACCCTTCAAAGGTGTATCCTGGATTCGACGTTTGAAAAAGTTGATTCCAAGATATTTGTGTCCAGTTGAAATGGTTGAGCGAATCGGAGAGGCTGCGTATCGACTAGCTCTTTCGGCAGGCTTGGGTGGACTACATGATGTGTTTCACATCTCGATGCTTCAAAAGGCCGTGAAAGCTCCAGCTCAAGTGATCACGGGTGATCGTATGCCAGTGTAGTATGGGCTAACAACGAGGGTTAGACCCATTCAGATCAAGGATCGAGCCGAGAAATAGTTGTGAAATAAGACGATCAGAATGGTTAAAGTCCGATAGGACAATTGCAGCCGTGAGGAGCTTACATGGGAGCGAGAGCAGACCATTCCAGCGGAGTTTCCCGAGCTATTTTAGTTGTAAATGCATAGTGAAAAGTTGATTGTAACATACACGTTCATGTTATATCCTTTTGATTGCTAGTTGCCAACCTTTATACCAATTTCGAGGACGAAATTTCTTGTAGAAGGGGAGGGTTGTAACAGCCCAAATTTCAGCAGGCAAAATATTGTGTGACACTGCCAGGGACACGGGCGTGTCCCAGGGAGTGTCCCGGCGTCAGATCGGCAAACGCGGAATCGTCGAATGCGGGATCGTCGAACGCCGGATCATCGAAGATGGAAATCATCGAATGGAAATCGTCAAGCGCTGGCAAATCGTCGGACGCGCTGTTTGACGATCACTGGAGAGATCGACGATCGCTGGCGAGCTCGACGATCGCTTCTTGATCATCGAACGCAAATTGATGAATTGTAAATATACGTATTTTTATGCACATTAATTTAGTCGTTTTCATTTATTTTCGTCGTTTTTACCTATTTTTGTTCAATAAAATGCTCCTATTCTTGTAAATTTACTACTAACTTGTTTTATTTTATTTTTCAGAAAAATTCCAAAATCTGCAAAAATTGGGCAGTACATTCCCGTGTCATTTGGGTCACGCCCGTGAGCAGGGCGTGACAGCTCTAATTCCGTGAAGTTGCAAATTTCTGAAGAAAGACGCTTGACACGCCTGGTGTCACGCCCGTGTCACCCGACACGGGGCGTGACCCAAGCCCGTGTCCACTCCACTCGACACTTTCCGCTCGACGATTGTCGAGTGTCGACACCAACCGTCACGCCCAGCGTCACGCCCGTGACCTGGAGCGTGACTCAATCTCAGCTCGACGATTTCAACTCGACACTTTCCGCTCGACATTCGTCGAGTGTCGACACCAACCTACACGCCCAGAGTCACGCCCGTGACCTAGGGCGTGACCTTTCCGACAAGATGCTGCTGAAGACTTTTGACGCAACCCGCACTGGTTCTACCTCCCCGACACGCCCAGAGTCACGCCCGTGACCGGGGGCGTGACATCCTCGAACTTAGCCCAAAGTCAACTTTCATGTCCAATCGACGGCCGCCTTCATGAATAGTACTGACACCCCCCCCCCCTACATGCCCGTGACGGAGGGCGTGTACTTAGAATTTTTTTGCCTATAAATTGCCCATTTCTGTAAGGTCCAAGGGTTCAGATTTTTGGGCCATTTTATTGTCTTTTTGTGGGCTGCATCCGTGGATTCTAGTGCTATGTAAGGAGATTTCTCCCTCCTTTATTTCATGTTTTGTTTTGCTTTGTCTTTTAGCTTTGTAATAGCTTGATAATTTTAATAAAAATATTAGATTTTCTCTCTCTTCATAGCATGAAAATTCATTTGGATGGCTTACTTCTTTCCCTTTTTATCCTTGGTTTCATCTTTGTTCTTCATTTATGAAAAGTGTGTCTGTGTGTATGAGTGTAACATGTTTAATATTCATGTTTTTAATTTGTCTTCATGATAGGTTTTGTAGTAGATTTCATTTCCAAGCATGGTATGATATGGTTATCTTATCTTCAACATGTTCTTCTTTAATGTTTTATTTGTTTATTATTTCATACTTATGAATTTGTAAAAGAGATTTGAAAGTGAATTTTATTTTCTTTTCTTAGGTTTTTTGTAGGATT
The DNA here is from genome assembly GCA_039583875.1 of Platanthera guangdongensis. Taxonomy (NCBI): domain Eukaryota; kingdom Viridiplantae; phylum Streptophyta; class Magnoliopsida; order Asparagales; family Orchidaceae; genus Platanthera; species Platanthera guangdongensis. Next base: position 133,519,862 of record CM077158.1, read on the forward strand.
GTAAAACCTTTTTTTGTTCTTTTCATTTTCTTTTTCACTTTTTTATCACTTTCATGAAAACATAAGAATGAAAATCTTGTAATTTTAATTTTCCAAAACTTTTGGTTTTTAACTTGTTTTGAAAAACTTTTGTCTTCTAAAAATTGTAATTTCTTCTTTTTATTTGTTTTTGGCAAAACCTTAGCTTGAAAAAGTAAAAGTTTTAATTTTTAAGTAACTTTCATTTGCTTTTAATTTGTGTGTGTGAGTGTATGAGAATAATGTTTTGATGCTTTGTTCAAATTTTGTAGAGTGTGTGAGTGTAGGTGTTAAATTTCAATGCTTTCTTTTAATGCTTTGTTCAAATTATGTAGAGTGTGTGAGTGTAGGTGTTAATTTTAATGCTTTCTTGAAATTCTTATGGAGTGTGTGTGTTTGTGTGCATTTATTTTCGCCTACTCGTTAAGAGTTAAATGACGCATCGTTTTCATTTTCAGTCCTACTCGTTTGAGTAGGACTTGTTATTTTCTTTCCTAATTTTTCCGCCTACTCACTTGAGTTAAATGGACGGACTTTATTTCCCGCCTACTCGTTCGAGTAGGACTTGTTATTTTCTTTCTTTATTTTTCCGCCTACTCACTTGAGTTAAATGGACGGATCTTTATCTCCCTGTAAATATTTGAGGAAGCCCTGTAATCGCATTTATTTTCTCCTACTCATTTGAGTAGGTCTCGCTTTCATTTCAGTCCTACTCGTTTGAGTAGGACTTGCAATTTTCAGCTTTTATTTACCGCCCCCACTCGTTTGAGTGGGACATGCAATTTTCAATATGCAAATTTCTTTTATGTGTAACTTAGTTTCTGTTAATTTATAATTTGGAGTGTACGTGAGTTCTTGCTCTAGATAATCTTTCAGCTTTCTAAATGTTTGTTATTTGTTTTTATGTCCTCTTCTTATAATCTTTTAGCGTTTAATTTCGAACTTGCGCCTCACTAAATTATAAAGTCGTCCCCATACCGATGTGTGGCTAATCGCTATTAGCCTCGGCATCGAAGAGCATTGGGACATTTAAAATGATTTGTAATAATTGAAGCTCTTTATTTTCATTTTAATTTAAGGACTTAAGGTTTACCCCGGGTTTACGACGCGTAGGACCACATATCGATGTGTGGGCCCTATTTCCGTAGTGCATATGCTAGCTAGCCGAGAGGCCGTGCATATGGACCGATCACCCCTGGGTAAATAGAGTTGCTTGCATACTCTCGAGGGAGGACAAGCGTAATTCTACCGGATTGGGTTCCCCACCCAATAGCGGGGTTCTTAGCATAAAGCGGGCGTTAAGAGGAATCCTTCGTCGGACTAACGTTCGGTCGAATAGTCTTAACGTTCAGGTGAGCGATATCCCTATAGCTAGGTGAGCTCACATTTGTGGAACCTCCACGACCAAGTTGCCTTTTATTAATTTGAAAACTAAGTCCTATAATATTTAAAAATTATTTTAGTCTTAATCCGATTCGATGCCGAGCGTTAACCATTCATCGAATATTTTCTAAAAACTTTTTTTTTCGCTCCTTTACTTTTTCCGTCGTTACTTTACTAAAAAATCCACCTTACTTTCAGTAAAATAATAGTCCTCCCGGAGGAGTAAGAATAGTCAACACGACCCCGAGAACAATACGACCTCGGTATTCCCCCAAATATCGAGTACTACTTGCGATAGGTGCACTTGCCTCCTGTAGCACGCCCGCGGCGATCGACTCACCGAACCAACCACAGTAAGAGTTTGTTCGCGGGCGCATCAAGTTTTTGGCGCCGTTGCCGGGGAATCTCTTTTCGAGTTGCTATTTCGAATTCCGGAGTCTATTACTTTTACTTATTTTCTATAAACAAAAAAAAACTAAACTTTATTTTAAAACAAAAAAAAAGTTTATTTTGTTTTATTTTTGTTTGGGTGTATGACCCGTGGACAACCCTCCGAGTCTGAAGATTTTGACTTCGACCCTGAGATCGAACGCTCTCTTGCGCGTATTCGATCTCAACGCCGAAATCCTTCTTTAGATCCCGAGGAATCTATCGGAGAACCTACTGTTGTACTTATGGTCGCGCCTAACCCTGCCCCGGCGGTCGAGCGTACTATGTCTTATTACGCCCGGCCTAACCTGGATGATTCTGGATCGAGTATTGTTCGCCCTGCGGTGGCAAATAATAATTTCGAAATAAAGTCGAGTGTCATTCAAATGGTCCAAAACGCCGTGCAGTTCGATGGAATGCCGGATGAGGACCCGAATGTCCACTTGTCCAATTTCTTGGAGATATGCGACACCTTCAAGATTAATGGCGTCACTGATGACGCCATTTGCTTGCGTTTATTTCCTTTTTCCCTTAAGTCCAAAGCCAAGGCGTGGTTGAATGCCCTCCCGCGAGGATGTATCACCACGTGGGCTGAGTTGACGAAACGGTTCCTAACGAAGTACTTTCCGCCCGCAAAAACTGCAAAGTTGCGGGCGGACATTTCTTCGTTTGTGCAAAATGATCCTGAGTCTCTATACGAGACTTGGGAACAGTTTAAGGAATTCCTCCGCCGGTGCCCGCACCACGCGCCGCCAACGTGGTTGCAAGTTCAAATTTTTTATAATGGGCTGAATTTTCAGACGCGTCAAATGATTGACGCGGCTGCCGGGGGTACTCTAAACAACAAAACCCCAGAGGCCGCCTAGGCTTTATTCGAAGAGATGGCTATGAACGCCTATCAATGGAACGTCCCGCGGGGACGCCCAAAGCCGGTGGCTGGTCTTTTTGAAGTGGATGCCACTGCTCTCTTGACCCTTCAAGTTGAAAGGTTAACAAAGCAGGTGGCGGAGATGTCTGCTGCCTCCTCCACTCTGCCTTGTTTTTTTCCCCTAACGTCTGCGTAGCTGAAGAGTTCGTGGACTTTATGGGAAATTCGGGTCGTCCTCCCTTCAACCCCAACAATAACCCTTATAGTAATAACTATAATCCGGGTTGGAGGAATCACCCCAACTTCTCTTGGAGCAACCCGAATAATGCTCAGTGTCCCCCTATTTCTTATGCGCCCGGATTTCTGCCGCCTCCTCCTCTTCCGAAACCCTCCCCGATGGAGGAAAATTTTTCGAAGTATATTGCGTCCAACGAGTCAAATATCCGGAACATCACCGGATCGCTAAAAACTCTCGAACAACAGGTTGGACAGCTGGCGAGGATGATGTCCGAGCGCGTGCTCGGGGCACTGCTGGGAAACACGGAGCCCAATCCGCAGGAGAACGCCAACGCTATAACCCTCCGTAGCGGAAAGGAGGTGGTCGATCCAAAACGGACCGACCCTCAGGTACATATTTCACCTCCGACCCATCTTCCCCTTTCTTCGCTTACGCCGTCTTTACCAATTATAAAAGAAAAAATTATTTTAAACAAGGCCCTTCCATATCCGCATAAGTTAGATAACGAGCGTTAGGACGCGCAATATGCAAAATTTATTTTATTATTAAAACAAATTCACATTAATGTTCCTTTTTGCGAGGCTATCTCGCAAATGCCCAAATATGCGAAATTTTTAAAAGAACTACTTTCTAATAAACGTAAATTAGAGGATATTTCGCATGTATCTCTCAACGCTGTCTGCTCGGCGGCCCTTACTAATAAATTGCCCACAAAACAAAACGACCCGGGACGGTTTTCTATCTCGTGCCTTTTTGGCAATATATTAGTAAAGTACGCCTTAGCTGATTTAGGGGCTAGCATTAATCTGATGCCGTTCTCGCTCTTTTCGCGTTTAGGTTTGGGTACTCCTAGTCCTACGAATATGCGCATCCAATTAGCGGATCGCTCAGTTAAGTTCCCTATCGGGGTTGTGGAGGACGTCCTTGTCCGAGTCGACAAGTTTACCTTCCCGGTAGACTTCGTCATCTTAGATATCGAGGAGGATGCTGAGGTACCAATAATACTCGGTCGCCCTTTTCTCGCCACCTACCGCGCACTAATAGATGTTAGTAATGGTAGTCTTCTCCTCCGAGTAGGCGATGATCAGGTTACTTTCTCTATTAATCCCTCGATGGACAATTTGTCATCGAGCGACGATTTCTGCTACTCTTTAGATATCTTTTTTGGAGATCGTTCTTCTCCCGTTTCCGAGTCCGTATTTTTAAACGACGATATTTATGCGCTCGAAAATTTTAAATGCGATGAGGATACTTCTTTAGACTTGCCTTTCGAACCAATTAGTAAGAAAGACATAGGAATTAAAACCTCCCTAGAAGAACCGCCCATCCTAGACCTCAAACCCTTACCCGCATCGCTCAAATACGCTTTTTTGGGAAAAGGCGATACGCTTCCCGTTATCATTTCTTCGGACTTGAGTGATTCGGAGACTTCCGATTTATTGGAAGTTTTATTTAAACATCGCCACGCAATTGCGTGGCAAATCTCTGACTTAAAGGGGATTAGCCCCTCCTTTTGCACCCATAAGATTTTTCTTAACGATAATTGCCGCAAAACGATTCAGCCGCAGCGTCGTCTCAACCCAAACATGAAAGACGTCGTTAAAGCCGAAATTATTAAGTTATTAGATGCGGGGATTATCTACCCTATTTCGGACAGTGCCTGGGTTAGTCCCGTGCATGTCGTGCCCAAGAAGGGCGGTCTTACCGTAGTGGCGAATGAGCATAACGAGCTCGTCCCAACTCGTACTGTTACGGGTTGGCGAGTTTGCATCGATTATAGGAAACTTAATGATGCCACCCGCAAGGACCATTTCCCTCTGCCATTTCTGGACCAGATTTTAGAGCGTTTATCCGGTCATCCATATTATTGTTTTCTTGATGGTTTATCGGGGTTTTTCCAAATCCCCATTTCCCCCAATGATCAAGAGAAAACAACTTTTACTTGCCCGTTTGGCACCTTCGCATATCGAAGAATGCCATTTGGACTCTGCAATGCGCCAGCTACATTCCAAAGATGTATGCTAGCGATCTTTGGCGAGCTAGTAGAAGACATTATGGAAGTCTTTATGGATGACTTTTCTGTTTTCGGACGCTCTTTTCCCGATTGCCTTCACAATTTAGATCGTGTCCTTCAACGGTGCGAGGACACAAGTCTTGTTTTAAATTGGGAAAAATACAACTTTATGGTTCGAGGAGGTTTGGTCCTCGGCCATATGATTTCGTCTAAGGGGATAGAGGTGGATAAGGTCAAGATAGAAATTATATAAAAACTTCCGCATCCAACAAACGTAAAATCTATTAGGAGTTTCTTAGGCTATGCGGGCTTTTATCGACGCTTCATTCAAGACTTTTCAAAAATAACAAAGCCGCTTACTCACCTCTTGGAAAAGGAATCACGTTTCATCTTTAGTAGCGAATGCGAGTCCGCCTTTAATTTAATAAAACAAAAACTTATCACTTCACCAATTTTAGTGGCCCCTAATTGGTCCCTTCCGTTCGAAATTATGTGCGACGCTAGTGATATTGCCTTAGGTGCCGTTCTTGGCCAACACGTAGAAAAACATTTTCATCCTATTTATTATGCTAGCAAGACGCTCACTTCCGCACAAGTAAATTACACGACAACGGAAAAGGAACTCTTAGCCGTCGTTTTCGCTTTTGATAAGTTTCGCTCGTATATAACGCTATCTAAAGTTAACGTTTTTACCGATCACTCCGCGCTTAAATATTTATTAGCTAAAAATGATGCGAAGCCCCTCCTTCTTCGATGGATTCTCCTCCTACAAGAGTTTGATTTGGAGATCCGAGATAAGCGGGGAGCGGAAAATCTAGCGGCAGACCACCTCTCCCGTTTAGAAAATCCGGGTGCGGAAGCGCTCGTCGAATCTGAAATAAATGACAGATTCCCCGAGGAACACCTTCTTGCCATTAATAAATCTTCGTCATCTTCGCCTTGGTTCGCAGATTTTGCAAATTTCTTAGTAGCGCGGGTGCTTCCAAAAGATTTTTCAAGTCATCAAAAGAAGAAATTCTTTTCTGACTTGAAAAATTTCTTTTGGGAGGACCCATTTCTTTTTCGTATCTGCGCGGACCAAGCGGTCCAAAGATGCGTTGCGGGTGTGGAGTGCTTGCAAATTCTTTAGCACTGCCACGAGGGTCCAGCCAGTGGGCATTATCAAGCCAACCGGACCGCTCGGAAGGCGCTAGAGGCGGGCTACTTTTGGCCCTCTCTCTTCAAAGACGCGCATTTTTTGGTGCGCGCATGCGTAGCTGTCAGCGGTCTAGTAACATCTCTCGTCGCGACGAGATGCCCCAAAACATGTTTTTAGAGTGCGAAGTCTTCGATTTGTGGGGCATAGATTTTGTTGGCCCCATACCTCCATCTTTCAAAAATATGTATATTTTAGTGGCGGTGGACTACGTTTCGAGGTGGGCGGAAGCGCAAGCTCTCCCCACCAACGATGCGCGAGTCATCGTTATATTTCTTAAAAAACTATTTTCTCGCTTCGGCACGCCTCGCGCAATTGTTAGTGATAGGGGAACGCATTTCTGTAACGCTCTTATGGCTAAGACGTTAGCTAAATACGGAGTCACGCACAAGCTTGCCACCCCCTACCACCCGCAAACAAGTGGCCAAGTTGAGGTAGTAAATCGAGAGATTAAGCGAATTTTAGAAAAAACAGTTTCACTCAATAGGAAAGATTGGTCCGTTAAACTCGACGACGCGTTGTGGGCGTATCGGACGGCATACAAAACCGCAATTGGTTGTACGCCGTTCTGGTTAGTCTACGACAAAGCGTGCCATTTACCCGTAGAATTAGAGCATCACGCTCTTTGGGCTTTAAAACTCTTAAACCTCGAATCCAACTTAGCCGCTCAGAATAGAAAACTGCAACTAAACGAGCTCGATGAATGGCATGCAAAAGCTTACGAGAGCAATAAATTCTATAAGGAGCGCTCTAAGTTATATCACGATCGAAAAATCAAGTCCCAAAAATTATTTTCTTCGGGCGATCTTGTCATTTACAATTCACGTCTTAGGCTTTTTCCGGATAAACTAAAATCTAGATGGTCCGGTCCCTTCCTAGTTGAAGACGTTTTTCCATATGGAACCGTACTCGTCTCACACACAGAAAAAGGTTCGTTTAAGGTAAACGGTCATTGGTTAAAGTCTTATATAGCAGGCGACCCAGTGATCGGTTTTAGCGAAACCATAACTTTCCTCCACATTATAAACCCGCCAAAATAGTCAAGCTACACGACTATAAACAAAGCGCTCCTGGGAGGCACCCCTCGCTTATCTTTTTCGCCCTTTCCTTATTATCTTTGCTGCTTTTTCTAATAAACGCAGGGTTTCTGATCGGCCTCCCCCTCCGCGTTTCAGGGAAGCTTCTACCCCCCCCCCCCTCTTTTTATATATTGTATATATTGTCTTCCCTCTTGTTCCACATACTTACGTTACAACATTGGGGACAATGTTGGACTTAAGTATGGGGGTATTTTCGTGCTTTACTTTCTGCACTTCAATTTTTTCTGCATTTCAAAAATACAAAAAAATACATATAACAACAAAACAAAAACAAAAAAACAAAAAAAAGCATCTTAAAATGAAAAAAAAATTTAAATGAAAAATCAAAAAAAATTTTTTGTTCTCTTTCTTTCTTTTTTCCAAAAACTCAAAAACAAAAAAAAATATAACAAAACAAAAAAAATAGATTTAGTTTCACTTTGTAAATAATTTTTTGTACATACTCTTTTCTCTCTCCCCCTTCCTCATTCTTGTAAAAACCTCTCTTTTTCTCCCATATTTTTGTACATAGAATGAAAATTCTCTTAAAAAAATACAAAAAAAGATAATAGTTCAAAAAAAAAAATTTCAAAAAAAATTAAGTAAAATAAAACAAAAATACAAAAAAAAGAGATAATAAATTAAAAAAAACAACGATGATAAAAACTATAAAAATAAAAAAAAATGTTTTGAAACAAATAAATCAAATATTCCATCCTTAGCTTTTCTGCTATCCAAAAATTCTGTTTTGAGTTTATTTATATGTGAATTTGATTAATTTTTTGTTCACTACCCGTTTGTTAATTATTGATTGAAAAATTTAAATACCCGGGGTTAAGTTTTAAAGAATTCATTATAGTTTGTTAAAATAGCGAACTTGTTTTAGGCACTACTTCTAATTTTTCATTAATAGGAGCATGTATATTATGTTAGGAAATAACGACTATAGAATTCAATTATACTTACTTTTAGCTTTCTGAAACATTGGAACGTACAAATTATTAAGGTTGCTCTCAAATATTTTTAGGATTAAAAATCTAGTTTTCCTTTCTCCCCTAACCTTATCATGACCAACTTGGCATGATAAAATTTTCTATCCTTAAAAGATCCTATGTCAATGGGAATAAGATTTCGTTCCGTAAACATAGGCACCCAATAATTTTAAAAGATTATATATGGAGTAAGAGGAAAAAATTCATTACTCCTACAAATATACATTGGGTTAATTTTATTCTTATGAAGTTGAAAAACAAAAATCATATTAGGAAAATAAGATTTCGTTTTCCTAATAATTCAAAAGAAAAAATGGAGGTTCGAGAAAAAATTACCTCACCTCAAAAATCAAAACCCTCTTCATAAACCCACTACCCCGTTAGCCAATTACACGATTTTAGAATTAATTCAAAAATCTTTTTGAGAGCATAATTAGTAAATTGTATTATTTCCAGTAGCACTCGTATAAGCTAGAGTTCTTATAATTCCAAACTATTTTCGTTAATCTAACCATTACAAATGTTGTCTTATATTTGATTACATCAAGAAGTCTTTTGGCCAAAACTGTTGCACTATTTAAATCATCTACATAATTTTAGGACTTAACTCTTACACCCCGTATATTTATTTCGATCTCTCTAATAATTGATTAAGCGGTAGCTAAACTTAGAGTTTTTTTTATTCCTTATAGATTCACCTCAAACTTTTGCTCTGGAATAGCAAAAGCCTAAGTATGGGGGTATTTGATGAATTGTAAATATATGTATTTTTATGCACATTAATTTAGTCGTTTTCATTTATTTTCGTCGTTTTTACCTATTTTTGTTCAATAAAATGTTCATATTCTTGTAAATTTACTACTAACTTGTTTTATTTTATTTTTTAGAAAAATTCCAAAATCTGCAAAAATTGGGCAGTACACGCCCGTGTCATTTGGGTCACGCCCGTGACCAGGGCGTGACAGCTCTAATTTCGTGAAGTTGCAAATTTCTGAAGAAAGACACTTGACACGCCTGGTGTCACGCCCGTATCACCCGACACGGGGCGTGACCCAAGCCCGTGTCCACTCCACTCGACACTTTCCGCTCGATGATTGTCGAGTGTCGACACCAACCGTCACGCCCAGCGTCACGCCCGTGACCTGGGGCGTGACTCAATCTCAGCTCGACGATTTCAACTCGACACTTTCCGCTCGACATTCGTCGAGTGTCGACACCAACCTACATGCCCAGAGTCACGCCCGTGACCTAGGGCGTGACCTTTCCGACAAGATGCTGCCGAAGACTTTTGACGCAACCCGCACTGGTTCTACCTCCCCAACACGCCCAGAGTCACGCCCGTGACCGGGGGCGTGACATCCTCGAACTTAGCCCGAAGTCAACTTTCCTGTCCAATCGACGACCGCCTTCATGAATAGTACTGACACGCCCCCCCTACACGCCCGTGACGGAGGGCGTGTACTTAGAATATTTTGCCTATAAATTGCCCATTTCTGTAAGGTCCAAGGGTAAGATTTTTGGGCCATTTTAGTGTCTTTTTGTGGGCTGCATCCGTGGATTCTAGTGCTATGTAAGGAGATTTCTCCCTCTTTTATTTCATGTTTTGTTTTGCTTTGTCTTTTAGCTTTGTAATAGCTTGATAATTTTAATAAAAATGTTAGATTTTCTCTCTCTTCATAGCATGAAAATTCATTTGGATGGCTTACTTCTTTCCCTTTTTATCCTTGGTTTCATCTTTGTTCTTCATTTATGAAAAGTGTGTGTGTGTGTATGAGTGTAACATGTTTAATATTCATGTTTTTAATTTGTCTTCATGATAGGTTTTGTAGTAGATTTCATTTCCAAGCATGGTATGATATGGTTATCTCATCTTCAACATGTTCTTCTTTAATGTTTTATTTGTTTATTATTTCATACTTATGTATTTGTAAAAGAGATTTGAAAGTGAATTTTATTTTCTTTTCTTAGGTTTTTTGTAGGATTGTAAAACCTCTTTTTGTTCTTTTCATTTTCTTTTTCACTTTTTTATCACTTTCATGAAAACATAAGAATGAAAATCTTGTAATTTTAATTTTCCAAAAACTTTGGTTTTTAACTTGTTTTGAAAACTTTTGTCTTCTAAAAATTGTAATTTCTTCTTTTTATTTGTTTTTGGCAAAACCTTAGCTTGAAAAAGTAAAAGTTTTAATTTTTAAGTAACTTTCATTTGCTTTTAATTTGTGTGTGTGAGTGTATGAGAATAATGTTTTGATGCTTTGTTCAAATTTTGTAGAGTGTGTGAGTGTAGGTGTTAAATTTCAATGCTTTTTTTTAATGCTTTGTTCAAATTATGTAGAGTGTGTGAGTGTAGGTGTTAATTTTAATGCTTTCTTGAAATTCTTATGGAGTGTGTGTGTTTGTGTGCATTTATTTTCGCCTACTCGTTAAGAGTTAAATGGCGCATCGTTTTCATTTTCAGTCCTACTCGTTTGAGTAGGACTTGTTATTTTCTTTCCTAATTTTTCCGCCTACTCACTTGAGTTAAATGGACGTACTTTATTTCCCGCCTACTCGTTCGAGTAGGACTTGTTATTTTCTTTCTTTATTTTTCCGCCTACTCACTTGAGTTAAATGGACGGATCTTTATCTCCCTGTAAATATTTGAGGAAGCCCTGTAATCGCATTTATTTTCTCCTACTCATTTGAGTAGGTCTCGCTTTCATTTCAGTCCTACTCGTTTGAGTAGGACTTGCAATTTTCAGCTTTTATTTACCGCCCCCACTCGTTTGAGTGGGACATGCAATTTTAAATATGCAAATTTCTTTTATGTGTAACTTAGTTTCTGTTAATTTATAATTTGGAGTGTACGTGAGTTCTTGCTCTAGCTAATCTTTCAGCTTTCTAAATGTTTGTTATTTGTTTTTATGTCCTCTTCTTATAATCTTTTAGCGTTTAATTTCGAACTTGTGCCTCACTAAATTATAAAGTCGTCCCCATACCGATGTGTGGCTAATCGCTATTAGCCTCGGCATCGAAGAGCATTGGGACATTTAAAATGATTTGTAATAATTGAAGCTCTTTATTTTCATTTTAATTTAAGGACTTAAGGTTTACCCCGGGTTTACGATGCGTAGGACCACATATCGATGTGTGGGCCCTATTTCTGTAGTCCATATGCTAGCTAGCCGAGAGGCCGTGCATATGGACCGATCACCCCTGGGTAAATAGAGTTGCGTGCATACCCTCGAGAGAGGACAAGCATAATTCTACCGGATTGGGTTCCCCACCCAATATCGGGGTTCTTAGCGTAAAGCGGGCGTTAAGAGGAATCCTTCGTCGGACTAACGTTCGGTCGAATTGTCTTAATGTTCAGGTGAGCGATATCCCTATAGCTAGGTGAGCTCACATTTGTGGAACCTCCACGGCCAAGTTGCCTTTTATTAATTTGAAAACTAAGTCCTATAATTATTAAAAATTATTTTAGTCTTAATCTGATTCGATGCCGAGCATTAACCCTTCATCGAATATTTTCTAAAAACTTTTTTTTCGCTCCTTTACTTTTTCCGTCGTTACTTTACTAAAAAATCCACCTTAGTTTCAGTAAAATAATCGTCCTCCCGGAGGAGTAAGAATAGTCAACACGACCCCGAGAACAATACGACCTCGGTATTCCCCCGAATATCGAGTACTACTTGCGATAGGTGCACTTGCCTCCTATAGCACGCCCGCGGCGATCGACTCATCGAACCAACCACAGTAAGAGTCTGTTCGCGGCGCATCACAGATCGTCGAGCTCAGGCCTGTGACACGGGCGTGTCATTGGGCGTGTCAGCGCGGTCGACGAACTCAGCCCGACGAATTGGAGCTGGGGCGTGTCTAGTGCCGTGTCTGGGCACACGGCCTGGGACACGGGCGTGTCACAGGCCGTGTGAGTCTCGGGTGATTTTGGGATTTTTTCAGCCTGACGAATACGGCCACAGACACGGACGTGTCTGAAGGCGTGTCGGGTGACACGGCCCCTGACACGGGCGTGGCACATGGGCGTGTCACTAGATTGGATAAGTCGGTTGAGCACCGCTTAAGGCACACGGCCTGGGACACGGGCGTGTCACAAGCCATGTCAGGCAAAAATTGTACTTTTGTGGCAAAATCGTGGTCGTCCGTTCTTTCAGCTGGGATCCAATGGCTGAGCTGCCTCCCTATTTCCTTAAGGCCGTGAATGATAAGAGAAATCTCATTTCTCATTTGGTCTTCTCTTTCTTCATTTCTAGTGAGAGAAAGGGAGAGGAAGAAGGAGGAGGGGGAAATGGGTTGGTCACTGGTGCTGTTGCGGTTTACCGACCAGAGATCCGAGGCCGACGTTGCGGAGGAAAAGCTCTTGTGAGTCGTTCGAGCCAGCTTAGAGCTCATGGCACCAAAGAGGTCTTCAAGGGTAACGAATTTTCTTCCTAGCCATGTGAAGGCTTCCTTTTTGGCATATGTTTGTGAGTCCCCCAGCAAGAGGTGACTGATTTTGGGAGTCTTTGGGTTGATTCATGGAATCCCCTTCAGATCCGAAAATGGTGTACGGAATAGGCATGCTGTCTGAAGCCCATCTGGACAGGTTGGTCTGGATTGGTGATGTTGCATATACGAACCGGGGAAGACTCCGTGATAAACGTGTAGTTTAGGAGTCGACGGGTTGGACCTGTGAAAGAAAGTAGCAGGAAGTACTGGAGTGGTAGTCCAGGAAAATACCCGTATAATGATTGTGCTGCTTGTGTTATTGGGTCGTACCTGCGAAGGAGTGACAGGAAGTACTGGTGTGACCAGGAAAGGCCTTTGTGATGCTTGATATCATAGGTGGTACCTGTGAAGCGAGTAACATGAAGTACTAGCATGATAGCCAGGAAAGAGCCCTGACATTTGTAATATTTGCGGAGTCCACCTGCGAAGAGAGTAGCAGGAAGTACTGGTGTGCCCAGGAAAGACTCGCTAATTTTGTGAGAGAATGGGTGTAATAGAAATACCCAGGCTTGAATGCCAGAACAGGATCTATGAGACCTACCCGCGCCTTTATTTAGCCGCGAGTACACCGTGCTCGGTGATGGCAAGGCGATTTGAGCAACGTGGGGTGGAGGATCCGACCTGCATTATGTCCGTCCGACGTGAGACCAGAAGGTGCGGTCTGTTGCAGCGCATAGCAAGAGTCTTAGGTCTACGCGTCGTGATACAATGGGGGACTACGGGCCAATCCCGGTTCACTAAGACTATAAAACTCCAGCTGCATGCCATGGAGTAAATGCTCAAGAGAGTTGTCGTTGGGTTGCGACCCTCATACGGTGGTGGGCAACTAATTTGCCAGTACACCAAGAATGTGCCCTGATTACACAGACTGTTGGGCCGGGTGGCTGACGGTTGTGATGGCATGTGTGCGTGAAAGCACATTATATGAGATATATTGCCATGCTTGTGATATGATATGCCTGCAGGGAAGATTATTGCTGCCCCGAGAAAAGGGGTAGGGTCGTTATAATTTGGTCAGCTGCATGCTGACCGTTGCCTCTGTTTGCCGCCCTTAGGTGGATTGTCCCTGTACAGGTGCTGGAGAGACAAGTGGGACGCATAAAGGTTGATGTCCCTGCTGTTTCTGCTGCTGCTGCTAGCCCTTAAAGGCTAATTGGATCACTGTTGTGTTTTCTTTTAGTGTGGCCGGCCTGTGCGCCAATGTTTAGGCCACTGTTTGAAAGCCATGTAAGGCCATAAGACCAACATTCGTGTTGTTGTAAGACATTCCTATTATATATATATACAATGTGGAGTTGTTTTATATGTTGGACATTCAAGTGTGGACTTCAAGTGTTAGTATAGGCTTCCGCTAGAATGCAATGTGTTAAGGTGCGCTGCGCTACTCTGGTATCATCTCGTACCTTCACCGCCTGTTTTGTGCTATATGTTGTGGGGCCTCGGCCGGACCTTCTAGTGTATACCATATGAACGGATGGGGTTATTACATGGAGGGTGAATAAAGTAGATTAAAACTTTTTGGCTATAAAAATTATTTATTAGAGAGATAAGTGATAATACTAGTACTTATAAAAGGAAATGGAAACTAAGCTAAACTACACTATCACAACACAGCAAAATAAATAGAAAATGAACAACCAGTCAACACGAGAATTTTATAGTGGTTCCCCAAACTGGGTATATCCACTCTTCTACCACCCTGGTAGGAATCCACTATCAGGTTTTTGATCAGGTGACTGCCACCACAAGATCTATTTTGAGGGAGATCTCACAACACTTTAGGCTTTTGATCAGGTGCCAAAAAAACAACAATAAACTTTTGAAGGGAGTTAATAAATCCTTTGTACAGGAGGTTGAGAGAGTTGATGGTGTATTTTCTTTTCTCTATTCAACAGAGAAGACTTAGCGGATTGTTATTGTCAAAACTCCTTCTGAAATGTTGAGATATTCAGAAAGCCTGGAGCCTTGCTCAGGGTGTAGGTCTTCATCCTTGTCTTGTTGAAATCCAGGAACTTATAGACATATCTAGAGTTGTTGTCCTTGAGGATTCTTGGAGTAGATGTTGAAGAAGACTCTTGATATAAGACTAATGTTCTTCTTCAGTCTTCTGAAAGATCAAGGGGAAAACAGAAAGTTTTCAACATAGAGAAGAAGCAGATGTTCTTCAGTATATTCTGTATCTCTTCTCTGTATCATTTCTTGTGTTCTGTATTCTGTGTATATCACTGTATATCTTTTCTTCTTACTTGCTTGTATCACACCTCTATTATTATATTGTCTGAAAGAAAATTCTCTTATATATTCTGTTGTCGAATTCTACTCTTGAATTTTGAATTCCAAGCATTAATTACTGACTAATTCTGGAGAATGAAACGGCTGGAATATAATCTTTAATTAGTTTCCCCAACTGTCCCAGTAAAATAAGCAGGTAATTAAATTTAATGAAATCCATAATTAATGCTGCCAAGGACGACTACATTCTTGAGAATATAACCATTAATTTCTCGGAGAATTACTGCTAAATAATATAAGAAATTGGGACATAAATAAGGAAAAATTATCAATCTGACTCCGGACAGAAATCGTCGACCTCTTGGTAGAATTCATCAACTGGAGTTCCAAGTTCGTCGAGCTGAGAAATCCTGTTCGTCGACCTGAGCTCAGCGAACTACAACTTGGAAATATCTTGCCAATGTTGTGCTCCAAGTTCGTCTAGTAGAGAATCTGCCTTCATCGTCCTGAGTTCAGAGAAAACAAACTGGAAAGAAACTGTCAAAGCTGAACTCCAGAATGCGTCGAGCAGAGAATCTGTCTTGAGGAAGAAATTGTCGACCTGAGCTCGAATATCGTCGAGCTAAACCCAGAGAAAGATTCCTGAGTTCGTCGATCTACGATCGACGATCGTCGAGCTGAATTCGAAGAACTTCGAACTAATAATCTGAACTCTGAATTCTTCTAAGTCTTGAGTCTACTAAAGTCCTCTACAGTCTGGTCCATGAAGATTGATACTAATGACTAGCCTAAACTCTAGGACTAACAGACTTGACCCTAGCTATACAAGGTGGGTCGAACATCCTAATTAGTAAACCTAGCCCAAATTCAAACTAGGGATCCAACAAACTGCATTCAACATTTTAGGCATTGAGAGCATTGAGTGAACATGCCTCACTCAACGCTTTCTTCCTTAGCCATTTCTGCTTCTTCAGCATCTTAAGCATTGAGAACATTGAGTGAGTATGCCTCACTCAATGCCATTTTGCTTTAACTAATTCTATGTCATGGAGTTGAGAGAGTTGAGTGACCACGCCTCACTCAATAATTTCTGCCTTAGACAGATTTTTTGTTTCAGAATTCATTTTGAGTTCGACGAACATATAACACAGTTTGACGAACTTTGACCTCAGCTCGACGAATAAGAAAAAACTCAGTTCGAAGAATTTATTGTTCAGCTTGACGAATAAGTGAAAGCTTAGATCGACAAACTCAGGGCCTAGTTCGACGAACTCTGAACTCAGATTATCAATAATTGTGAAGCTAAGGCGTTGAGTGAGTGAGCTACACTAAGCACCTATGGACTTAAGCCACTTTTCAGCTCATTTCTCTTTAGGCTTTGACTGTATTAGCCTGACTCACGACCTTTTGCTGTATGGCGTTGAGTGAGTTTACTTCACTCAATACCTATGGTCTTCTCCACATTCTAATCTTGCCACTTCATGGCTTTGACTAAATAGGCTTTACTCAATGCTATAAGTCATCTGGCATTGAGTGAATGACCTTCAATCAATGCCTATGGACTTGGGCAGTTTTATGTCTTTCCACCACTTAGGTAGGAACTTACCTGACTTAGCCACTTAGGCTATCTATCCCATCACTGCTTACTAGGACAATCTGCATTCATTAAACTTGAACACAAGTTAGATCACCATATGTATCTACATTGTTTTCCAGTCCTTCTTCAAATCCAGCACATTGGGATCAATGGACCCAACATATACCTCATAGCAAAATGGCGTGGCAGAACGTAAAAACCGTCACCACCTTGATGTCACCCGAACTCTAATGACACAGATGCAGGTTTCTCGCTCCTATTGGGGCTATACTGTTCTCATCTCCTGATGTCTCATCAATCACATTCCCTCCATAGTTCTCCACGGTCAAACCCCATTCTCCATTCTCTATCAGGGCAACGATACACTTACTCTCCCTCTGCGTATCTTTGGGTGCACAACTTTTGTGCATGCTCCCTCTGCCACCCATGACAAACTCTCCCCACGTGCCACCAATTTTGTCTTTCTGAGTTACTTTGCCACGCAGAAAGGTTATTATTGTTTTGACCTTGTTATTCGCAAGCAGTTTGTCTCAGAGGATTTAACCTTCTTCAAAAATGCATCCTATTTCTCTCGCGACTCCTCTATTCTTCCTGATGTTCCTGCTTCTCCTACCATCCCCTTCATCCTATCTACACCTACCTAGATTTCTCCTCCTCCGCCATGTCCACCGTCTCCTCCTCTCTCTCTGCCTCCACTGTCTTCCTCTTCTCCTTAGTCGTCTCTCTCTACTCCCACGCCAGCTCTCTCCACTACGGATGCACTGAATGCTGAGGAACATGCCGACCTAGATCTTCCCATTGCTCTTCGCAAAGGGGTGCCAACATGTACCCATTACAGTCTTGTTGTTGTTGTTTCATATGCTCATCTTACTCCTTCTCGCAGGAATTTTACTTGGCTATCTCTGCCATTTCCACACTCTGCACATACCAAGAAGCCCTTGTTATTACTTATTGGAAGGCTACCGTGGATGAGGAATTATAACCCTCACTGAGCGGGGTACATGGACCCTTGTTCCTCCTCCGTTGCGCAATGATATTGTTGGCTGTCTCTGGGTTTTGTTGTGAAGTTCATTCCAGACGATAGTATGGATCATTACAAGGCATGCCTTGTGACCAAAGGCTTCACTCAGACTTTTGGTGTTGATTATTTTGACACCTTCTCTCCATTGCTCATCTCAGCACTATTGGGTATCCTCTCCATGGCCGTCACAAGGATTGGTCCATTTCTCAACTGGATGTCAAGATGTCTTT
>CM077158.1:134138142-134296137 GCA_039583875.1 Platanthera guangdongensis
GAGGTCTGCTCTGATACCACTTGTAAGACCCCCCTTTTTTTTCTTTTTGGACACCGGGGTCTTAGGCCCAGAACCGCCGTTTTGCGGTGACTCCTTCACGCCCTGAAGAGTCATCACCACAAAGCGCCGATTCTGCCGGCCATTTCGATCACATAAAAGTAGCAAAATAATGAAGTAAATGTAAACTATCTGTCCACAGAGAATCACTTGACATAATAAATATAACTCCACGAAGGGAGTGTCCACAGAAAATAACATCAGAGTAGCAAACGGGCTTATGCCCGGTACATCAAATCCTTGCTACAAGATCTCTCATGCAGAAACAAAAGTAGAAAACTGCTCAGGGTCGAGACTCACGGTCCCGGCTGTGTGAACTCCGGAGCTAGACTGCCCCACCTCCAAGCGCACCGGTCTCTGGGGCTGCTCCTCCATGCTGGTCTCCGCGATCCCCTAAATGATGCGGTTCGAAAACCGTTAGTCTAAAAGACTAAGTCCTATCATCCCCCACCCCTTCCCCCATGGCTCCTAGGCACCGAGCGGAGAGGAAGAAAGGGAGGACTTGAAGGCGGAGAATATCAAAAGCAGATGGCAGCGGTCCTATTCTAGCAAGTTCTATAACATATAAAGACAATAGGCTGTAATATGAAATGTAACCTTCACTTATGTGAAAAACGCATAAGCCAAGGGGTCTTTTGCAAGGCTCCCATCGTATAAAAAGTCCCATACCGATTTATACGCTGGGGTGTCGGTGGTTGAACAGCTGTAACTAAATATCAAAATTAACCTTAATTTATAAACTTGCCCACACAAGCTTATAGACCAAGGGGTCGTTTTGCAGGTCCTAAGGTATAAGTGTCCCATTCCACTTATACTTTAGGTGTCAAGGTTAAAGGTAACGATTATGCCATGACATGCAAGTGGGTATGATGGACATGCAAGTGCAACACACACACCCGACTCTGTGCACACAGACCTTTAGTTCCCCCTTTCTGGAGCCGTAACCTCCCAGGATACCTCCGTAGTGGCAGACGGAAGCGGTGGGTTGGGCCTCGCCCACCTCTAAACCAGTAAAGCACTACCGGTCAGACCTATCGTACGCCTCAACGCTTGGTGCACGAAGCGGACTCCTGCGTACTCTTGCCGGCTGGCGCACCAGACTTTTGTTGGCGAAGTGCTAACCACACTAGCCGAGTCAACATATTGGCGTCGGTGCATCGACCCTCCAATACCGAAGACCCACCACCTTAATTTCCTTTCCTGTTATGCACATGCAAGTTAGCGTAATCAAGAATCGAGCCGAAGCTTCCCGGACCAACACGTCCGACTCAAGCAATCGAGCCGAAGCTCCCCGGACCGAAGTCTGCCTTTTAACCATCCGAGCCGAAGCTCCTATCCAACCTCTGGTGCCATCAGTGTTGTGGAATGTGCAACCCTAATAACTAAGTTACACTTTTCAGCTTGTTAAACAGTTTACGTTAACCCAGGACTGCCCCCGGTATTCCCTGTGAAGGGCTCTCAAGGGGCACTAGGAACTATGTTGGGATTACGCCCAGCGTTCCCTTTCGCAAGGTACTTATTTTATTATTGGTTGATTCCCTTACCCTTTATTTCTCATATTTCGATATGCTAATCCTAGGGTAATTTGACTCCAACTCTCCTTGGGTAGGACGATCTTTCGTCGGACCCGAACGCCTATAACCCTAGACAGAACCACACCTTACTCACTCATCTTCCAAAGACGCAGCCCATTCCACTTGTCCAAACCATCAGGACTCATCATACTTGCCCTAATTCACATCCAAATGAAATCATGCAGTTTTGCTATATGCAGACCACTTAAGCTACATGACCCGTAAAAAGGGAAGTACATGAAATACTCATCCAGTACCCTTATGATAATTATTAGAGGTCTAAAAGGACATTTGAAGAATAAATCCAGAAATTCATAATTTTCCTAATTTGTCTGATAATTAATTTATTTATTCTAATGTCCCAAAAGGCCTAGGTTTGAACATGAAGTACCATATTCAGACAAGATATTATTCTACTAAATTCATGATAATTACAAAATGCCTAATCAACCCTAAATCCTAAGTCTCCCAATTTTTCAGCGAGGTTTAGGCCTTTAAATTTAATTTCAAAGATGCCCCATAAAAAGTCATATTAAAAGATTCTATAGTAATAACACCTCCAAAAATTCAGAGAAAATTCAAGGATGATTGTGATGGACTACAAGTACCCTAGAAAAAGTTTCATAATTTATCATTTGGAAATAAAGCTATATTTGATTTTCTTATGAACTCTCTAATTTAAGGGTTAATGAACAAAGTATGCTAATCAGTCATTAAATAATTCCACAAAAATTTCCATATGATAACATTGAGCTAAAAACACTATGCAGGAAGTTTTATGATTTTTCAGTAAGTAATGACCTCTGACAAGAATTATTAATATGTAATCAAAATAAAGTACTTGTGACGTAGATGCCCTAAATAGATACCCAAAAATTCTAACAAAATTCATACAAGCTTATTATAACCTAAAACCAACTCCGCTCATGTTTCATACCCTCTCTATGGGCAGTGAGACCACAATAGCCAAAATAATTATTAGGGCATTACTATTGATTACAAATGAAGTGCTATAACCATTGTCCAAAATTCCTCAAGTAAATTGTCAGAGGCTCAAAATACCCTAGCCCCTTCACTACCCAAATTTGGTTAAGGTTCAAGATGTTTAGCTAACCTAAACCTACACTACAAGTTTTAGGTCCTAAGCTAGGGTTAGCGTTTTGGGGGCTCTACCATTTTCAAAGTTAGCTAATATTTTTAACAGAGGGTTATATATGTCCTAAGAACCTCCTTGCAAAAATTGAAGTTCATCCAAGGTGTTTAGGACTCATACCCTTCACAAGGCCAAAAGGTCCCTCCTTAGGGTTTGACCTAGGAACTTAGGGCAAATCTATTCCTACCTATCCCATATTCCATGGGGAGGTGATGAGTGCCCTAACAAGTCAGTGGCCCAAATTTTAGCCTCTGTTGAGGTGATTTGGTCACTCAAAATCAAAAGTGCAACTTTTGACCAAAATGCCCTTTTTAAGGTATAGCTAGGGTTGGGTCAAAACCTGTTCAAAACACATCCAAATTGAATGAAATTTTATACAGATACCTAATTGGAACCCATGGACCACTCACCAAGATTTGGGAGGGTTTGGAGGTGTTTAGGGCACCTATTTAATTTATCGAATACTTATTAAATATTTACAAAAACTATAGAAATATTTTCTCCAAAAATTCCCATTTTTGGGCAGGCCCTAGGTATATCTAAGATAGACTCTCTGCCAAAATTTCAGCTAATTTGGGCTAGGGGTGAAGAGTGGGCACTCAATTTAATGACTGCCTAGCCCTAAGGGTATGTCCCACCAAAATGGGTGCCCTAGTCAAACCAGAAGCCTAAAAGGGTTCAAACCAATTTTAAAATAACGTAGACAGAACGGGCTACAAATCATGTGTTGATCATTTTCTCATACAGATCCTCTAACTATTTTTAAAAAATTAAAACATTAAATGTCAAAGGTGTGACAGAATGAAATAAATAACATTAATTTCCTATAGTTTAATACTGATGCAGCACGAATCTTGGCGCAAGGATCAACGGCATCTGGTCATCATCTTCATTGAGCCGACGGCTGAGATTCGTCCCGCCTGGAGCGATTTCCAAGCCCTGCCGCCGGCGATCCAGCCCCTTCCCCGGCCGGCCACCGCCACCGCCACCAACACCTCCGTTGAGGTGGTGGCTATCGCCAGGCGGCGGCTCCGCCGCCGGAGAGGCGTTTTCCGGCGGATATTGCAAGAGGTTTTCTTGCCGAAACCAGGAAAAATCCCGGATTGGATCGGGCTCAATTGAGCCCGAAACTCAAGCCTAATTAATCCTAAGATCTACCCGCGGGTTAAGGAGAGGAGGAGGACCTTCCTGGCGGCCTGGATGCGAGAGGAGCGGCGGGACGCCATTGACGACGGCGGCGGCGCTCAGCTTCTGTAACTGCACAGTGGAATGGCTCGTCTCCTCCAGGTAAACGCTCTAAAATGATCCCCTCGGCTCCCTGAAGGTGTTTAAATGGCAAATGGGGGAGAGGGGAGGCTGGTTCTTCAATGGCCATTAACACCATTAAAGGTGTGGCTCGGGTTGTGTGGAGGGGGGCTGAACCCACCCCTTGGTGGCCGGGAAACGGCTGGAATCAACTCCTCTCTCCTAGAGGAGTTGATTGCAGCCATAATTGGTGGCTGTTAGTCTCCCTTGGCCGGCCTCTCACTTCCCCCTTCTTCTTCCTCATTTTCTCTCTCCTCCATTATCATGGAGAGGAGCTCCTTTATCTCTCCTAGTCACCTCTGGTTGACTAGTCAGCCTCACAAACTAAATGCAGCCCACTTGATTATGATGGTCATGGGAATGGGTTTAGCCTAAGGGAGAAGTGGCTTGGGCTTGGGTTAGCCCTTTTTGGGCTAAGTTTGACTTGACCCAAATGAGGGTTGACCTGGTCAATTTGACCATCTAGGTTGACCCCATTGGGTCCTGGGTGACCATTTGACCTCACTTTAGGGTTAGGAGGGCATAGGAGGGGTCCTTTAGGCTAGGAGTAGGTCAGTTGGCCCTAAGTAGGTTAGTTTGACCCATTTAGGGCTAGGGTTGACCTTGGTCAACTGGGCCTCTTGGGTTGACCCTAATGGGTCCATTTGGCTCTAATGGGTCTCCCAAGCATTAGGGGTGTTGTGGTAGGGTCTTGGGGTTAAGGTGTAGCCCATGGTCATCCTAAGCCATTGTTTAGAGTTCTACTATTTGCAGACCATGATGGTCTCCACCTTTTTATCCCCTATCTCCTGGCCCATTTCTGGCTTCCTAGGGTTTGTCATGACCTAGTCATGGCTAAAACCATTCTTAGGGGTCTAGTTGGAAATGGGATGTTACATGATATGCCTCAATCATCACCTTTTGATCGGGAGAAACGCCAGAGTAGGAAAACATTTCTTCCATGGCAATAATCCAGTCATCCAGTGCCATGAAGTCTGCCCTACCGTCATAAGACGGAGGTCCTAATCGCTGGAAGTGAGAAATGAAATTCATCTTAGGCGGCAGCGCGACTGGTGGAACTAGAGCAACAGGGGGAGTAGGAACAGCTTGGTCCACAGCAGGGCCCTGTGCTCTGGTCTGCTGCCCGGCGACGACATCCAACAATGATTGCATCTGGGACTGCATGTCCACCATCTACCTTGCCAGGGTCTCATTACTTTGCCTCAGCGCTTCGATCACCGCTTCGCTCTGGGCACTAGAAGACTCACCCTCTGACTGGTGAGTCGACCTCATCGCAACGCGCTTATGCAGCATTCTACAGAATAAACGGATATCTAGTCAAACTTTGCCTAAGACATCACAAACTGGGAAATTATTCCCTAAATACACTATCTCGGGTTCATATTTGACCGATACAAACAAAATACTAATCAGGGACCTAGCTTAAGACACTGAAGCTAGAAAACTTGAATACCCTGACACAGATCAGATCAGGAACGGACAAACTCAGATCAGATCGAAAAAGAAGCGATACTTGCTCTTGCTGTTACCTTGCTCTGGGAAATCATAAAATGATGTTATGCTTCTAACTTGTGCCTATAATATGAATGCATGAATGTATAAATTTCATCTCAAATCATGAGTGTACATATGTCATCATGCAGATCTTTAACTTGGCACATGTGCTTATGCAATGATTTGTTATGTATGCAGTACTATGCATACTAAAATAAAGCCTTAGTGCATGCTATGAGCGGCGTACACATACAATGTTATGCATCCCATACTACATAATATTTTATGTAACGAAAAAAAGAAAACGTGCTAATGGGCATCCATGTGATGATGGTTATGCATCCCATACTACATAACCGTCACATGTTTCCACCTATGGTGGATCCATATACAAACACATATTATGCATCTCATACTACATAATATGCCCCGTATACTTCTTATCATGCTATGAGTGTAGTGTTCATGCTTCCATCAAAATCTACTGATGACATATTGGTGTGTGTATGCAATGTAATGATAGGATTAGGGTTTTGCTTAAGGGAAAGTTGTTCGACTGGCTTGTCAAACCAACCAACCCTCTTGCAAAACCTCCCTCTGATACCAACTGTCACGACCCGCATTTTCTCCGTATTCAAAAATATGTCAGAGTAGAGAAACTACGCGCCGTGATGCCACGCCTTGCAGGGGACAACTGCAGACGCTCAGGCAACCCGTCCTCACATTTACTTCGAGTAAAAGATTTATAGCTTTTAGTTGAAGACCAAACATATAAATTAATAGAGCTAATGACCGTGTCCCTTGGTCGTGTGGACTACTGTCCATAGGTGAGAAAATATACATCTTTTACGCGGCGGAAAATACTGAGTTAGTTCATGGGTTATCCTATGTGTGAGTAAGGGTCCAGTGTCATAAAATGATGATGTGACTTCTACATTTACAATATATATATAGAAATCTTTTGGATGCTTAAAAGTAGTAGATTTAGTAGTTGAAGGCATGCCATGCCAATATTTCGGAATGCAGTTTTGTATACTTTAAAATAACTAAATGCATCATAACATAAATCCATACTAGAGAGCAAGAACAATCAGATAAAAAGCAACAGTAGTAATAGCAGCAAGTAGTCCATCACAGAAAAGACAAAGGCTATGGGCGTCAACAACTGACACGAACCCATAGTAAAATCTGACAAGTCTGAACAAAGACAACTACCTCAAGCTCAGAGGTGGAAACAAACGGCCGCAGAAACTAGCAGCGCTAGAAGCCCAACACTGTCAGCTAAACCTGCTACAACTCTGATCCTGAGGCATTCAAAAGAATAACACCTCAGAAGCAAGTCACAAGTAGTGCAAGAGTAAAAGCAGACTACACAAACCTCAAAGTACAGGAGAATGAAAAAGTGACTGCAACAAAACAGTCAGCAGAGTAAAGGTAAGCAACAGTAAAACTAGCCGAGCAATAAATGCTAAACACTTTATCAAGATGGAACAAGCACCAACAACAAAAGTTCAATCTTTCGTTAATAACTACTATGCCGAGGGAGAAACCCCAACGCGCACAGTTCATCTGCGTATAAAACACTATGCCGAGGGAGGACCCCAACGCGCACAGTTCATCTGAGTATAAAAACACTATGCCGAGGGAGGACCCCAACACGCAGAGTTCATCTGAGTATAAAAACACTACGCCGAGGGAGGACCCCAACGAGCACAGTTCATCTGAGTATAAAAACACTATGCCGAGGGAGGACCCCAACGCGCACAGTTCATCTGAGTTCCTTTAGTTACATAATTATACAAGCAGGGTTCTTTTGTTTTTATTCATCAATAAACTCAAGGGATAACCAACCAAGTGAACTGCATAAGAGCATTTCAAAGAACAACAAGTAAAGTTTAATAAGAAAAACGAATAAGATGACTCGATGGTTAAAACAGCACGACAACCAATTTGTTTACCAATTCAATGGACTAGACTTTTGGGGCTAAGGCTTTAGGGACATCAAGTCACAATTCCAGAAATAGAGGGGGGGGGGGACAAGTTAGGATTTCTGGACAAGTATCTCAACAGTCGAAATATAATAAACTCAACAAGTGTAGAAAAAGGGCAAAAATTTAGAATCAAGAACAAGAGGGAGAGCAAGAACACCACTTGCCTCGATTTACCGGAAAACTCTCCAAATCTCCACACGTCGCGATAGGAGCCGAAATCTGGACGAAAATGTCTGAAATAGCGGATAGGGCCGAAAACCCTAACAACAAAATCTCGAGAAACGGGGAAGAAATAACCATGAGGGCGCAACTCTCGAAGAGAGCTTTCCAAATCTACGATCGGTTGGAAATTCTGAGCACCGGAGCTCCGTCAGTGGTCACCGGAAGAAGCACGGATGGGCAATCTTCTCCTCACACGCCGCTCTGGTACGGAAGGCAAGAGAAATCTAGGTCGGCTTAAATACTAAGAAGAAGCAGAAAGTATATATACTCCACAGAAAAGACCGGGTTCAACAAAACCGGCCCAGCGGTGTCGACACAACTGTGTCGACACCCGACC
This sequence comes from Platanthera guangdongensis, assembly GCA_039583875.1. Lineage (NCBI taxonomy): Eukaryota > Viridiplantae > Streptophyta > Magnoliopsida > Asparagales > Orchidaceae > Platanthera > Platanthera guangdongensis. The sequence continues at coordinate 134,146,276 of CM077158.1, forward strand.
GCAGTGTCAACACGGCTGTGTCGACACCCGATAGCCCAACGGTGTCGACACAACTATGTCGACACCAGTCGGTAGTGTCGACACAGCTGTGTCGACACCCGAAAACCCAACGGTGTCGACACAACTGTGTCGACACCAGTCGGCAGTGTCGACACAGCTGTGTCGACACCCGACAGCCAGCGGTGTCGACATAACTGTGTCAACACCAGACGGCTCCGCTCGACGATCGACGAACAAAAAGAAAAAGCTCCATTCGACGAATTCTGTTAGAAAATCGTCGAATGCAGAAAGCAGGGCCTGGCCGACGAACTCAACACCCAGAACCGCTATACCTACAACGAGCTCCGCTCGATGCTTCGTCGAGCTCAGCACGACAATCGTCAAGCTCCGTTCGACGATCGTCGACCTCCAAACAACGCCCAGAGAAACTAACAATAGTCGAGCTCCGCTCGACGATCGTCGAACTCCAAGCAGCGCCCAGAAAGGAAAAGCGATCGTCGAACCCAGACATCGACTAGAAATTAAAGAGTGATCATCGAGCGATCGAACCCAGATAGCACCAGAAAGAAAAGAGCGATCGTCGAGCTCCGCTCGACGATCGTCGAACCCTGACAGCACCAGAAAGAAAAGAGCGATCGTCGAGCTCTGCTCGACGATCGTCGAACCCTGACAGCACCAGAAAGACTAAAAGGAAATAAAATAACACTCAATAAGGTTGGTTCGACGAAATTGGACGAGCAAGACAAAAAAATCAATCAATTAAGTTTTCCAATGTGAAATTTTCCGTTTCCGCCAAATATTCATGAATTCAGCCGACTGAATCGAAAAGACGCGAAAACGCACTATCGGCGACGTGCCATCAACTGCACGCTAAAGTAACGCCCTTACTTCATTATGACGTCAACAAGAGGAGTAAATAATGCCGAAAAAAACAGGGGCTTTACAAGGACAGACTCAGGGGGTGCAAGCCCCTGCAGGGGGGTCAGTTGCCCCTCCCCTTCGTGCTCCCCTGAGACCTCCAGTGGTGGTGCCAGCAGAGATGACCTTTATTTCTCAGTTTCAGAGACTTAGCCCTCCTACATATGATGGGAAGGCAGATTTCATGGTCATAGATGACTGGCTGATCTCCATGGAGGAGATGTTCTCGTACTCCGGTGTTGTAGATGATCAGAGAGTGATGATAGCCGCCTATCAGCTAAAGGGTTTGGCTAAGAGCTGGTGGCTTAGGGAAAAGGAGAGCTTAGTGACCGGTTGCTCTTGGGGATTATTCAAGGAGATGCTGTTGAGGAAGTTCTTGCCTTCGGTCGAGCGTGACCGACTAATGAATAACTTCCTCCACCTAAAGCAGAGGCAACTCACGGTCAGAGAGTACGAGATAGAGTTCAGCAAGTTGAGCCGGTTTGCTCCTGGGTTGGTGAGTATTGAGGCTGATCGAGTTAAGAGGTTCCTTGGTGGCATGAGGAGCGAGGTTTAGCAGTTGGCCAGTGCATATGGATCAGAGACTTATGCAGGTGTAGTGGAGGCTGCTCTGAAAGTGGAGGCAATTGAGACCGCAAAGAACAGAGGCCAGCAAATGAGGAAGGATAAGAGGAAGTCTGCTAAAGAGAAGAACCCCCAGGTACTCGTTGCTGCTTTGGGAAAGAAGAGCAAGGTAGTGTGTAGCTTCTGTGGCCGGTCAGGCCACCCTGTTGAGAGGTGTTTCAAGAAGGCGGGAGCTCAGAAGAAGGAGCAAGTTCATGCTATTCAAGGTGCTCCTAGGAGGGATGCTTCCTGTTCTGTTTGCAAGCGACCCGAGCATGATGCTGCCCAGTGCTGGTCCAAGGATAAATTCTGCTATCAGTGTGGCCAGAAGGGTCATATTAAGACAAGGTGTCCTCAGGTCAAGCCTATTCTTCAGGCAGTTCGACTTCAGGCTTTACCTCTGCCTCAGCGTGTGGACAAGGGCAAAGGAAAGCTGAACGTGATCTCTTCCGAGGAGGCTCAAACTTCGACTCAAGTCATCTCAGGTTAGTAATTTTCCTAGCATGAAAGTTATATTTGCTAGAATGGTTACGGTTTTTGTTTTGGTGGTTCCTTAGTTGCTTATGTACTCCTATAAGAAAAATTTAAGGTGAAGAACTGTTGGGTGCGTGTTCTGTTCGACTCCGGCGCTACCCACTCGTTTGTGGCTAGAATTTTTGTAGAGCGTTATCGGTTGATTCTAGATCAAGTTCGTGATACCTTCCGCGTCAAGTTCCCTTCTGGTGAATCTGTGTTATCAGATTTGGGCATTTTGGATTGCCCTGTTTTGTTGGGGGACTTCCTTGCAAAGGAAGACTTGAAGATGATTGATCTAGAGGACTTCGATGTTATTTTGAGCATGGACTAGTTGTCTAAGTATGATGCGGTTATTCAGTGCAAAGGTAAACACTTATGTTGGAACACCCTATTACTAATTTGGGTCTGGATCACAATGTTTCTTAGGAACCTGTTTTGACCTCATTGTATAAATCTAAAGGTCAATTAGAATTGAGTCTAAGGGTTAGTACTTAGGTTTGGAAGCTTCCCTCAAGACCAGGATTTTTAGTTTGGAGACTAAGTCATTTCGTCGAGCTCAGTACGACGAATCGTCGAACTCCATTCGACGATCGTTGAGCTCACTTCGACGGATCGTCGAACTCCATTTGACGATCTATGAGCTCAACTTCATCAAGTCGTCGAACTCCATTCGACGATCTTCGAGCTCAGATCGACGATCTTGACTCCAGTTTGATTCTCTATCTCTGAGCTCAGTTCGACGATAGTTGAGCTCAGATCGACGATCTTTGTTTCTGTCTAAAGTTCAAATCTCTGAGCTCAGTTCGACGATAGTGGAGCTCAGTTCGACGTTTTTCTGAAGAGTTCAACGATTTTCAAGATTCAAATTTGGACAGCTGTGGAATTACTGTCAGTATTTAATTCAGAGATCTTACAGCCGTTTTCATTTATTCTGGAGCAAGTTTCTAGGAACTATCAAGGAATGTTTTTATTGGACTTTCCTCCAAAAGACAAATGCAATTAAGGAAGTCATTGATGACAGGCCAACGACTATCTTGGACAATGGATCATTTCTATTCAGAGAAAAGGAATAAAAGATCAGATTTTTTCAATTCCTGATACAAGAAGAAGAACAAGAAGTTAGAAAAATACTCTCTGCAACAACAACTCTCACAACAACAATCACACAAGAGAAAGAAAGAAAGTTGCAGACATTCTCTGTCTCAAGAATTCATATAGAACACATCACCCAAAGGAGATCAATCAACTGATATCTTTAGATCTCTTTTTCAAGTGTTCAAGGCCATCATCATTCAAGACTCCAGACACCTCACATTTCAGCTGTTGCTGAAATCATCATTTGCTGGAGATCAATTTTCTGAAGGCCTATCACCCTACTGCAAAGCTTCATTTCCTGAACAACTCAAGATCTCAGGGGGAGCTTTGACAACATCACTGAATCCACATAGTCTTCTCACTGTGATTGAGAAAAGAAGACTTTCATCACTCTCTCATCCCCACCTCTATAAAGGGTTTTTCAAACTCCCTTCAAAAGTTTGTGATTGGTTTCTGAGACCTTATCAAAACTTAGTGGTGGCAAGACACCTAATCAAAAAATCTGGTTTGGTTTTTGAGCACCTTATCAAAAGCTCATTGGTGCCCAGGACACCTGATCAACTCATCCTGCAGTGGATTCCTACCTAGGGTGGTAGAAGAGTGGATGTATCCAGATTGGTTGGGGAACCACTATAGCTGCTTGTGTCTTCTGGTTGCTTGTGTTTCTTTTGTTTCTGGCTGTGGTTTGTGACTAGGTTGCTCTACGATTAGATAGTTTCTGTGATTAGATTTACTTTTTATTATTTGCTTCCCTGTTCACATTAGAATACAACAACTGTTGTAAAAGTTTTTAGCAAGCACCATACTCTATTCACCCCCTCTAGAGTATATCAGATCTAACTCACACTTTCAATTGGTATCAGAGCCAGGTTGGTTAATCATACCACATCTTAGTGGTTGCACAGGCTAACACCTGAACCCAAAGATCCCTAGTTAGATCTGCTTGTTTTGATTTTGTTATTAGAATTTTTCTTCACAAAACATGGCCCAAAACAAAGATTATGCTAGCACCAGACCTCCAGTGTGCAATCTATCCAAGTTTGCACTTTGGAAAGCAAGGATTAGACTATACATGAATTCTATTGATGAGGACATTTTTAATTCTGTTTTGACAGTTTGTCCAAGACCTCTAGAGAACACAAGTACAAATGCTGTTCCACCTCCTTCAGGAACAGATGTAGAGATCAAGAAGTGGAAGGTAGCAGATGCAAAGGCTATGAACATCTTAGCCCAGACTATGTTTGATGACATATTCCAAAAGATAGCTGAATGCAACTCAGCAAAGGACATCTGGGACAAGCTATCTGAAATCATCTCAGGATCTGCTGATGAAAGAAAAGACAGAAGATCTCACCTCATAACCCAATATGAGAACTTCAAGAAAGGAGAAGCTGAGTCAGTAGGAGATATGTACAATAGACTCAGTCTCATAGTCAATGAGATGAAAACCTTGGACAAGGAGATCTCATTGACTGAGCTAAATGACAAAATCCTAATGTGCTTCCCAAGTACTTGGGACTCAAGGATCTGGCCAATCAAGGATGCCAGAAGTCTGAATGAGATTACAACAGAAGCTCTCTTGGGCAAGCTCAAGTCTTATGAGCTGCTCATTAAGAACAGAGAAGAAGAGCAGAAGGTTGCCTGACCAGCCACAAGAAAGGAAAAGACAATAACTTTCAAAGCCACTGAAGATCAGCCTGAAGACAAAGTCACAGGCAATGATGAGCTGCTTAGTCTACTGGCTAAAAGATTTTACAAGATGGCCAGGAAGGACTTCAGGAAGAGATCATACAAAGAGCATGACAAGCCAAGGTATGATAGATCAAATAATAAAGATATTATTTGCTTTGGTTGCAGGAAACCAGGCCACATTGTGCCTGACTGTCCAGAAAATAAAAACAAGGACAGAAAGGACAGAAAAGAAAGGAGAACAGAAAAAGACTTCAAGAAGAATGACAATGGCAAACCCTCCTCCAACAAGAACAAACACACAAGGAAGGGATTTGTTGCTGAATCTTGGAGTGAAACAGAAGAAGAATCAGAAGCTTCATCCAACTCCAGTGATGATGAAGATGATGCTGAAGAGAAGGAGTTCTGCATGATGGCAATCAATGCCTCACAACACAAATCTGATGCAGAAGAGTCTGAATCTGAATCAGAGACTCAACTTGAAGAAGACCAGGTAATAGACTCTTTTGATTTCAATTCTGAGGACTTTAAGTATGAATTTAAAGCACTGTGTTTAGACCTATTAAAATTTGAGAAGGAAATTATCTTTCTCAGAAATCAATTGTCTGAACATAGTACCTTAAAATCAGAAAACCTCAAACTCTCTGAGGAGTTGGAGTGATGTAGGGAGCAGATAGCTTCACTGAAAAGTGAACTATCAGTGGCCAAGAAGCTTGAAGAATCCCTCAATGGGAGAAGTATCAAGCTAATGGACATCACAAGCACAGTGAACTCTAGATTCAATAGTACACTGGGCTTGGGTGCCTCATCCAGCCAACCTATAGTTCTAACAACCCCAATTAAGTTTATTTCTGATAAAGGGAAGGGAGTTGTAGAGGTAGCTAGGAAAAATTCTGATCTACCTAAGAAAACCAAGATCCAGCAGAAATCATCAAACGGAGCTCGACGATCGCCGAACGCAGATCGACGATCTCAGGCAAAATCGTCGAACTCAGGTCGACGATCTCTAATTCCTGAACTCTGCCACAGTCGACCGTCGAACGGAGCTCGACGATCTGACCCAAGATCGTCGAACGCAGCTCAACGATCGTCGAACAGAGATCAGAGCTTTGAAAATTCTTTCAAGGGTAAATCAAAATCCAATCCTAGGGGTCCTTCATCCCAAAGAATTAACCCTTATACTGAATGAATAATACCTCCAAGGAGATATCATCCTGAAGGTTATAAGAGTCAACCAGGGATGTCATTTATTTCTGAATTTAAAGGTTATCAACCTAGGCCCAAGGTAAACTGGGTCAAAAACAAGTGAATTATTTTATGTGCAGGTGAAGACCTATCCAACACCAAACCAGCAATGGTATTTGGATAGTGGGTGCTCAAAGCACATGACGGGAAATAGGGACAACCTCACATCCTTTAAAGCCAAGCTTGGACCCAAAGTCATATTTGGTGATTCAAACTTTGGACAAACTAAAGGATATGGTGTAGTCCAGATTGGCAGAATCACATTCAAGAAGGTAGCCTATGTGGAAGGACTGAAGCACAATTTGATCAGTATCAGTCAGCTATGCGATGAAGGCTACCAGGTGACTTTCAACAAAGCCTTATGCAAGATCAAGTCAGAGGACAACACAACTGTGTTGACAGGTAAAAGGAAAGGTAACATCTACTTAGTAGACTTTCTTTCAACAGATGTAGATATTTGCCTGTTTAACTCTGTTAGTAGACCTAATGTATTATGACATAAGAGACTAGGGCATATAAACCTTAGAACCATTGCTAGGCTATCCAAGGACAACCTTGTCAGAGGACTACCTTCTGGCCCCTACAAGAAGGAAGGACTCTGCAGGGCTTGTTAATTAGGCAAGCAAACCAAAAATAGTTTCAAGTCACTTAATAAGAGTGATTCACCTAGGATTTTGTATCTGTTACACATGGATCTGTTTGGACCCATTACAGTACAAAGCTTAGGAGGGAAATCTTACACTTTAGTAGTTGTAGATGACTTCTCTAGATTCACATGGGTGTTCTTTCTGAGGAAGAAGTCTGATAACTTTAAGTGTTTGACAGAGTTTCTCCAATGCATACAGACTGAGTTCAATACTCACATTGCCCTGATCAGAAGTGATCATGGGACAGAGTTTGATTCTCTTCTTATGCAAGAGTTCTGTCAGAGTGAAGGGATCAGACACACTTTCTCAGCTCCTAGAACTCCTCAACAAAATGGGGTAGCTGAAAGGAAAAATAGATTATTGAATCTGCCACTACATTGTTGTCAGATGCTCACCTTCCTCTATCTTTTTGGGCAGAGGCAGTGAACACATCCAACTATGTGCTGAACAGAAGTTTAATACATAAACTGAAGGGCAAGACTCCCTATGAATTACTCAAAGGGAAGAAACCTAAAGTAGATTATTTTAGAATTTTTGGTTGTATGTGTTATATTCACAATAATGACAAGAAGTATTTAGCAAAATTTCAAGCTAAAGCTGATGAAGGAGTGTTTCTGGGATACTCCATGATCAGTAAGGCTTATAGGGTTTATAATAAATCAACTCTTAAAATTGAAGAATCTGTTCACATATCTTTTGATGAATCAAACATGTCTTTCAAGGAGAAGAACACTTCTACCATAGAACCTTTGCAGGTACACTCTCTAGCTAAAGACTTGGACAGAATACAAATTACTCAAAAGGATGAAAGCAGTGAAGATGAAGAAGACATTCAACATCATGAAGAGAAACTTCTTGAAGAGCCAGTTGTTGTACCACAAGAGGAAACAACAACACAGGTTGGTGAACAATCAACACCCCCTGTTGATTTAGTAACATCAAGAGACCATCCAATCTCCCAAGTGATTGGAGACATCTCTGCTGGTGTGCAAACCAGAAATCAGGTTAACCAAAACCTGATGCACACTTGCTTCCTTTCTAAAATTGAACCTCAATCCATTCAAGATGCTGAGCAAGATCCACACTGGATCATTGCAATGCAAGAAGAGTTGCATCAATTTGAAAGGACCAAGGTTTGGGAACTAGTACCAAGGCCTAAGGATCACTTCATTGTTGGAACAAAGTGGGTGTTCAGAAATAAATTGGATGATCAAGGAGTCATTGTAAGGAACAAGGCAAGGCTAGTTGCTCAAGGGTACTCTCAAGAAGAAGGGATAGATTATGACCAGACTTTTGCACCAGTTGCAAGGTTGGAGGCCATAAGGATCTTCTTAGCATATGCAGCACACAAAGGCTTCAAAGTATACCAGATGGATGTAAAGAGTGCTTTTCTCAATGGGGATATCAAAGAAGAAGTCTATGTCAGACAACCTCCAGGTTTTATCTCTCCATCTCATCCTGATTATGTTTTTAAATTGAATAAAGCATTATATGGTCTCAAGCAAGCTCCTAGAGCATGGTATGAGACCCTAGCATGCTTTCTCCTGAAAAATGAGTTTATAGGGGTAGAGTAGACCAAACTCTTTTTATTAGAACCCATAAGTCCCATACCCTACTAGTACAAATTTATGTAGATGATATTATCTTTGGTTCTACTGATTCAAATTTGTGCAGGAGATTTTCCAATCTAATGCATTCTAAATATGAAATGAGTAGCATGGGTGAGCTATCCTTCTTCTTAGGATTGCAAATCAAACAACATGCTGAAGTCATATTTATTTCTCAAACCAAGTATGCAAAAGAATTGGTTAAGAAATTTGGTATGTCTGAAGCATCATGCATGAAAATACCTATGCCTACTAATGCTATATTGGATGCTGATGAACATGGGAAACCTGTTGATCAGACCACATATAGAGCAATGATTGGCTCTTTATTGTACCTTACAGCTAGTAGACTTGACATAATATTTGCTACATGCATCTGTGCTAGATTCCAAGTGAGCCCTAGAGAGTCACATATAACATTAGTTAAAAAGATTCTCAGGTATGTAAAAAGTTGTCCAAATCTAGGTCTCTAGTATCCAAAAGATTCAGCATTTGACTTAACTGGATTTTCTGATGCTGATTATGCTGGATGCAGAATTAACAGGAAAAGCACCAGTGGAACTTGTCAGTTTCTTGGTGACAGACTTGTCTCTTGGTTTTGCAAGAAACAAACATCTGTGTCAACTTCAACTGCTGAAGCTGAATATATGGCTGCAGGTAGTTGTTGTTCACAAATATTGTGGATTCAAAACCAACTCCTAGACTATGACTACAACTTAGAGAAGTCTAAAATCTTTTGTGATAATACCAGTGCTATTTCTATAGCTCAAAATCCAGTCCTCCATAATAGGACAAAACACATAGAAATTAGGCATCACTTTTTAAGGGATAATGTTGAGAAGAACAAAACTAAACTTCAATATATCCCAACTGATTTGCAAAGGGGAGATATTTTCACCAAACCCTTGGATGAAAAGAAACACACCTTCTTCCTGAATCAGTTAGGAATGTTAGATGGAGGAAGTCTAAAAAAAGTTCCAAGATTTTCAAAAATCTAAAAATTACCAAGACTAGGCAAACATCTTAATTTTTCTAGTGTATAAGAGTGTTTCTGGTCTCTGAACTGCGCTCGATGATTTTCCCTCAGATCGTAGAACGGAGATCGACGCTTTTCGAAATCATCGACCAGAGTTCAGCGCTTCTCAGATAGTTAGTGTTCAACTATCTCTCCAGGTCAGCGATCGTCGAACGAAGCTCGACGATTTTGTTTTCTGAACTATCGTCGAACGGAGCTCGACGCTCTCCAATATCATCGAATGGAGATCGACGATATTGAAGACCTTTCAGATTCCTTTAGAAGCCCTGATCGTCGAACTGAGTTCAACGATCTTTCCTTTTCTGCGTCGAACCCTAATATAAAACTCTTTTTTCGGCCGTCGTTCTCTCTTTGCGCCTTCGTTCTCTCTGCAAATTTTCTTTTCCCTCCAAACATCTCTACACTTGGTCATTTGTTTGTTGAGTTTTGTAGGAAGCAATGGCCGTCTCCGTCGCCGTTCTGGCCGCCATGAAATTTGATGCAGGATTCGATATTGATATGGATTGATTCAACAACAGTGATCAGATTTTCAGAGACATTTTAGAACTTTTCAAGGAGCAAAAGCTAGTCACTATAATGTCTACCAGAATAAAATTGGCTGCTGATGAAATCAAGGAGTGGGTCTATACTGCCCACAACCAGGACCAAAATACGGTTATTGGTACAGTGTCAGGAACTCAGGTACCTCTTACACCTGCTGCCCTGACAGAAATTTTTGGATTAAATTTTGGAGAAGACTCTGTTGAACTTTCTGGAGAAGAATTTTCTGATGTACTTCAAAGAATGGGTCACTCAGATGCAAACCCTAGCAATCTTCTGAAGAAAAATCTATCTGTGGAATACAAATTTTTAGCTGATGTTGTGGGAAAAGTGCTTTTGGCCAAACATTCAGCCCATGATACCATCTCCAGGTATCAGCTGTGTTTGATGGGTGCTATTGTCGATAAGAAACAATTAAACTGGGGAGAGATTTTCTTTGATCTGATTAAGAAGAAGATAAATAAGAATTTTGTTAACTTTGGAACGATACTAGGGCTGTTTCGTCAAAACAGATGCCCTGCTCTGCTAGTATCAAATGGGATGCACATCAATGCCTCCAAGAGGCTCTTTTGTGCCCTGTTTGGCAAGTGGGACAGACAAATTGTGAAGCCCAGCAGGCCCTCTGCAGCTGCAACTTCAGGCACAAGGACTGTTACAGTCTCTTCCCCTCAAGTCTCTGCCCCTGCAGAAGACTTGCCTGCTGCTTCTCCTCCTCCTCCACCTCTTATTTCCTCTCCACCAGTCACCTCCACCATTCAAATTTCATCCACCATCATAATTTCAACCCCATCTCCAACTTCAGTTTCATCAACTCCACCTCAAATAGAAGAACTATTCCATCCTCTCCATCAATACCCTCAACCAGATCTTGACACATCATCTCACATTCCATCCTTCAATCTGATAGATGATTCCTTTATGGATGATTCACCTTCATCCCCTCCTGATCTACCCTCTTCATCCACATCTTACCAACAGTTACTCCAAGACATCATTGCTCAACCCTCCTTCACACCTTCTATTTCCATTCCACTATCTTCCATTTCAACACTACCCATATCTCAACCTTCATTTCCACCATCGACCAGTTCTCCACCCACATCTCTAGCTGTTCCACCTACAGTCTCTACCTCTGCTCAAGTCCCTATTAAGCATGTAGATCTTCCAGCCTTAGCAGACAGACTTTATGAGCTGATAGCTCCCAGGCTATCACTTCTGTTGGAGACCTCCTTGGCTCCACTCCTAAAGTCAGTTGTAGACCTGTCTGCCAGGCTATCTTCTCTCATTCCTCAGGCAATCCCTTCCTCTGGGTGCCTTGATCCAGTCCTGACTGAATCTAGGCAGGGGGAGATGCCTCATGAAGTGGAAAGATTGCCTGCTGCTGCCATTTCCTCAGTTCAAGCTGTTGTTACTTCAACTCAAGCTCCAGCCTCAACACCACAAGTTGTTGTTTTCTCAATGGATCTCAGACCTTTATTATCAAATTTTGATTCAATATATTTCAGCTGTCTTCCAGAGCATACTGCAGTCCAGCCATCTGAAGACCTCTCCAAGGCCATTGTGCCCATTTCCTGCTGTGATACCAGTATTATACATTCCTTTATAAATTCAGTTTATGCTGCTGCCCCAGTTACTGCTGTTACTACTGCTGCTGTATCTTCTGAAAGTGTTGCTCCTGAAAGTTTTGTATCTGCTGATGTAATCTCCTCTGCTAGTGCTGCTTCTATTTCTCCTTCTAATGCTGCTGCTACAACTGATGTCACTACTGTTACCTCTGCTCAAACCCAACAACAGATAGACTATCTTAAGAGGATTGATGCACTTTATGACGATCAAAGCTCAGAAAGTGACCAGTTCAGGACTGATTCAGATGACTCCTCAGCCACTATTGCAAGAAAAAGAAAAGCAAGAAGCAAAGCTATGAAAAGAGTTCCACCAGCAAAAGTAAAAGATACAAATGACATTCCCTACTATATTATGTATGACTGCCCTATAACAAAACATTGGATGCAAAATTCCAAGAATCAATTAAAGGCTATGAAGAAAAAGAGAAAGTATGACAAAGGTTCCTCTCAGTTCCATCATCCTCCTCCTCCTCCTCCTTCACCTGGTGCAGGTGCAAGTGGTAGCTCTGCATCTCAACCCTTTGCCAGAAGCCAAACCCCTTATCAGCCTCAAGGAAGATCTCAACATAGGGGAAGCCAATCCAGAGGCTATCAGTCAAGGAGAGGAAACTACAGAGGAAACTAAAGAGAACTTCAAGTTTATTCTAAAGGTTATTCCAGACAGCATCCATATTCAAGGGAAGGACAAGGTCCATCTGATACAACATCAGGTCCATTTCCTTACAAACTGAAAGAATTAGTCTCCTCCAGAGCTCCTCCAGACAATCCCTCTAACAGATATGAGCCTCCAGTGCCTTTTGAGGATCCAGAGAACAATCCAACTTCCTGGATAGCTAGGATGAAAGAGTTAGCTGCTTTGGATCAGATTAAGAAAGCCAGAGAGCAAGGCAAAGACACCTCTAGCATTACTACTTTATCTGAACAAAGGAAAAAGGAATTGCAAAGATACTCCTCCAGCAAGTTCTTTGATTCTGAAAGCTACATGAAGCTGCACCCTGAAGCTGTAGTACCTAAGGCCTAAACAACAAACATCTCTAGGTGCAGCTGATGATAAAAGATCAAAGAAGGAAGCTCTTAATCCAAATAGAGAAATTATACTTATAAAGAGCAAAGAAAAGGAGTAATTCTGTAAGGTGACAATATATGATGTTTTATGATCTGTGTGAGATAATATCTGTGTTTCTGCAATATTTTGTTGTTATATTGTTGTTCTGTATGTTTATAATTTTTCCAATTTCTGTAAATAGTAATCCTAACCCAAATAGGGGGAGATTGTTGGAACACCCTATTACTAATTTGGGTAAGGATCACTATGTCTCTTAGGAACCTGTTTTGACCTCATTGTATAGATCTAAAGGTCAATTAGAATTGAGTCTAAGGGTTAGTACTTAGGTTTGGAAGCTGCCCTAAAGACCAGGATTTTCAGTTTGGAGACTAAGTCATTTCGTCGAGCTCAGTACGATAAATCGTCGAACTCCATTCGACGATCGTTGAGCTCACATCGACGGATCGTCGAACTCCATTCGACGATCTCTGAGCTCAACTTCATCAAGTCGTCGAACTCCATTCGACGATCTTCGAGCTCAGATCGACGATCTTGACTCCAGTTTGATTCTCTATCTCTGAGCTCAGTTCGATGATAGTTGAGCTCAGATCGACGATCTCTGTTTATGTCTAAAGTTCAAATCTCTGAGCTCAGTTCGACGATAGTGGAGCTCAGTTCGAAGTTTTTCTGAAGAGTTCAACGATTTTCAAGATTCAAATTTGGACAGCTGTGGAATTACTGTCAGCATTTAATTCAGAGATCTTATAGCCGTTTTCATTTATTCTGGAGCAAGTTTCTAGGAACTATCAAGGAATATGTTTTTATTGGACTTTCCTCCAGAAGACAAATGCAATTAAGGAAGTCATTGATGACAGGCCAACAGCTATCTTGGACAATGGATCATTTCTATTCAGAGAAAAGGAATAAAAGATCAGATTTTTCAATTCCTGATACAAGAAGAAGAACAAGAAGTTAGAAAAATACTCTCTGCAACAACAACTCTCACAACAACAATCACACAAGAGAAAGAAAGAGAGTTGCAGACATTCTCTATCCCAAGAATTCATATAGAACACATCACCCAAAGGAGATCAATCAACTAATATCTTCAAATCTCTTTTTCATGTGTTCAAGGCCATCATCATTCAAGACTCCAGACACCTCACATTTCAGCTGTTGATGAAATCATCATTTGCTGGTGATCAATTTTCTGAAGGCCTATCACCCTACTGTAAAGCTTCATTTCCTGAACAACTCAAGATCTCAGGGGGAGCTTTGACAACATCACTGAATCCACATAGTCTTCTCACTGTTATTGAGAAAAGAAGACTTTCATCACTCTCTCATCCCCACCTCTGTAAAGGGTTTTTCAAACTCCCTTCAAAAGTTTGTTATTGGTTTCTGAGACCTTATCAAAACTCAGTGGTGGCAAGACACCTGATCAAAAAATCTGGTTTGGTTTTTGAGCACCTTATCAAAAGCTCATTGGTGCCCAGGACACCTGATCAACTCATCCTGCAGTGGATTCCTACCTAGGGTGGTAGAAGAGTGGATGTACCCAGATTGGTTGGGGAACCACTATAGCTCCTTGTGTCTTCTGGTTGCTTGTGTTTCTTTTGTTTCTGGCTGTGGTTTGTGACTAGGTTGCTCTGTGATTAGATAGTTTCTGTGATTAGATTTACTTTTTATTATTTGCTTCCCTGTTCACATTAGAATACAACAATAGTTGTAAAAGTTTTTAGCAAGCACCATACTCTATTCACCCCCCTCTAGAGTATATCAGATCTAACTCACACTTTCAGCTTGGACTTCATCAAGGACAACGGTCAGCCTGGAAGTGTGTATGCTGATCCGTGACAGGATTCCCCTGTCATTTCTGTGGTATGTGCTCAGAAGCTATTTCATTCTGATTTTTTTGCTTGTTTAGTCTCGGTGGTTGGGACTGCTGTTAGTGTTTCGCGCTTGGAGGAGATTCCTGTTGTATGTGGTTTCTCTGATGTTTTTCCTGATGACCTTCCTGGTCTTCCCCCAGAGCAGGATGTTGATTTTGTGATTGATTTGGAACCGGGTACGCGTCCTATTGCTAAGGTGCCTTACCGGATGGCCCCTCGTGATTTGGAGGAGTTGCGAGTCCAGTTGGATGAGTTGTTGGCAAAAGGCTTTATCAGGCAGAGTTCATCGCCTTAGGGTGCTCCTGTTCGATTTGTGAAGAAGAAGGATGGGTCGATGAGGCTGTGCATCGATTATAGGGATCTGAACAAAGTCACCATTAAGAACAGGTACCCTCTACCGAGGATCAATGACTTGTTTGATCAGTTGCGTGGTAGCACGGTGTTTTCCAAGATCGATCTTCATTCTGGCTATCATCAGCTCAGGATCCGTGAGGCAGACATTCCACGGACTGCGTTTAGATCGAGGCATGGATACTTCGAGTTTCTAGTGATGTCGTTTGGTTTGACCAACGCACCATCAGCTTTCATGGATATGATGAACCGGGTGTTCAAGGATTTTCTGGACAAGTTCGTTGTGGTATTCATCGATGATGTGTTGATCTACTCTCGCAGTGCTGAGGAGCATGAGCAGCATCTACGCTTGGTTCTATTAGAGTTGAGGAATCACAAGTTATTCGCCAAGCTGAGCAAGTGCGAATTTTGGTTGCCTCAGGTCTCATTTCTGGGCCACGTGGTGAATAAGGATGGGATCTCGGTCGACCCGGAAAAGATTGCAGCAGTGATGGATTGGAGCAGGTCGGGCATGCCCAAGAAGATTAGAAGCTTCCTAGGGTTGGATGGCTACTACAGGAGGTTCATGGAGGGTTTCTCCACCCTGGCTGCACCTTTGACCAAGTTGACTCAAAAGAACATGGCCTTTGTTTGGAGCGAGAAGTGCGAAGAAGCTTTCCTGGAACTAAAGAACAGATTGTGCACTGCTCCTATTCCGACCCTACCTACTGAGGGTGCAGAGTATGATGTGTACGTGGATGCTTCGCATGTTGGTCTGGGTTGCGTTTTGATGCAGGCTAGAAAAGTGATTGCGTATGGGTCAAGGCAACTAAAGACACACGAGAGAAATTACCCAACGCA
Organism: Platanthera guangdongensis; assembly: GCA_039583875.1. Classification (NCBI taxonomy): domain Eukaryota; kingdom Viridiplantae; phylum Streptophyta; class Magnoliopsida; order Asparagales; family Orchidaceae; genus Platanthera; species Platanthera guangdongensis. The sequence continues at coordinate 134,161,925 of CM077158.1, forward strand.
TGACCTTGAGTTTGCAGCGGTGATTTATGCGCTAAAGTTGTGGAGGCATCTACTTTATGGTGCTCAGTGCAAGATCTTCACAGATCATAAAAGTCTAAAGTACGTGTTCACTCAGAAGGAGTTGAATCTGCGCCAACGGCGGTGGCTAGAGTATGTGGCCGATTATGATGTGGAGATACAGTATCATACGGGCAAGGCCAATGTGGTGGCCGACGCCCTGAGCCGGAAGACGGGGAAGATCTTTAATCTCACCACCGATCGTTTAGTGGAAGAGTTCCTCCTGATGGATATTTCTGTGGGACGCTGTGACAAGCAGAGCTATTTGGCAGTAGCAGAACCGTCTTGGATTGCACTTACCAGGTTACACCAGAAGGATGGTCCGGATCTTCTGCACTTATACCTCAGGACTGAGAGAGGGGAGTTGCCGGATTTTTCTATCGATGATGCGAGTACTTTGAAGTACCGCGGTAGGTTTTGCATCCCCGCTGTTGGAGACATCAGGGTTATGTTATGCAGAGAGGCTCATGGATCCAGTGTTGCCTACCATCCAGGATCTGCAAAGATATATCATGAATTGAAGCAGATTGACTGGTGGTATGGGATGAAGGGTGATATATCCCAATTTGTTGTTGAGTGCCACACTTGCAAGCGTGTGAAGGCCGATCATGGAAGGCCTGGTGGCAAGTTGACTCCATTGGAGATCCTGACTTGGAAGTGGGAGAGTATTTCTATGGACTTCATTACGGGCTTACCGAGATATCCAAGGGGATTTGATTCAGTTTGGGTGATCGTGGACCGTTTGACGAAGTGTGCGCACTTCGTACCTTATAAGATAGATTACCCGATGAAGAAGATAGCAGAGCTGTACTTGAACGAGGTCATCAGATTGTACGGTGTGCCAGTTTGCATCATTTCGGATCGAGACTCCCATTTTACATCTCGCTTGTGGAGGAGTCTGCAAGAGGGTTTGGGTATAGATTTGAGGTATTCTACAGCTTACCACCCACAGACCAATGGTCAGGCTGAGCGGGTGAACCAGATAGTTGAGTATATGATCAGGTGCTACATCTTGGACCACGATGGAGCGTGGGATGAGCGTTTGCGGCTTATGGAATTTGCGTACAACAACAGTTACCAGGAGAGCTTGCAAATGGCTTCGTTGGAAGATTTGTATGGGAGGCGTTGCAGAACTCCCTTGTTTTGGACTGAGGTCGGTGAGAGGCCTGTGCTGGGTCCGGATGCGCTCGAGGAAATGGAAGTCGCAGTGAAGCTTATTCGAGAAAAGCTTCTTATAGCTCAGGAGAGATATGAGAAGAACGCCAGCCGGCGTAGGTCTGACTTGAAAGTTTCTGTAGGGGACCTTGTGTTTCTTAAGGTTTACCCGATGCTTGGTGTTAAGAGGTTTGGTAAGAACCAAAAATTGGATCCGAGGTATGTGGGCCCGTTTAAGATTGTTGAGCGGATTGGCGTGTCAGCATATAGGCTGAATTTGCCAGCAAATTTCCCAGATGTTCATAATGTATTTCATGTAAGCCAATTACGGAAGTGTGTGCGAAGCAATGGGCAAGTCTTGGATGTTGTGCCCCAGTTGGAGCCTAATCTTTCATATGTTGAGGTGCCAGTCCGCATCTTGGATACTCAAGATCGGGTGCTGCGGACAAACTCTATCCCGATGGTGAATGTTTTATGGAAGAATCAGGATTTGGAAAGCGCGACTTGGGAGCTAGAGTCGGCTATGAGGGAGGCTCACCCTCATCTGTTCCCTTAATTTGATTGGTACGTTTTCTTTCTACTAGCTCTTGTTTTGTTACTTTCCTTCTATAGTATAAGTTATGTACGTAAAGTTTCGGGACGAAACTTTCTTTTAGGGGGAGTGACTGTAACGCCCCCGATTTTTCTACGATTATTTAATTCTCGTTTGGCGTTACGTTGACGCTTTTCTGGCATGTGCCGTTTGTTAGAGCGTGGTCTTAGCTCTTTAGGTTCCTTGTGTGGTTGTTGGTAGCCTTTTTGGCAAGATTCCCTAGCAAGCCGGGTCTGTTTTGGTGACCGGTGAGGCCTCTCGGGGGATGCTTGTGTTTTGTCTTCGGGTTGTGATAACCCGAGTTTTGTTCGTCGAAATTTGATTTCGACTTTGTCATTGCGTTCGTAGCGTGGGTATTTAGCTATGGTGAAAATTTCGTCGAATTCCGAGGAGGTTCGGGTTTCGCGTCGTTTTGTATTTTATTTATATTAATGCGATATTATATATGGATATTTTGTTTAGATAGTAGCAGTTACGGTGAATAGGGGGCTGGCAGTGTTTGGTTTGGCTAAGAATAGAAAATATTTGGGATTTAGCCGCTATCTATATATAGCCTTATTTAGAAAAGCCACTGTGGATGTTCTTTGTCTTTTCGGAATGCAACCGCCGGCCTTGTGCAAGAGACGAAAACCGGCGGGCTGCCCTTGCCTTCCACCGCCGATTCCCGGAGATTTACTGGGTGGAATTCGATTTCGAAGGCGGATTTGGATTGCTCTAGCCTAGACCTACACTCCGACGAAATTTTCATCTTGTTATGTGTTGCTGGTGCCGAGTGGGAGGAAGGGGCCGACCAAGCTTCGATGGAATTTGAGGCAAGTGGTGCTTCTACCCTTGCCAAGTTTTTCTCCTTTTATGTTCACATTTGCTGTTATCATACATTTTCCAGAGATCATTTATTTTACCCTGTTTTCCCGTCAAAATCATCGGATCTTGAATCATGAATGCTCCTTTGTGTTTTTCTTTTACTTTCTCAAGTTCTGAAACTTCAAGTTTTTCGGCTGGGCTGTTATAGTCTTGTCTTTTATCAAATTGTTCCTTATTAGATCTCAGATTGGGTAGTATTTTAGCCTAATTCTTAATCTTCCACTGCTGTTAAAGTTTGCAAAGTTCGGGTGCTGGGGTAGTGAAGATGAGTGCTGGAATTGACCTTCATGTTGGTAGTCATTGCCTAGTAAGTTAGGTAGAATTAGATTTTAATGTTTGCAGAAGTTCTGTGGGTAGTGTTGACAGCGTTGAGTGCACTCAACGCTGCCAGATCGACGAAGATCGACGATCTGAGTTCGACGACAATCGTTGAACTGAGATCGACGATCTCTGGCTGCCTTAGATCGACGAAGATCGTCGATCGGAGTTCGACGACAATCGTAGAACTAGGATCAACGATCACCGGCTATCTGTGTTTGACAAAGATCATCGATCTGAGTTCGATGAAGATCGTCGAACAGAGATCGACGATCTCCGGTTACCTTAGATCGACGTAGATCGTCGATCTGAGTTCGACGAAAATCGTCGAACTGAGATCGACGATTTTCGGTTGCCTGTGATCGACGATCTCCGTTTCCCTGTGATTAGAGTTCGACAAAAATCGTCGAACTAAGCTCGATGACTCCTGTAAGCTGCGATTGATGATTTTCCCTCTGTCTTCCCTTGTTTTCCAGAGTGAATCCCGTTGGGTTTGGGGTTGTTTGTCGGCTATTTTCTGAACGCCGAATCGTGGGTTATGGCAGGTAGTGTTGTTTTGACACTCTAAAGGAGTGGGATGGTTTTGTGTGCGAGCCATGGCCGCCACCTTTTAATCCCAGCTACGGGCTGGGTATTGTCGTGGCCTCCACATTTTAATCCCTGGTACGGGCTGGGTATGTGGTGGCCTTGTGCTGATGCAGTGAATTTTTTTGTTGGAACTGTTTGTTTGGGGGACTGTTTTTGGTCAGCAACTCAGGTCCATGTTGTTTTTTTACTACTGCCATTACTCACAAGATAGGATTGTTAGATGTCTTCTTCCTTTATAGATTGCAACATGCTGTTGGTATACTTTTGCCTTGTAGCCTCTGTAGGATTTGAGCAGGGCTTGTTGTTGTTTTCTTGTACTTGGTGTACTTAGGCTTACTTTGGACACCCTTTGTTTTTTTACTGTCATGTTTACTTACTCTCCTTGGTTCCATTTTGATATAATGAACTTATTCAGATTTTCTAGTTTTACTTGCTGAGGTATTCTTTTCTTCTCTGAATGCCTTAGGTTCTGATTAGTAGCCGAGTAGGAGGCTAGTTTTGCTGTGCTGTTGCTGGTGATCTCTTGTACTGTAGAGATCAGTTTCTTGGTCTTGTGAGGTAGTTTTCTGTTTTTCTTACAGACATACATGCTCGCCAGTGGGTTCGTGTCTGGTTGTTGACTCCCGCTGGTGGTTTTTTGCTTATGATACTAGATATGTTTCTTTTACTACTACCTTTTTGGAGATAGTTTATTTGCTCTTGGGAAGATTTATGCTAGCTTGCAAGTTACTTTTAAACCTAAAAACACTATTATAAGTATATCTCATGATCATCATGTTTATAAAACTCATACACTACTTTCCAAGCAACGTAAAAAAAACATTTTCTTACTTATAATATAAAATAAATCTAGAGTCTTGCATAGTATAATTTGACCTCGGGAGTCACTTATGCACTCTCATAGGATGTCAAATATTAATAAAGTATTTTCCGCTGCGTATAAGTATAGTTTTAAAACTGTGGACTAGATGATCCACTGAGCCGAGACATACGACCTTTAAAATGTAACTGATTTTCTAATCATTAAACTTATGAATTTTCATAGTCTAGTTAGATGGTGTTCACCTAAGCGTCGACAGTTATCCCCTGCTCGACGTGGCATCACGACACGTGTTTTCTCCTACTTTGATACTTCTTAAATTCGGAGAAAATGCGGGTTGTGACAATTTTTGATATCAGCTGTCTTGGTCTTTCCCTCTCGAAGTCGTGGTCGACTTCTTTTATGGGGTGGCGAGCACGTGTCTGTGCAAATCATGTTAACACAATTGAACTCCTGAATGTCCATTGTAGGAATGCAAATACATGTGTTTGAGGAACCTGCGTGTTCCTAACCTATTGATATTGCTTGTGTACGGTCGCTAATGTGTGTGTTGTCCACCTTTAGGTGACGTAGAGTGGTGCGGGGCAATCGGATCCCCAACAGTCTGATGAAAGTACGGCAAAAGCTGAGGTGCCGACACCTCCGCCTTCTGCGAAAACTGTATGATTAGTTGCTTAGGCTGTATTTGCCATGATGCAAGCACAACCGCTTGGGCAGGCGTAAGGGCAGGCGCAGCCGACATTGAGGACAGAACAGGTGGCGGCAAGTCCAGAACCTGTACCGACTGTGAATCCTCGAGTAGCTGAGAAACAGTTAAAGCAGTTTATGAGTTTTCACCAGCCTACGTTCTCGGGAGTGGGATCTCCTGCGCAGGCTGAAGACTGGTTGTTGCGTGTCAAGAGGATTATGATGGCAATTGGAACGGAGGAGCATCAGAAAGTCACCTTAGCCTCCTTCTTGCTGGAAGGAGAGGCTCATTTGTGGTGGGAAGAAATGGAGCTACACCACTTGGCTCGTAGACCGTTAACACAAGTGTCGATGGAGGAATTCTCTCGGCTCTTCCTGGCGAAGCACCTCCCGGCGGCACAGCGTATCGCCATGGAGAACGAATTCCAAAGGCTGACACAAGGAGAAGGCAATGTGGAAGCTTACCTGCATGAGTTTACACGCTTGGGGCGGTATGCGGGTTCGATATTTGCTGATGAGCAGAGAAATACAAATAGGTTCTATGAAAGACTACGGGATGAGTTGAGATTCCTGCTTTCTAGTTCTGTGAACGAAGGCTTTCAGGCGTTAGTTGACACTGCCTGTGCGCTGGAAAAAGACATGAAAAGGGTGCAGAGGAAGAGGGCCTTGGCTGTGACACATTCGGAGTTTAAAGTGACCCGACCGACGAAGTCATTGTATAAGAAGAAATGGGGCAAGAGGCCCAAGACGGTGGGACAAGCTCCTTCTTCGGTTGCATCGGGAGCAACGTCGGGGACCACTTCAAAGCTGGATACTCGTACGTGCTTCAATTGTGTACGGGTGGGGCATATAGCCCGGGATTGTCGGGTGCCGCCAAAGAGTGAAAAGAAGGAGGGAGCTCCATATGCGGAAAAGGGCAAGGTAGTGGTGGAATCCTCTGCATCGCAGGCACAGCCCCGGGTCTACAATCTTGGCCTGCAGGGGGCCATCAAGCAGAGTGACGTTGTCACTGGTATGAGTTAAGTTTTGCGCATTGTATTGCTTGTATGTTTGGTTTATTTCATATGTGTATGTGGTTTGTATGTGTGATATGATGGTCACAGGATTTGTGATCATTCGGAACACGCTGGTGCGAGCACTGTTCGATATGGGTGCGTCGCATTCTTTTCTGTCTAAAGGGTTCATAGCGTGGCTTATGATACCTAGTTGTGTGAAGACAGATAGCGTCAGAGTGATGTTACCGAATGGGTGTATGCTGTTTGCGGATCCAGCTTGCGATGTGGCGGTGCAAATAGGAAGTCGGGATTTCTGCTTGACTGCATCTGTATTGCCGATATCAGAATTCGACGTAATATTTGGTATGGATTGGCTCGCGGTGCAGCATGATTTGATTGATTGCCAGTCTAAAGAGATCACGTTGGGCCAGAATACCGAGCAGGAGATGAGGTTCGCGGGCATGCGAGGAGTTGGTGGGACGTTGATGTCTGCACTACCAGTTGTCAAAGATGTTCGGAAAGGTGCAGAGTTATACTTCGCCTTGATTCAGGTTGTGGAGCCTAAGGCCAGTGTGTGCGATGTTCCGATCATGTCGACGTTTACAGATGTGTTTTCCAAGGATCTCCTTGGGCTACCACCCCAGCAAGAGATTGACTTCACGATCGAGTTGGTGCCAAGTGCGAAACCTGTGGCCCGCTCGCCATATCGCGTCGCGCCAAAAGGAAATGGTGGAGTTGAAAGTCCAACTGCAAGAATTGCTGGAGCAGGGTTATATATGCCCGAGTATGTCTCCTTGGAGCGCCCCTGTGCTTTTTATGAAAAAGAAAGACGGTGGCTTGCGGTTATGTATTGATTACCGTGAACAGAATAAGCTGACCGAGAAAAATAAATATCTGATTCCGCGGATTGATGAGTTATTCGATCAGCTAGAGGGATCGTCCGTCTACTCGTAATTGGACTTGAAGTCTAGTTATTACAAGTTGAGAATCCGAGAAGAAGACATTCCCAAAAACGCATTTGGAACACAATACAGGAACTATGAGTTCACGGTAATGCCGTTTGGGCTGTGCAATGCGCCTTGATATTTATGGACTTGATGCACTGAATATTCCGAGAATACCTGGATCTGTTCATGATAGTGTTCATTGATGATATCCTGGTGTACTCGAGATCGGAAGCCGATCATGAGAAGCACTTGCGGTTGGTATTGAATACCTTGAGGCAGAATCAGCTCTATGCCAAGTTCTCGAAGTGCGAATTTTGGCTAGCGTCGGTGGCTTTTCTGGGCCATGTGGTGAGTGGAGCGAGCATAGCAGTGGATCCAGTAAAGATAAAGGCCATACAGGATTGGCCAGTGTTCGTTTGGATGCCAGAGTGCGCGCGAGCTTTTGAAGAGCTGAAGATTCGGTTGACCACGGTGCCTGTGTTGTCACCGCCATGTGGTACCAATGGGTTTGTAATCTACAGTGATGCCTCAGGGAGCGGCTTAGGCTGCATTCTTCTACAAAATGGAAAGGTGATCGCTTATGTCTCACGCCAGCTGAAGGTGCACAAATGAAACTATCCCGTCCATGACTTAGAATTGGCGGCAGTGATCTTTGCACTAAAACTGTGGCGACACTATCTTTATGGAGTGAAGGTGGAGATCTATACAGATCATAAGAGCCTTAAGTACCTATTGGAGCAGAAGGACCTGAATATGCGACAACGAAGGTGGTTGGAGTTCCTCGGGGACTACACCTTTGAGATTCATTATACTCCCTGGAAGGGGAACGTAGTTGCAGATGTCTTGAGTCGGAGAGCTCCAGTAAGGGGGAGCTGGTTGCAGAGGCATGATGAACGTCTCATCCAGGAGTTGGAAGCATTGCAGATCTCGTGTGTTGACAAGAATGTTATAGCTGATGCATGTCTAAACTGGACGGAGGTACAGTGTGACCTTGCAGATCAGATTCGACGAGCAATAGGGTTAGATGAAGATCTCTTACGCTATGTTAAAGAAGGGCCAGAGGGCAAATTCTCCTGGGATGACGGTCTTTTGCGGAAAGAGGGCCGTTTGTGCGTCCCGGATTTGGGTAAATTAAGGGAAGAACTGATGTATGAAGCACACTATACGAATACTCAATCCACCCAGGGAGAACGAAGATGTTCAGGGATATGAAAAAGCTGTTCTGGTGGCTAGGGCTAAAGAAAGATGTTGCTCATTATGTGGCCAAATGCCACACATGTGCTATGGTGAAGGCGGAATACCAGAATCCGGGCGGTTATTTGAAGTCATTGCCGATTCCAGAATGGAAGTTTGACGATATTTCCATGGATTTCGTACATGGATTGCCGAGATCTCAACGAGGAAACGATTCCATATGGGTGATTGTCGATCGGCAGACAAAAGTGGCACACTTCCTGCCAAACAGACGGGATGATTCAGTGGAAACTTTGGCAAAGTTGTATGTTGAACAGATTGTGTGGCTACACGGTGTTCCCTGGATCATCATAAGTGATCGAGGCGGGCAGTTCACATCGAATGACTGGAGGCTAGTTCATCACCTGTTGGGCATGAAGTTGACATTCAACACGGCCTTTCATCCCCAAACGGATGTCCAAACTGAAAGGACCAAAAGAATAATGGAAGACATGCTTCAGATGTGCGCCCTCGACTTCGGAAAGAGATGGAAAGATCATCTCTATATCGTGGAGTTCTCTTACAATAACAGCTACCAAGCAAGCATCGACATGGCGCCGTATGAAGTTCTGTATGGACGAAAGTGCCGTACTCCTTTAGCTTGGATAGAAGCCAGAGTGTATAGGCGTAATAAAATCGATGAAGCAAACTCGACAATACTCACTATTCGGGAATGACTATTGATCGCTCAAGATCGACAAGCGAAATACTACAATGCCAAGCATCGGAATGTGGAGTTCGCGGTAGGCGATTGGGTATACTTGAAGATCAAACCCTTCAAAGGCGTATCCAGGATTCGATGTCTGAAAAGGTTAAGCCCAAGATACCTTGGTCCATTTGAAGTGGTCGAGCGAGTTGGAGAAGCCGCATATCGGCTAGCTCTTTTGCCAGACTTGGGTGGATTGCATGATTTGTTTCACGTCTCGGTGCTGCGGAAGGCCGTGAAAGATCCAGCTCAAGTGATTAGGGATGATCAAGTGCCGGTGGAGTATGGGCTAACGACGAAGGTTAGGCCCATTCAGATCGCGGATCGAGCCGAGAAACAGTTGTGGAACAAGATGGTCGGGATGGTTAAAGTCCGGTGGGACAATTGCAGCCGTGAGGAGCTTACATGGGAGCAGGAGCAGACCATGCGAGCTGAGTTTCCCGAACTTTTTGTGTAACGGTTATGCAGTGTGTATCGACTTGTATTGAAACTATTGTGGAATGAAAATCCTTCTGTTTTAGTGCCTTACTTGGTGCAAATTTCGGAGACGAAATTTTTATAAGGAGGGGAGGGATGTAACAACCCAAAATCCAAAAATTGGAAAAAATTGGGTGACACGGCATGGGACACGGGTGTGTCCCAGGGCGTGTCCTTCCTAGGTGAATAGTCGACGAGTTGTCGACAAAATTTGGTCGATGATCGTCGAGTGCTTAGGAAGCGGCCTATGATACGGGCGTGTCACAGGGCGAGTCAGCATGGTCGACGAATTAAACTTGAGCTGGGGCGTGTCTGGTGCCGTTTATGGACACACGGCCTGAAACACAAGCGTGTCACAGGCCGTGTGAGTCTCCAGTTGATTTCGATTTTCTGCAGCCTGATGTACACGACCACAGACACAGGTATGTCTGAAGGCGTGTCGGGGGACGCGGCCCGTGATAAGGGCACGTCATATGGGCGTGTACTGAACTAGATAAGTCGGTTGAGCACCGTTTTGGGAACACGGCCCATGACACGGGCATATCACAGGCCGTGTCAGGCAAAAATTATGCTTTTGTGGCAAAATCGTGGCCGTCCGTTCCTTCAGCTGGGATCCAAGGGCTGAGCTGCCTCCCTGCTTTCTTAAGGCCGTGGATTGAGATGAAAGAACTCATTTCATACTTGGCTTTCATCTTTCTAAATCCTAGAGAGAGAAAGGGAGAGGAAGGAGGAGGGGGAAAGGGGTTGGTCACTGGTGGTGCTGCGGTTTTCTAACGAGAGATCCGAGGCCGACATTGCGGAGGAAAAGCTGTTGCGGTTCTTCCTAGCCAGTTAGGAGCTCATGTCACCAAAGCGGTCTTCGAGGGTAACGACCTTTCTTCCTAGCCATGTGAAGACTTCCTTTTTGGTATATGCATATGATTCCACCACCAGAGGGTGGCTTGTTGTGGGAGTCCTTGGGTTGATTCATGGAATCCTCAATTGGTTGACATATAGATCCAGAAATTGAGTACGGAATAAGCATGCTGTGTGAAGCCCATCTGGACAGGTTGGTCTGGATTGGTGATGTTGCATATGAACCGGAGAAGACTCCGTGAGAAACGTGTGGTTTAGGAGTCGACGGGTTGGAGTTGTGAAAGGAAGTAGCAGGAAGTACTGGACTGGAAGTCCAGGAAATACCCTTTTGATGCTTGCTATTCTTGGGTGGTACCTGTGAAGAGAGTAACAGGAAGTACTGGCGTGGTAAGCCAGGAAAGACCGTTGATATTTGTGATATTTGCGGGATCATACCTGCGAAGGGGAGTAGCAGGAAGTACTGGTGTGCCCAGGAAAGATCCTCTAATGTTGTGATATGAATGGGTGTAAGAGAAATACCCAGGCTTGAATTCCAGAACAGGATTGGTGAGACCGACCCACGCCTTTTTGTAGTCGCGAGTATGCCGTACTCGGTGATGGCAAGGCGATTTGAGCAACGGGGGGGGGGGGGGGGGGTGGGGGTGGAGGATCCGACTTGCGTTATGTCTGTCCGACATGAGACCTGAAAGTGTGGTCTTCTGGAGCACATAGCAAGAGTCGTAGGCCTGCGCGCCATGACACAATGGGGGGCTACGGGCAAATCCCGGTGCATTACGACTAGAACTCCGGCTGCACGCCATGGAGTGAAATGCTCAAGTGATTTGCTGTCGAGTTGCGACCCTGATACGGTGGTGGGCAACTGGTTCGCTGGTACACCATGAATGTGACTTTAGTGAACGAATCGTCGGGCCAGGCGGCTGACGATTGTGATGGAATGTGTGCTTAAAAGCACATTTATGCTTGTGAAATGCTATGCCTGCAGGGAAGATTGCCACTGCCATGGGAAAGGGGTAGAGTCATTATAATTTGATCAGCTGAATGCTGACCGTTGCCTCTATTTGACACCGTTGGGTGGAATGTCCCTGTGTAGGTGCTGGAGAGCCGAGCAGGACGGATAAGGGCTGAAGTCCCTGCAGCATTTGCTGCTGCCGTTACTAGCCCTCGAAGGCTAAAAGAAATGGAAGTGTTATGTTTTCTTTTGATGTGGCCGGCCTGCGTGCCAATGTTTGAAGCCACTATTTTGAAATCCCTGTAAGGCTATAAGGCCAACTACTTGTATGTGTAAGACATTCCTATCCTGTATAAAATGTGGAGTTTTTATGTGTTGGACATTCAGGTGTGGAGTTCAAGTGTAGTGTTATAGGCTTTCGCTAGAATGCAATGTGTTAGAGTGCGCTGCACTACTCTGGTATCACACCATAACTGCACCACCTGTTTTGTGGTCTATATTGTGGGGCCCCGGCCGAACCTTCTAGTATATACTATGTGAACAGATGGGGTTATTACAGGTATTCCTTCGGGTAGACATGAGTAGTCCTCGTTGTTTTGCATGTAGAGTCCGGAATCGAAGAACGGACATAGACATGGTGTGTGAAGCCTACCCAGACAAGTTGGTCCGGATCAGTGATGTTTCGTTGCATGAATGACCGGAGAAGACTCCGCGCTGATGGTTGTTTTCGGGTTTTCTACGCGGTATGTTGCAACAGGGAACCTTGGGGACTAAATCCAAGGTGCACCCGGAAATCTGGGCAGAAGCGTGATTCTGCCATCTTGGTGGCCTGGGATCCAACTTGCACATAACTGGGTTTTGTAAAGTGTGTGATCAATTTGGGACTCGGGGAAGCTTGACCCTCGCATATGGCTTAAATTGATGTTGCATTGTGAGCAACGGGTTAGGCGGAACCGTACCCACTCTTTGTCGTTCGGTTAAAGAGACCTAAGGTATGTGGTACTTGCTGTTGGCATAGATGGAGGGTCTTAAGCTTAGGCTGGAAAGACTATAATGCTCACGAGATTTGTCGTCCAAGCGGTGGTGGTGAGACCTAGTATTTGACCGGGTTCACCGAGAATGTGCCCTGAGAGTACGGGGAGTGTGGTCGTGCGTGCCTACGCTTGTGATGAAGTGTAATTTCACTACTATTTGGCTATGCTATTAAAGTGCAGGGAAGGAGCATAGCCACCCCGAGTAAGGGGGCGGGGTCGTTATAATTTGGTCAGCTTTAGCTGACCGTTGCTTTTGTTTGCCACCGCTGCGGTGGATTGTTGATTGCAGGTGCTACGGAGCCGAGTGGCAAATAGCGGGCAAAAGCCCTTGTTGCTGTGTCGGCCGTTGAAGGCCTTTGCTAATGTTTACTTTCATTCTCATGTGTGACCGACCTGTGTGCCGATGTTTGGCAGACACTATTGGTATAAGTAAGCTCCTGTAAGGCCATAAGACCAAGTACTTTGTGTATTTTGTACGCTCATTCCTTTTGGGTTATTGTTTGTGGACATTCATGATGTGGCTGGGTTCTTACTTTGCAATATTTAAAATGCTTCTGCTAGAATGTGCTTTGTATAGGACGTTTGTTATTGAAAGGATGGTTTCATTACGTAACCCTTGGATCTATCTGTGGTATATGGCATCGGGCCCCGGCCGGACCTACTGCTATATGCTATGCGACAGGTAGGGGGTGTTACAATTTGTTATCAGAGCTAGGCTTAGGTCATGCTTAAATGAATTCGTGGACGAATTATTTTAAGGGGTGGTGAGCACATGTGTGTGCGTCATCATTATAACATAAAAGAACCCATGAATGTCCACTTAGGAATGAAAATACACATTTTTGAGGAACTTGCGTGTTCCTATAATTTCACTTTACGATGTTGTTCGATCACTTTAGAGTGTTTTGTACGACTTTAGGTGACCAGGAGTGTTGCAGGGCCATCAGAACGCCCGGTTTCTGAGGCAAGTAGCGCACCGAATGATGTGCCTGCAACACCTCCCTCGGCAGAAACCATAAGATTGGTGGCTGAAGCGGTGTTCACTATGATAAATGCCCAGCTTGCAAGACAAATGCCGCAGCCTGCCCCTACAGTAGAGCAGGTACCGCTTCAAGCGGCTCAACCGAGAAGGGTGGATCAAGTGGTGGTGGAGCCATTGGCACTTGGGAGAGCAACTGAAAAGCAGCTCAAGCATGTTATGGGCTTCAATCCTCTGGTGTTCTCGGGGACGGGAACCCCATCCCAAGCAGAGGATTGGCTCTCCTGAGTAAAGAGAGTCTTGACAGCTACAGAAACGGAGGAGTGAAAGAAGACCACCATAGCTACTTTCCTGTTGGACGGAGATGCAAAGCTATGGTGGGTAGATTTAGAGCTACATCACTTGAGGGGAAGGCAACTCACGAATGTCTCGATGGAAAAATTTTCGAGACTATTCTTGGCAAGGTAACTTCCCTCGGCTCAGAGGATCGCGATGGAGAATGAATTCCAGAAGTTGACACAAGGAGAGAGTAGCGTGGATGAGTATCTCCACGAATTTACACGATTGGGTCGGTACGCTAGCTCTACATTTGCTGTTGAGGAGCGTAAGACAAACCGATTCTATGAGTGTCTGAGGGATGACCTAAGGTTACTGCTCTCGGGGTCTATGACGTAGGGCTTCATGACCCTGGTCAATACGGCCCGGTCTTTGGAGAAGGATCTGAGGAATGTGCAAGCGAAGAAAGACTCTGGTTCTAAGAAGACAGACTTCAAGGTGCCGACTATCTCAAAGTCTGGGTTTCGTAAGTTCCATAAGAAGGCTAGGACTTCGGGTCCATCCCCTTCTTCCAGTGCATCTGGGGCGACTACGACCGAACCCCGGGTGCATGCTATAACTGTTGAAAGTCGGGACACTTTGTCAGAGACTATTGGAGCGGACGTCCAAAGTCCGAGAGGAAGTCGGGAGCAACCGATGAGGAGAAGGTCAAGGCGGTGGAGTCAACCGCATCCCACTATGCTCCAGCTCAACCTTGAGTCTATAACCTTGGCTAGAAGGAGGCCATAAAGCAAGCTTATGTGGTGACAGGTATGGTTTAAATTTATAGCAAGTTAGCTTTAAATACTTGTTACCTTACGCATGTTAGCTTATTGCTGCCTGTATATGCTTTGTTTTGATTTGCGATAATCCAGCAAGAACACTCTTTGATACGGGAGCTTCGCACTCCTTTTTGTCTGAAGGATTTATATCGCGCATCGGAGTACTTCTTCGATGGCAAAGGACAAACTGGATGTGTTGTTGCCAAATGGGTGTTCAATGCGCGTGGATAGAGTCTGTGTCTAGTGGAGTTCGACGTGATTTTTGGTATGGACTGGCTCTCGGAGCAGCAGACATAAATTGATTGCAATCGCAAGGAGGTAATATTGGGAACTGGGGAGACGACATTTGCGGGCTTCCAAGGGTCGATCAAGACTTTGATATCTGCTCTTCAGGTGGTTAAGGCAATTCGTGCTGGTGCAGAGCTGTTCTTCACACTAGGGGAGGCTTTGAAACCAAAGCCTGCTTTGGAAAGCATCCCAGTGGTATCCGAATACCCTAACGTGTTCCCTGGCCATCTCCCTGGAGCCCCACCTCAACGGGAGATTGGCTTCACTATTGAGCAAGTGCAAGGTGCCAAACATGTGTCACGCTCTCCGTATCGGTTAGCGCCTAAGGAGATGGCGGAGCTGAAGGTTCAACTTCAAGAGCTGTTGGAACAGGGTTGTGTGCATCCAAGTTCGTCGCCTTGGAGCGCACCAGTCCTTTTTGTTAAGAAGAAGGACGGAAGCTTGCGGCTCTGTATCGATTATCGAGAGCTGAATAAGTTAACGGATAAGAACAAGTACCTGATCCCAAGGATTGATGACCTATTCAATCAGTTAGTCCGGTCGTCGGTGTACTCGAAATTGGATCTTAAATTTGGATATTATCAGCAG
Source organism: Platanthera guangdongensis (assembly GCA_039583875.1). Taxonomy (NCBI): domain Eukaryota; kingdom Viridiplantae; phylum Streptophyta; class Magnoliopsida; order Asparagales; family Orchidaceae; genus Platanthera; species Platanthera guangdongensis. Next base: position 134,177,154 of record CM077158.1, read on the forward strand.
AGGATAAGAGAATGTGATATCCCCAAGACAGCTTTCAGCATAAGATACAGGCATTATAAGTGTACCGTCATGCCATTTGGGCTGACTAATATGCCATCCGTGTTCATGGATCTAATGAACAGAACTTTCAGAGAGTACTTGGAACACTTCGTTATCGTCTTTATCGACGATATATTAGTGTACCCGCGGAGTGAGGAGGATTACTTTTAGCATCTGCATTTGGTGTTGGAGACGTTGAGGAGGAACCAACTGTACGCCAAGTTCCCCAAATGCGAGTTTTGGTCATCCTCAGTAGCGTTCCTTGGTCACATATTTAGTGGAGAGGGAATTGCGGTGGATCCGGCGAAGATAGTAGCTATACGGGAGTGGCATGTGGTGTCTACAGTAGCGGAAGTCCAACGTTTTCTGGGGCTTGCCGGCTATTACAGGCACTTCGTGGAGAACTTCTCACGGATAGCATTACCCCTCACAACTCTGACACGAAAAGAGCAGAAGTTTGTTTTGGACGCCTGAGTGCGCACAAGCTTTCGAAGAGTTGAAGAGTCGGTTGGCCACGACGCCTGTTCTGAGTTCGCCGAGTGGGACCGAAGGCTTTGAGATCTATAGTGATGCTTCAGGCAGTAGTTTGGGTTGTGTTCTACTGTAGCATGGAAGTGTAATAGCTTATGGCTCGTGTCAGCTGAAGGTACATGAGAGGAATTATCTGGTCCATGACTTGGAGTTAGCGGCCATGATATTTGCCTTGAATTTGTGGAGGCATTACCTCTACGGTGTGAAGGTCGATATCTATACCGACCACAAGATCCTGAAGTACTTGTTCGATCAAAAGGATCTAAACATGCGGCAGCGGAGATGGATGGAGTTCCTCGGGGACTACACATTCAAGATTCATTATGTGCATGGGAAAGGCAATGTGGTTGCAGATGCGTTGAGTCACAGAGCCCCTGCGCAAGCCATCTGGTTGTCGGTTCGTGACGAGCATTTAATTCGGGAGTTGGAGGCATTAGAGATCTCTTGTGTTGACAAGCAGACTAGTGCCGAAGCACAATTGAACTGGACAGAAGTTCAGTATGACCTGGCTGATCGGATTCGACAGGCTCTGGATTTGGATAGCAACATGAAGCAAATCATGGTTGAGGCTTTGGATTCATCAAATTCCCAATTTGATGTTATGGATGGATTGTTATGGAAGAACAGTCGTCTATGCGTCCCAAATGTGGGTAAACTGCGGGTGGAATTGATGTACGAGGCTCATCATACCAAGTACTCGATTCACCCAGCGAGCACGAAGATGTACCATGATATGAAGAAATTGTTCTGGTGGCCCGGACTTAAGAAGGACGCGACACTTTATGTGGCGAAGTGTCAAACGTGCGCCTTAGTGAAGGCGGAGTGCCAGAAGACTGGAGGTTTCTTGAAGTCCTTGCCTATCCCAGAGTGGAAGTTCGACGATATTACAGTGGATTTTGTGCATGGGTTGCCAAGGTCGCAAAAGGGAAACGACGCCATCTGGTTGATCGTAGATCGATTGAGGAAGGTGTCACACTTCATTCCTAATAAGAAGGATGATTGGGTGGAGAAATTGACAAAACTCTATGTGGATAACATTGTTCGACTTCACGGTGTGCCCCGCAGCATTGTGAGTGACCGAGATGGGCGATTCACATCCAATGACTGGAGGTTGGTGCAACAAATGTTGGGGACCAAGCTGAGTTTCAGTACGGCCTTTCATCCGCAGAAGAATGGTCAGACCGAGAGAGTCAATAGGAAGATGGAAGACATTCTTTGCATGTGAGTCTTGGATTTCGGTAAGCAGTGGGAAGATCACCTGTACTTGGTGGAATTTGGTTATAACAATAACTACCAAACGAGCATTCAAATGGTGCCATTCGAGGCCCTTTGTGGTTGGAGATGTTGCACACTGTTGTCATGGTTGGAAACGGGTGAGTCAAAGCTGTACAAGCGACAAGAAGTGGAAGATGAAACTTCGTTGGTACTTTCGAGAACGATTGCTAATCACTCAGGACCGGCATGCTATGTACTATAATGCCAAGCATAGGAACGTTGAGTTCGCTGTTGGCGACTGGGTGTATTTGAAGATTAAGTCGTTCAAGGGTGTCTCGCGGGTACGACGCTTCAAGAAGCTAAGCTCGAGGTACCTTGGCCCGTTTGAGGTTCTAAAGCGGATTGGCGAAGCAGCTTATCGATTAAAGATATTAGTGGAACTGAGTGGTCTACACGACGTATTCCACATATCGGTGTTGCGAAAGGCGGAGCAAGAGCCTTTGAAAGTGATTGCGGTCGATCAAGTACCTGTTGATAATTGGTTGACGATGAAGGTCAATCCCGTTCGCATAGAGGACTCGGAAGTCAAGCGACTGCGTAACAAAGACATCAGGATGGTCAAGGTCCGTTGGGACAACTACGGTCGGGTGAAGCTCTCGTGGGAGCGAGAGTAGACCATGCTTGAGGAGTACCAAAGTTATTCCACTCAGGTACTATTTAAGTTTTGTGTATCTTTTCCATTCTATAATTTCGGGATGAAATTCTTTTAAGAGGGAGAGAATTGTAACGCCCCGAAACTCAAAAGCGGGACGGGCAGCATTTAGAGGCAAGTTTGGTACTTGGTAAGGGTCACACGACCTGTGACATGGGCATGTCCAGGGCCGTGTCGTGCTCGGGTTTGAGAAACTTCACGAGTTGTCGACGAAATGCACTCGAAACAACGAACACAGCCTGAGACACGGGCGTGTCCAGGGCCGTGTCCTTCTCAAGTTGTTAGCCGGGCTGTGTTGGGGTAGGAACACGGCTTGGAGCCCCGGCATGTTCGGGTTGACACGGGCGTGTCAAAATCGACACGGGCATGTTGAGAACCCGTGTCCTCTTCGGGTTGTTTTTGGTCCTGCGTCGATTGAGGAACACGCCCTGCAACACGGGCGTATACTGATTGACACGGGTGTGTTAAGTTTAACACGGGCGTGTCAAGAGCCCGTGTCCTGGTCGGGATGGGACGGTTTCGGCGTCGATTGAGGCACACGGCCTTGGGAACGGTCGTGTCACAAGCTGTGTTCGGCCTAGGAAATTGATTTTGCGTGTGAATTGTGGTCGTCCGTTTCCTTCTTTTGGGATCCAAGGGCCCAGGGTTGTTCCTGCTGGGTTAAGTCCGTGAATAGGGTTTGAAACACTCATTCCACTTGGAGCTTTCTCTTTCTAAAGCATTAGAGAGAGGGGAGAGCAAGGAAGAAGGAACAGGAGAGTTCCGGCTGCCGGTGGAGCTTCGGAGCCCCAAATTGCAAGCCAAGTTCAGATCTACGGAGGCAAGGTTGTTGCGGTGCTTTTCATTCGTCTAGATCTTCATGGCGCCAAAGGGAAACGCAAGGGTAACGATTCTCTTCTTGTACATGTGAAGTCCTCTTTCTTTTTTGCATAAGAAGCCCGCTCTCGCGAGTATGCGGTGAGTGTGAGGAATTCCTTCGGGTAGACATGAATAGTCCCCGTTGTTTCTCATATCGAGTCCGGAATCGAAGAACATACATAGGCATGGTGTGTGAAGCCTACCCGGACATATTGGTCGGGATCGGTGATGTTTCGTTGCATGAATGGCCGGAGAAGAGTCCACGCCGATGGTTGTTTTCGGGTTTTCTACGCGGTAAATTGCAACAGCGAACGTTGGGGACTAACTCCAAGGTGCACTCGGAAATCTGGGCAGAAGCGTGATTCTTCCATATTGGTGGCCTGGGAGCCAACTTGCACATAACTGGGTTATGTAAACTGTGTGATCAATTTGGGACTCGGGGAAGCTTGACCCGCGCATATGGATTAAATTGATGTTGCAGTGTGAGCAACGGGTTAGGCGGAACAGTACCTGCTCTTTGTCGTTCGGTTAAAGAGACCTAAGGTTGGTGGCACTTGCCATTGGCATAGATGGAGGCTCTTAGGCTTAGGCTCGAAATAGTATAATGCTCCCGAGATTTGCTGTCCAAGGGGCGGTGGTGAGACCGCGGATTTGACCGGGTTCACCGAGAATGTTCCCTGAGAGCACGGGGTGTGTGGCCATTCGTGTCTACACCTATGATGAAGTGTAATTTCAATACTATTTGGCAATGCTAATAAAGTGCAGGGAAGGAGCATCTCCACCCCAAGTAAGGGGGCAGGGTCATTATAATTTGGTCAGCTTTCTCTGACCGTTGCTTTTGTTTGCCACTGTTGCGGTGGATTGTTGATTGCATGTGCTGCAGAGCCGAGTGGCAAATAACGGGCAAAAGCCCTTGTTGCTGTACCGGACCTCGTATAACAACCCAAATTTCAGAATGAGAAAATATTGGGTGACACGGCCTGGGACACGGGCGTGTCCCAGGGCGTGTCCCGCTCGAGTTGAGCAGTTGGGCGCGTGGTCGACGAAATTCAGTCTACGATGTTTTCGGGAGGTCACGCCCTACGACACGGGCATGACAGGGGGCGTGATAGGGGGCGTGACCTAGGGCATGTCCCCTCTGGTCGACGAACTGCGCTCGACGATCGTCGAGTGTCAAGAAAGGGGTACACGGCCTGTGACACGGGCGTGTCACAGGGCATGTCCCGCTGTGTTGAGAGGTCGATAATTTTCTCTCGACGAGGTGTCGAGTGGGTTACATGCCCTGGGTCACGGGCATTACTGGGCCGACACGGGCGTGTACCCTGGTCGTGTTCTATTTTGGATATGTCAGATTAAGTCAGTTTGTGTGCCGCTTAAGGTACACGCCCTGTGACACGGGCGTGTCACATGGCGTGTTAGGCCCGAAAAGTGATTTTGTCAGATTTTCTTGCCGTTGATTTGCCTGTTCTGGATCTAATGGTCCAGGCTTCTTCCCTGTGGATAAAAAGGCTGAGAATGTGATAAATTCCCTTCATTCTCATCTCCTTCTTCTTCTTCTCATTCTAAGAGAGAGAAAGATAAAGGGAAAGGCCAAGACAATGAAAGGAGAAAGGAAAGCTAGCTGCTGGAGGAGCTGCGGAGTGCGGATTGAAGATCCGAGAACAGATTCATGAAGAAAAAACCGAGGCGGTGACTTCAATCCGGCTACTTCATGGTGCTGAAGCGATCTTCAAGGGTAACGATCTCCTTCTTGGACATCGAAATCCTTTCTTTATGCATGTGCGTGGGATCCTCCACCAAGAGGTGGATTTCGTAAGCGATTCCATGGTTGAGTTTGCATCTAGAGTCGGAAGTGTGGAGTACAGCATAAGCATGCTCTGTGAAGCCCATCTGGACGGGTAGTCTAGATTGGTGATGATCATGGGTAAACCGGAGAAGGATCCTTCGATTTGATTATATGAAAGGTTTATGTGTTGTGGAATGAATGTATGATTGTATGTGGATTATGGATGTAAGGAGACTTTGCATAAGCTCCTGGTTATGTTGAGAGATCAATGGGTAGCACGGTTGGGGGAAACGCGGGATGAACCTAGCTTGTTACCCCACATGGTCTGGGTTGATCTGTATTATTGAGGATCGATGGGTGGCAATGTCTGGGAGGATGTGAGGAGGACCCTACTTGCTGCACCACATAGTGTGGGTCAATCGGATATAGGTGAGGGGTCGATGGGTGGTAATGCTAGGGGAGCCTCGATAGGCCTGGCTGCAACACCACATGGTGTGGGTGATTTGCTCTGGTTGTTTTTGGATGCTGTGAGGTAGTACCTCTGAGTGGTATGGACGGGATGTCGCCAATAGTAAGATTGGTGGACTAGGATTGAACCGTCCATCCAATAAGTGAAGAACCTCTGATCGGCGTTGTACGACTGGGATACCCCGTACACTAAGAAGGTGCCCTGAGTGCACGGAGCGTCCGGTGGATACCAGCGTTTGTGATATGATTGAGATTGGTAGTGTTGATTCATATAATTATGGCAATGCATACAGGGAAGGAACCATTGCCGTGGGTAAGGGGTAGGGTCGTTCTAAGTGTTCAGCTAAAGCTGACCGTTTGTTTGCTGCACTCGGGTGGATAATGAATTGTAGGTGTTGATGCTTGAATTGAATTGCTTGAGCGGAATGGAGGCTTGCTGCTAGAGGCCCTCGAAGGACGTGCGAATCGTTGTTGGATTTCATGTGTGGTCGGTCTGCATGCCGATGTACGAAAATGTATTTGTGTAAAGAGAAACATGTAAGGCCTTATGGATAGTGTGAGTGAGTTATATACATCCAGGTTTGGATATATAAATGTGGAGTTTATATAGTAGTGGACATTCTTTGAGTTGAGTTCATGGTAACTTAAAATGCTGCGCTAGAATGTATTGAGTTATGATGCGAGTAGATTTTGATTTCCACAAGTACTTCTGCCGCTTGTCTGTGACATATGGCGTGGGGCCCCGACTGGACCCACCGTTATATGCCACGTGACGAGTGGGGGCGTTATATTGATACATACCTGCATGAGTTTACCATACTGGGGAGATATGCGGGGTCTACCTTCGCGGAGGAAGCACGAAAGATGAATCACTTTTATGAAGGACTGCAGGATGAGTTAAGGTTAGTACTCCCGAGTCCAGTGAACCAAGGCTTCCAAGCGTTGGTCGATACGGCCCATTCCCTGGAGAAAGTTTTGAAGAGGGTACAAGAGAAGAAGAGAATGGCAGTGGAGAAGCCAGAGTTTAAAGTTCCACAGTCGGAGAAGTCTGAGTTTAGAAGATGAGAGAAGAAAAGTTCAGGCCTGCTGAATCAGCTCCGTCGACTGCTTCTTCGAGGGCAACGTATGGGCAAGGACGTATTGATACACGTATATGTTATAATTGTGGGAAGCAAGGACATATTGCTAAATTTTGTTGGAATACCCCATCGGGAAGTGAGAAAAAGATAGGTGCGTCGTATGAAGACAAGGGTAAAGTAGTGGCCGAGTCATCTGCATCCCGGACTCAACCTCGATTGCATAATTTGGAAGTATAAGATCACAAAGCTCAATTGGTGAAATTCAGCCTCGAGTGTTTAATTTGGCTCTTACGCGAGAGATGCAAAATCGGGAGGCTGAGCGGAAGTAAGAATAATGACTTGTATCACCTTGGTGATGTGAATAATGTTGTTTATAAGGCAATGAATAATGTGATGGTTGTGTGCATATATGTTATATGTCGTGTTACATGTTGAAATGTTAGTGCACACTTGGTACAATTGTAGTAATCGATCGATTATGATATATGTATATGCTGTTTGAGGGAATATAGAATGGTTATAGATAGAGATCACTAGCTGAAACTGTGGATGACTGTGCACATGTGGAGGTTGTATAGTACAAAGGTTGTTGTAACATATTATGTTGATGTCATAACAGTTTGGTTGTTGTTTTCCTTCCTCTGTGCAATTTCGTGGACGAAATTTCTTGTAGGAGGGGAGGGTTGTAACTGCCCAAATTTCAGAATGGGAAAATATTGGGTGACACGGCCTGGGACACGGGCGTGTCCCCGGGCGTGTCTCGCTCGGGTTGAGCAGTTGGGCAAGTGGTCGACAAAATTCGGTCGACGAAGTTTTCGGGAGGTCACGCCCTACGACACGGGCGTGACATGGGCGTGACAGGCGGCGTGACCTAGGGCGTGTCCACTCTAGTTGATGAACTGCGTTCGATGATCGTTGAGTGGCAAGCAAGGGGTACACGGCCTGTGACACGGGCGTGTCATAGGGATTGTCCCGCTGTGTCGAGAGGTCGACAATTTTCTCTCGACGACGTGTCGAGTGGGTTACATGCCCTGGGTCACGGGCGTGACTGGGCCGACACGGGCATGTACCCTAGCTGTGTTCTATTTCGGATATATCAAATTGAGTCGGTTCGTGTGTCGCTTAAGGTACACGCCCTGTGACACGGGCGTGTCAGGCCCGAAAAGTGATTTTGTCATATTTTCTGGCCGTTCATTTCCCTGTTCTGGATCTAATGGTCCAGGCTTCTTCCCTGTGGATAAAAGGCCGAGAATGGGATAAATTCGCTTCATTCTCATCTCCTTCTTCTTCTTCTCATTCCAAGAGAGAGAAAGAGAAAGGGAAAGGCCAAGGCAAGGAAAGGAGAAAGGAAAGCCAACTGCTGGAGGAGCTGCGGAGTGCGGATTGAAGATCCGAGAACGAATTCATGAAGGCAAAGCCGAGGCGGTGACTTCCATCCGGCTACTTCATGGCGCCGAAGCGATCTTCAAGGGTAACGATCTCCTTATTGAACATCGAAGTCCTCTCTTTATGCATGTGCGTGGGATCCTCCACTAAGAGGTGGATTTCGTAAGCGATTACATGGTTGAGTTTGGATCTAGAGCCGGAAGTGTGGAGTACGGCATAGGCATGCTGTGTGAAGCCCATCTGGATGGGTAGTCTGGATTGGTGATGATCATGGGTAAACCGGAAAAGACTCTGTGGATTTGATTATATGAAAGGTTTATGTGTTGTGGAATGAATGTATGATTGGATGTGGATTATGGATGTAAGGAGACTTTGCATAAGCTCCTGGTTATGTTGAGAGATCAATAGGTAGCATGGCTGGGGGAAATGCAGGATGAACTTAGCTTGTTACCCTACATGGTGTGGGTTGATCTGTATTATTGAGGATCGATGGGTGGCAATGTCTGGGAGGATGTGAGGAGGACCCTACTTGCTGCACCACATAGTGTGGGTCAATCGGATATAGGTGAGGGGTCGATGGGTGGTAATGCTAGGGGAGCCTCGATAGGCCTGGCTGCAACACCACATGGTGTGGGTGATTTGCTCTGGTTGTTTTTGATGCTGTGAGGTAGTACCTCTGAGTGGTATGGACGGGATGTCGCCAATAGTAAGATTGGTGGACTAGGATTGAACCGTCCATCCAATAAGTGAAGAACCTCTGATCGGCGTTGTACGACTGGGATACCCCGTACACCAAGAAGGTGCCCTGAGTGCACGGAGCGTCTAGTGGATACCATCGTTTGTGATATGATTGAGATTGGTAGTGTTGATTCATATAATTATGGTAATGCATACAGGGAAGGAACCATTGCCCTGGGTAAGGGGTAGGGTCGTTCTAAGTGTTCAGCTAAAGCTGACCGTTTGTTTGCTGCACTCGGGTGGATAATGAATTGTAGGTGTTGATGCTTGAATTGAATTGCTTGAGCAGAATGGAGGCTTGTTGCTAGAGGCCCTCGAAGGACGTGCGAATCGTTGTTGGATTTCATGTGTGGTCGGCCTGCATGCCGATGTACGAAAATGTATTTGTGTAAAGAGAAACATGTAAGGCCTTATGGATAGTGTGAGTGAGTTATATACATCCAGGTTTGGATATATAAATGTGGAGTTTATATAGTAGTGGACATTCTTTGAGTTGAGTTCATGGTAACTTAAAATGCTGCGCTAGAATGTATTGAGTTATGATGCGAGTAGATTTTGATTTCCACAAGTACTTCCGCCGCTTGTCTGTGACATATGGCGTGGGGCCCCGACTGGACCCACCGTTATATGCCACGTGACGAGTGGGGGCGTTATATTGATACATACCTGCATGAGTTTACCAGACTGGGGAGATATGCAGGGTCTACCTTCGCGGAGGAAGCACGAAAGATGAATCACTTTTATGAAGGACTGCAGGATGAGTTGAGGTTAGTACTCCCGAGTCCAGTGAACCAAGGCTTCCAAGCGTTGGTCGATACGTCCCGTGCCCTGGAGAAAGTTTTGAAGAGGGTACAAGAGAAGAAGAGACTGGCAGTGGAGAAGCCAGAGTTTAAAGTGCCACAGTCGGAGAAGTCTGAGTTTAGAAGATGAGAGAAGAAAAGTTCAAGCCTGCTGAATCAGCTCCGTCGACTGCTTCTTCGGGGGCAACGTATGGGCAAGGACGTATTGATACACGTAAGTTATAATTGTGGGAAGCAAGGACATATTGCTAAATTTTGTTGGAATACCCCATCAGGAAGTGAGAAAAAGATAGGTGCGTCGTATGAAGACAAGGGTAAAGTAGTGGCCGAGTCATCTGCATCTCGGACGCAACCTCGATTGTATAATTTGGAAGTATAAGATCACAAAGCTCAATTGGTGAAATTCAGCCTCGAGTGTTTAATTTGGCTCTTACACGAGAGATGCAAAATCTGGAGGCTGAGCGGAAGTAAGAATAATGACTTGTATCACCTTGGTGATGTGAATAATGTTGTTTATAAGGCAATGAATAATGTGATGGTTGTGTGCATATATGTTATATGTCGTGTTACATGTTGAAATGTTAGTGCACACTTGGTACAATTGTAGTAATCGATCGATTATGATATATGTATATGCTGTTTGAGGGAATATAGAATGGTTATAGATAGAGATCACTAGCTGAAACTGTGGATGACTGTGCACATGTGGAGGTTGTATAGTACAAAGGTTGTTGTAACATATTATGTTGATGTCATAACAGTTTGGTTGTTGTTTTCCTTCCTCTGTGCAATTTCGTGGACGAAATTTCTTGTAGGAGGGGAGGGTTGTAACTGCCCAAATTTCAGAATGGGAAAATATTGGGTGACACGGCCTGGGACACGGGCGTGTCCCAGGGCGTGTCCCGCTCGGGTTGAGCAGTTGGGCAAGTGGTCGACAAAATTCGGTCGACGAAGTTTTCGGGAGGTCACGCCCAACGACACGGGCGTGACAGGGGCGTGACAGGCGGCGTGACCTAGGGCGTGTCCCCTCTAGTTGATGAACTGCGTTCGACGATCGTCGAGTGGCAAGCAAGGGGTACACGGCCTGTGACACGGGCGTGTCATAGGGCTTGTCCCGCTGTGTCAAGAGGTCGACAATTTTCTCTCGACGACGTGTCGAGTGGGTTACACGCCCTGGGTCACGGGCGTGACTGGGCCGACACGGGCATGTACCCTAGCTGTGTTCTATTTTGGATATATCAAATTGAGTCGGTTCGTGTGTCGCTTAAGGTACACGCCCTGTGACACGGGCGTGTCAGGCCCGAAAAGTGATTTTGTCATATTTTCTGGCCGTTCATTTCCCTGTTCTGGATCTAATGGTCCAGGCTTCTTCCCTGTGGATAAAAGGCCGAGAATGGGATAAATTCGCTTCATTCTCATCTCCTTCTTCTTCTTCTCATTCCAAGAGAGAGAAAGAGAAAGGGAAAGGCCAAGGCAAGGAAAGGAGAAAGGAAAGCCAGCTGCTGGAGGAGCTGCGGAGTGCGGATTGAAGATCCGAGAACGGATTCATGAAGGCAAAGCCGAGGCGGTGACTTCCATCCGGCTACTTCATGGCGCCGAAGCGATCTTCAAGGGTAACGATCTCCTTATTGGACATCGAAGTCCTCTCTTTATGCATGTGCGTGGGATCCTCCACTAAGAGGTGGATTTCGTAAGCGATTCCATGGTTGAGTTTGTATCTAGAGCCGGAAGTGTGGAGTACGACATAGACATGCTGTGTGAAGCCCATCTGGATGGGTAGTCTGGATTGGTGATGATCATGGGTAAACCGGAAAAGACTCTGTGGATTTGATTATATGAATTGTTTATGTGTTGTGGAATGAATGTATGATTGGATGTGGATTATGGATGTAAGGAGACTTTGCATAAGCTCCTGGTTATGTTGAGAGATCAATAGGTAGCATGGCTGGGGGAAACGCAGGATGAACCTAGCTTGTTACCCTACATGGTGTGGGTTGATCTGTATTAGTGAGGATCGATGGGTGGTAATGTCTGGGAGGATGTGAGGAGGACCCTACTTGCTGCACCACATAGTGTAGGTCGATCGGATATAGGTGAGGGGTTGATGGGTGGTAATGTCAAGGGAGCCTCGATAGACTTGGCTGCCACACCACATAGTGTGGGTCGATCTACTCTGGTTGTTTGTGGATGCTGTGAGGTAATTCCTCTGTGTGGTATAGACGGGATGTCGCCAATAATAAGATTGGTGGGCTAGGATTGAACCGCCCAACCAACAAGTGAAGAACCTCTGATTGGCGGTGTACGACTGGGATACCCGGTACACCAAGAAGGTGCCCTGAGTGCACGGAGCGTATGGTGGATACCAGCGTTTGTAATATGATTGTGATTGGTAGTGTTGATTCATATAATTATGGCAATGCATACAGGGAAGGAACCACTGCCCTGGGTAAGGGGTAGGGTCGTTATAAGTGATCAGCTAAAGCTGACCGTTACTTTGTTTGCCGCTCTCGGGTGGATAATGAATTATAGGTGTTGATGCTTATATTGAATTGCTTGAGTGGAATGGAGGCCTGCTGCTAGAGGCCCTCGAAGGCCGTGCGAACCGTGCTTGGATTTTATGTGTGGACGGCCTGCGTGCCGATGTGTAGAAATGTATTTGTGGAAAGAGAAACCTGTAAGGCCTTAAGGCCAGTGTGCGTGAGTTGTATACATTCCTGGTTTGGATATATAAATGTCGATTTTATATAGTAGTGGATATTCTTTGAGTTGAGTTCATGGTAACTTAAAATGCCGCGCTAGAATGTATTGAGTTAGGATGCAAGTAGATTTTTATTTCCACAAGTAATTCCACCGCTTGTCTGTGACATATGGCGTGGGGCCCCGGCCGGACCCACTGTTATATGCCACGTGACAAGTGGGGGCGTTACACCTCGAAGGCCTTTGCTAATGTTTACTTTCATTCTCATGTGTGACCGGTCTGCGTGCCGATGTTTGGCAGACACTATTGGTATAAGTAAACTCATGTATGGCCATAAGGCCAAGTACTTTGTGTATTTTGTACGCTCATTAATTTTAGGTTATTATTAGTGGAAATTCATGCTGTGGTTGGGTTTTTATTTTGCAACATTTAAAATGCTTCCGCTAGAATGTGCTATATGTAGGACGTTTGTTATTGGAAGGATGGTTTCATTGCTTAACCCTTCGGTCTGTGAAGGAATTGGATTCAAGATGTCCTAAACACCTAGAGGGGGGGGGGGGGTGAATAGGTTCAACTTTTTTATTCAGGCAGATAATGTAAATTACTTGTTAGACAACCTTAGCAATATCTATCACAGCACAGATTATAGCAAACACAGACAACACAACATACACACAAATTTATAGTGGTTCCCCAAGTGATGGGTACATCAACTTTCCCCCTTCACCTATCTAGCAGTATACTAGATTCGGCCTAACTCCCTTCTTCTTCCTCAGATCCTCAGATCTTACAACTCAGAACCCAGAATGGTTCCTACAACTCAGACTTCAGCAAGTCCTACGGCTCAGATCCTCTCAGAGAATCCTACCTCAGAGTGAGTCCACACTCCTATAACTCAGGCCATCAAGCCCTACCTCAGCCTCTTCCACAAGGCCTACAACTCAGAGAATTCCGTCTCCTACCTCAGGCACTCAGCCTTACCTCAGCCTTTATAGATTTAGGCTTACAACTCAGAGATTTAACTCTCTGAATGTTAGGGATAGATCTTAACTTGCACTAGTTAGAGTTATATCTATATTTTAAGAAAAGAAAATCACAGCATAAAAGAAAAGAAAATAGATCAAGCAACACAGAAGACACAAGGATATATAGTGGTTCCCCAACCTGGGTACATCCACTCTTCTACCACCCTGGTAGGAATCCACTACAGGTTTTGATCAGGTGACTGCCACCAATGAGCTTTTGATCAGGTGCTCAAAAACCAATCCTCAAGTCTTTTGATCATGAGACTTGCAACCAAGGGGGTTAACTTTTGAAGGGAGTTATAACCCTTTATACAATAGGGGGATGAGAGATGATTTTGTCTTCTCTTTCTCAATGTACAACTGGGAAGACTTAAGTGGATATGATGTTTGCAAAAGGCTCCCCCTGAGATGTTGAATGGTTCAGGAAGATGGAGCTTTGCTTTAGGGTGAGTAGGCCTTCAGATTGATGATGTCTCCAGCAAGCTTCTTATACTGATATTGCTGTGTGTCTCTTGAGAAGCCTGGAGCAGATGAACAACTCTGTGTGTATATAGATTGATGCAGAGTTTCTCCTTTTCTGTAATATGGAAAGCCTTCACTGTGTGTCTATTCTCTGTCTCACTACTTCATCATCTACACCTTATGTATTGCATAAATTTCTCTATATATTGTCTGAACATAATTCAAACATCTGAGTTTACATTGTCTGCAATGGCTAAATCATTCCCGAGAATGGTAATTGCTTTGGGAATCAATTAGCATTAATTCCTGATTTAATCCATAATTAATGCAGTCCTCCAAACGGCTATATTCATAAGAATATATAACATTAAATCTGATAGCTGTAATCTCCTTTAATTAAGCCTTAATTAATTCTGTCAGCTGTAAATATTTCCGTCGGAACACTGCACAGAATTCGTCGACTGGAGCTTGTAGATCGTCAAGCTCAGTTTCTTATTTCGTCGAGCTGTCTTGAGTTCAGCGATCGTCGACCAGAGCTTGGAGTTCGTCGAGCTGAGTCAACAGTTCTTCTTTAGCTTATAGTGTCGACACAGCTTCTGTGGAATGCGTCGACACAAGTCTTGTGTGTCGACACAATGGCTTCTGGTGTCGACACAGTTGGTGTCGGGTGTCGACAGATGTTCTAGGTGTCGACACAAGTATTCTGTGTGTCGACACAATCTTGCTTCTAGTGTCGACACAGTTGGTGGTGACAGATGTTCTGTGTGTCGACACAAGTCTTCTATGTGTCGACACAATCTTGTTTCTGGTGTCGACATAGCGTTTCCCAAGTGTCGACACAATCTGGTTTCTGGTGTCGACACAACTGTTTGAGTCTCTAACAGTCTGTTGAAGGCTGGTCTATGTGATGTTGATTATAAGAACTTGGCCTAGACTCTAGAACACAACCATGACCCTGACTATACATGATGGGTCAGTCTAAACAAACCTAATAGTGATCCTTGCCCAAGTCATAACTGGGGTTCCAACACTCTCCTACACTCAGATCTATAAAATATCCTACAGAGAAAACTGATTATACAAAGAATAAATCCTTCACCCAGGTAGAGAGAGAATGGGTTGAAGGTTTCTTGGTCAGTTCTTGATAGATCTGACTGCTTTAGATCCAACCTGTCTTAGCTTCTTAAAAGCTTCTTAAATTTGAACAAAGTAAGGTTGATCTTCTTGTGAAGTTGGAGATGATCTTCAATCCAGCATACTTCTTCTATTCAGATGTGGCTCTGAATTCTTCTTGCAGACTTGTTCAAAATTTGCCCTTATATACTTGTTGATCTCTGGATGAAGACTTCTCCTCTTCTTAGTTGTTCTCTTTTTGTTTCTCCACCGTATTGATGATAGAACATGTCTTTATATAGACCCCATCCGAGGTTACCTGCTGATCCGGTTCCTAACGGCCTTCTGACATCTCTAACATATGCAACAGCTTTATTGGTTGTGACAACTATCAAGTCTCTAGTCATGACATTTGATACTTCATTGAACTTCAACTCAGCAGCAAAGTGTCTAGACAATACTTCAAATTTGTCGACACAAATAGACCATGCGTCGACACAATTCTTGATGATGTCGACACAACTCTCATAGTGTCGACACATCCCTTCTTTATCTTCTCAACACAGCTTGAGTGGAATGTGTCGACACAAGTCCTGTGTGTCGACACAATAACTCCTAGTCTCGACAAAGTTGATGTCGATAGAATTCTAGTGTGTGTCGACACAAGTCCTATGTGTCGACACAACTATTGTCGACGGAATTCTGGAATGTGTGGACACAAGTCCTGTGTGTCGACAGTTGTTGTTGACAGATTTTCTGTGTGTCGACATAAGTCCTGTGTCGACACAATCTGGCTCCTAGTGTCAACACAGCTTTTCCCAAGTGTCGACACAATTCTTCTCAAGTGTCGACACTTGTACTTAGAAATGTTTTATGCATTTCCTTAACCTGCACATTGAAACTCAACACAACATCAAATACACATTGATGAATATCATTGAGTTAGGTGAGGCTTCTCCAAATCAGGTACACATTTTCCAATGTACCCAACAATCTCCCCCTATTTGGAGAAGTCATAACCCTTAGTCAATGATATACATCACTTATAATTCATCAAAGATTATGATGTAAACAAGTATTTCAAAGTCAAGAGTAACCATAAGCAGTCATAGCATGTATCAATATTAACACAGAATGTGTAATAATATAATAAACATGCATCAAAAAATTTCAAGTATCGAATATCAAATTAAGACTAAACCAAGGAATTTTATTAATATATGGTCATAATAATAATGATTTAGTCCAAAATTTTATATTGACCAAAACTTAGACCATCTAATTCTAGGACTGATCATGTTCCTTGATAACAATTCCTTTGCCAGACTGAATTCTAGCTTGTACATTAGCTTCAGTGTCATCAGCCGGCTTCTTTCCTTTAAGATCCTTCTTCTTGAGTTCTTCAGCCTTGACCTTTTGCCTTTCAAAATAATGATAAGGCTCTGGAAAGTATTTGCTAGGCTCCACAGAAGTAGAAAGTATCTTCCCATCTTTGAGATCTCTTCTGAACTGATAAATGGCATCTTGCCGTTTCTGATACTTGCTCCATTCTTGTTCAAAGTACCACTTTCCTCTATCATGTATGTTGTTTTTAACAGCTTGCCAGGAAGTGAGAATATTGTTTCTGGAGGTGGGACTTCATTTTTCAAAATCAGGCTTTAATTCAGCCTGCTCTCTAAAACTTTTTTTAGAAAGTTGAGCTTCTTGTTCTCTTTTCAAAGCAGCTTCAGACATTTCAACCTTTTCAATAATGACATTTTGTACCTCCTTTGGAGGACTATACATTTGTTGAACAACAAATTGAATACCCTCAAAATCAGCAGGTGGATAAATAATTTGAGCTACTTCCTGCTGAACCCCTTCATTATAAGCAGGTTGAATTCCTGATTCAGCAGTGTTATCATCATCATACAGGGGTGGATAACCAAGAGTTGCTCTGATAGCATTAGTGATACAGTTAGCATGATCAGAGCATGTATTGACTAACATCCTCTCCCCCTTTATGACTTCTCTTTCTATATGGTCTCTGAGATCATCCTTTTGAAATCTTATCTGATTAGCTAGGTAATTGGTGCCTTCATTATAGAATGATCTGAACTTCTGCAGCTGATCAACAATGATCTTTTGAGAGTCCTGAATAGCAGTGTGAACAACAGCCAAATCTTCTTTGAGTTGTTTAGCAAACTCAGATTTTTCTTTAGCAATGTGTGCAGTGAAAGAAGTTGTTGTATTCTTAAGTTCTGTGACAATAACATTGTGTGATTCTGTTAGATTGTCATTCATTCTGATTTGGTTTTCCAAAACATAGCCTTGTTTCACTGTTATGTCATCTATTTGAGTTTTGGCTTCCACTTGTTGCTTGGCTAAATAGACTACAACATTACCTCCCTTATGAAAGCAATCTGTCATTTCCTTTTTATGCAAATTCACTTCAAATCTGATAGATTTGATATCTTGGGCCAGCTGAAATTGCAATTCCTTGTTGCTTTCATCAACATATTTTTCAAGTGCATTTCTTTGTTCATCCATCTTTACTTGCAGTTGCACTAGAAGTGAACTGAAGTCTACTACTGGAGCTGGAGTTGATGAGACAGTCTGTAAGGCTTTCTTATAGCCAGAGCTCCTCTTTCTTAGTTCCACAAGCTTTCTCTTCTTTACCCTGGAGGATTCTTCATCTTCTGAGGAATCAGATGAGCTTGCTATGTCCACCATATCTTTTGGAGTAGATGCCATAATTGGTTTCTCCCCCTCAGTCATTGACAGCTCCCCCTCAGTTCTTGCGCCTAGTAAATTAGGAAATAATTCTTCTAAGGTGACTTCCTGGTTTATTTGAACTGGACGAATAGTTTGCTCTTTCTCAGCTGATTGTCCTCCTTCAAATGCAAAGGATTCTTCCATAGTAATGTCATGCCCAGGGATATTGTCTTGATTATTTTGTACAACATCATTCATATATGCAGTCAGTGTATCATTTTCAGTATTTATAGCAGCTTGATTGATATCCAGGACTACTTCAAGTATTGATTGAGTTGCTGCTTCACGGTCCAATTCAGCTGTATGAATTGTTAGCTCTTGTTCATGAACTCCCCCTGAGGGTAATGCCTCCTGTTGAGCTGAAGCTTGAAGTGGATCATTAGCTCCTCCTAGAAAAGGCTCTTCCCGAACCTGATCCACTAGGATGTTGACTGCATGAACTTGTTCCCCCTGCACCTGTCCAACATTTACAGTCTCTAGAGCAGGTGATTTCCTAGCATTCTCTGGTCCTTCTCCATCTGAGCTAAAAACTACTTCTTCTTCTGAATCACTGGATGATTCAGTGGTTTTGGGGGCTGTTTGCTTCTTTTTCTGAATCTGCTTTATTTGTTTTTGTGGAGTAGAAACATCTTTGGTCAGGACCCGATCCCATTTGGACAGTAGTCTCAAATCCATTATTCGCATATGATTTATCTAGGATCCTGCAAGCAGATTCATTACTTCTGGGGTATGCACAAGTAGATATAAACTCAGGATTCTGCCCAGATTTGATTTCTTTATGCTTTCTTTGATCTTTTCAAAGATCACAATAGACCAGTTAGTGTTTACCTTGAATATAATCCTGATCATTAAATTGAACATATAGGCAGAAATCCTATCATGTCCTCCTGTTTTACACAGAAAAACCTTTCCTATGATTTCTGACAGGAATTTGCTCTGGGAATTCATTCCCTTCCTGTTCATTGAAGATCCAATCTTGGTAGTGTGATCCATTCCACACCATTGGAGAGCTTCTCTTGTCATGGAAGATACTATTTCATCGTCTTCTTTAACCCTGGGAAGTTGAAATGTCTTACTCAAACTCTTCTGGGTGAGTTTGACCTTGGTTCCTTGAACTGATGACTTTATTTTCATGGCCTTTGAATCCAGGGATGCCTTTGTATAGAATTCAAGAACCTCCTTCTTATATATCTTGGTAGGTTCTGAGACTAAGTACTCCAAACCATTGTTGTGGATTAGGGTAATCACGACTTGAATATCTTGTGATGCACTTTCAAACGCATGGCGAACTAGCTCATAGCCCTCGTTGATGTTCTCTTCCAGCTTTGGCGCCATTAGGGCTGAGATATTGAGGATAAGAGAGATGAAGGTTTGTCGACACAAAGGTTTGGTCTCGAGAATTTTGAGAGCGTAGTCGACAGGGTTTTATTTTCCACCTATTTATATGTTTCTAAATATACAAGGTCAAAAGGCTGGTTAAAATACTCTTATTATTTCGACACTGTTTGGATTGTGTCGACACAGACTATTAAAGTCTCGATAGAGAATTTAAAGGTATGTCAATACTATGTGTCGACACCATCTGTGTTGTGTCGACACAGACAACCTTAAGTGTCTACACTAATGTCTGCGTATCGACACAGACGACTGTATGTGTCTACACCAATATCTAAGTGTGAGGAGAGCTATGTGTCCACACCAAATTCTAAGTGTCGACACAATCTTCTTGATGTGTCGACAGAATTTTCCTTATGTGTCGACACAAACTACTAAGTGTCGACACAATGTCTTTATGTGTAGACACAAATTTACTTAGTCAAATTTGTCATTCTTATTCCAAGTTTAGCATGCCTAATTCAATTTTAAAATAATTGAATTTAGTTTCATCCAGTGGTTTGGTGAATATGTCAGCAATTTGAAAATTAGTGTTGACAAATTCTAAATTTATGTCTTCCTTTTCACCATGATCTCTAAGGAAATGAAACCTGATTTATATGTGCTTAGTTCTGCTATAAGAGACGGGATTTCTAGCAATAGAAATGACACTAGTAGAATCACAATATAATGGGGTTCTACTTACCTGGATGCCATAATCTTCAAGCTGATGTTGTATCCATAATAGCTGAGCACAGCAACTGCCTACAGCTATATATTCAGACTCAGTAGTGGATATAACTACATTTGTCTGCTTTTTGCTGCTCCATGACACCAATCTTCCACCTAAAAGCTGACATGTGTCAGTGGTGCTTTTTCTAACTTCTTTGCATCCTGCAAAGTTTGCGTATGAATAGCCAGTTAGTAGAAAATTTCTATTCTTAGGTTACCAAAGGCCTTGGGTTTAGGGTTCCCTTAAGATATCTCAAAATTATTTTCACAGCAGTATAATGAGATTCTTTAGTTTAGGAACCAACTTCCAGACTTTGCATCTTCTGAATTGATTCAGCTATTCCTGTATGGCATCAATCCAATTTGGGTCTTGTATGGCTTCTTGATGCGCCCGCGAACAGACTCTTACTGTGGTTGGTTCGGTGAGTCGATCGCCGCGGGCTCGCTCGGGTAGGCAAGTGCACCTATTGCAAGTAGTACTCGATATTCGGGGGAATACCGAGGTCGTATTGTTCTCGGGGTCGCGTTGACTATTCTTACTCCTCCGGGAGGACTATTATTTTACTGAAAGTAAGGTGGACTTTTTTACTTAATAAAAGACGGAAAAGCAAAGGAGCGAAAAAACGATTTAGAAAATATTCGATGAAGGGTTAACGCTCGGCATCGAATCGGATTAAGACTAAAACAATTTTTAATAATAAAAAGACTTAGTTTTCAAATTAATAATAAGGAAACTTGGCCGTGGAGGTTCCATTAATGTGAGCTCACCTAGCTATAGGGATATCGCTCACCTAAACGTTAAGACTATTCGACCGAACGTTAGTCCGACGAAGGATTCCTCTTAACGCCCGCTTTACGCTGAGAACCCCGCTATTGGGTGGGAAACCCAATCTGGTAGAATTACGCTTGTCCTCTCTCGAGGGTATGCACGCAACTCTATTTACCCAGCGGTGATCGGTCCATATGCACGGCCTCTTGGCTAGCTAGCATATGGACTACGGAAATAGGGCCCACACATCGATATGTGGTCCTACACGTCGTAAACCCGGGGTAAACCTTAAGTGCTTAAATTAAAATGAAAATAAAGAGCTTTAATTATTATAAATCATTTTAAATGTCCCAATGCTCTTCGATGCCGAGGCTAATAGCGATTAGCCACACATCGGAATGGGGACGGCTTATAATTTAGTTAGGCGCGAGTTCGAAATTAAATGCTAAACGATTATAAGAAGGGGACACAAGAAAAATAACAACATTTAGAAAACTGAAAAATTAGCTAAAACAAGAACTCACGCACACTCCAAATTATAAATTAAAAAGGAACTAAGTTACACATGAAAGAAATTTGCATAATTCAAATTTGCGAGTCCCACTCAAACGAGTGGGGGTGGTAAATAAAAGCTGAAAATTGCAAGTCCTACTCAAACGAGTAGGACTGAAATGAAAGCGAGTCATACTCAAATGAGTAGGAGAAAATAAATGCGATTACAGGGCTATAAAGTCCGGCCATTAAACTCAAGTGAGTAGGCGGAAAAATAAAGAAAGAAAAATTACAAATCCTACTCAAACGAGTAGGCGGGAAATAAAGTCCGGCCATTTAACTCAAGTGAGTAGGCGGAAAAATAAAGAAAGAAAAATTACAAGTCCTACTCGAACGAGTAGGACTGAAAATGAAAACGGTGCGCCATTTAACTCTTAACGAGTAGGCGGAAATAAATACACACAGACACACACACTCCATAAGAAATTCAAGAAAGCAATAAAGCTAACACCTACACTCACACACTCTACAAAATTGAACAAAACATAAAAGTTATACACCTACACTCACACACTCTACAAAATTGAATCAAAGCATAAAAGTTATACACCTACACTCACACACACTTCATGAAGATTAAGAAGAACAAAAGGAAATTTAGGCTCATACACTCACACACACAAATAAAAAGCAAAATGAAAGTTACCTAAAAATTAAAATTTTAACTTTTTCATGCTTAGGTTTTGCCAAAAACAAATAAAAAGAGGAAATTTCAATTTTTGGAAGACAAAAGTTTCTTCAAAACAAATTAAAAACCAAAGTTTTTGGAAAATTAAAATGCCAACATTTTCATTCTTATGATGTTATGAAAGTGATAAAAAAGGTGAAAAAGAAGATGAAAAGAACAAAAGAGGTTTTACAATCCTAAAAGAAAACTAAGTAAAAAAAAGAACAAAATCACTTTTTGAATCTCTTTTATAAATTCATGAGAATGAAATCATAATCCTAAGTATGAAGACAAGTTAAAGGACATGTAAAGTAAATAAATTACACTCATACACACACACACACATTTCAAAAATGAAGAATAAGGATGAAACCAAGGATAAAAAAGGAGAAGAAGTGAGCCATCCAAATGAATTTTTCATGCTATATAGAGAGAGAAAATCTAACATTTTTATTAAAATTATCAAGCTATTACAAAGCTAAAAGATAAAGCAAAACAAAACATGAAATAAGAAGGGAGAAATCTCCTTACATAGCACTAGTATCCACGGATTAAGCCCACAAAAAGACACTAAATTGGCCCAAACATCTGAACCCTTGGACCTTACAGAACTGGGCAATTTATAGGCAAAAAAATCTAAGTACACGCCCTCGGTCACGGGCGTGTGGGGGGGCGTGACAGTACTATTCATGAAGGCGGCTGGCGATTGGACAGGAAAGTTGACTTCGGGCTGAGTTCGCGGCAGTCACGCCCCAGGTCACGGGCATGACTCTGGGCGTGTCGGGGAGGTAGAACCGGGCGCGGGTTGCGCCGAAAGTCTTCGGCAGCATCTTGTCGGGCTAGCTGGAAAGGTCACACCCCAGGTCACGGGCGTGACTCTGGGCATGTTAGTTGGTGTCGACACTCGACGAATGTCGAGTGGAAAGTGTCGAGTCGAAATCGTCGAGCGAAAATTGAGTCACGCCCCAGGTCACGGGCGTGACGCTGGGCGTGACTGTTGGTGTCGACACTCGACGATCGTCGAGCGGAATTCGTCGAGAGGAGAGGACACGGGCTTGGGTCACGCCCCGTGTCGGGTGACACGGGCGTGTCGCCAGGCGTGTCGAGCTTTTTACTCCAGAAATCTGCCAGTTCACGGAATTTGAGCGTCACGCCTTGGTCACGGGCGTGACAAATATGTCACGGGCGTGTACTGCCCAATTTTGGCAGATTTTGAACTTTTTCTGAAAAATAAAATAAAACAAGTTAGAAGCAAATTTACAAGAATAGGAACATTTTATTGAACAAAAATAAGTAAAAACGACGAAAATAAATGAAAATGACTAAATTAATGTGCACAAAAATACGTATATTTACAATTCATCAAATACCCCCATACTTAGGCTTTTGCTATTCCAGAGCAAAAGTTTGAGGTGAATATATAAGGAATAAAAAAAAACTCTAAGTTTTAGCTACCGCTTAATCAATTATAAGAGAGATCAAAATAAATATACGGGGTGTAAGAGTTAAGTCCTAAAATTATGTAGATGATTTAAATAGCGCAAAAGTTTTGGCCAAAAGACTTCTTGATGTAATCAAATAGAAGGCAACATTTGAAATGGTTAGATTAACGAAAATAGTTTGGAATTATAAGAACTCTAGCTTATACGAGTGCTACTGGAAATAATACAATTTACTAATTATGCTCTCAAAAAGATTTTTGAATTAATTCTAGAATCGTGTAATTGGCTAAGGGGGTAGTGGGTTTATGAAGAGGGTTTTGATATTTGAGGTGAGGTAATTTTTTCTCGAACCTCCATTTTTTTCTTTTGGATTATTAGGAAAACGAAATCTTATTTTCCTAATATGATTTTTGTTTTTCAACTTCATAAGAATAAAATTAACCCAATGTATATTTGTAGGAGTAATGAATTTTATCCTCTTACTCCATATATAATCTTTTTAAATTATTGGGTGCCTATGTTTACGGAACGAAATCTTATTCCCATTGACATATGATCTTTTAAGGATAAATTTTTTTTTTCATGCCAAGTAGGTCATGAAAAGTAAGGGGAGAAAGGAAAACTAGATTGTAATCCTAAAAATTTTTGAGAGCAACCTTAATAATTTGTACGTTCCAATGTTTCAGAAAGCTAAAAGTAAGTATAATTGAATTCTATAGTCGTTATTTCCTAACATAATATACGTGCTCCTATTAATGAAAAATTAGAAGTAGTGCCTAAAACGAGTTCGCTAGTTTTAGCAAAACATAAAGAATTCTTTAAAACTTAACCCCAGCTATTTAAATTTTTCAATCAATAATTAATAAACGGGTAGTGAACAAAGAATTAATCAAATTCGCATATAAATAAACTCAAAACTGAATTTTTGGATAGCAGAAAAGTTAAGTATGGAATATTTAATTTATTTGTTTCAAAACATTTTTTTTTATTTTTTTTTATAGTTTTTGTTATCATTTTTTTGTTTTTCATTTATTATATTTTTTTTGTACTTTTGTTTTTCTCAATTTTTTTGAATTTTTGTTTTAAGAGAATTTTCATAATATGTACAAAAATAAGGGAATAAAAAGGTTTGTACAAGAATGAGGAAGGGGGAGAGAGAAAAGAGTATGTACAAAAAATATTTACAAAGTGAAACTAAATATATATTTTTTGTTTTCTCTTTTTTTAAAATTGTTTTTAAGTTTTTTGGAAAAAAGAAAGAAAGAGAACAAAACAAAATTTTTTTTTGGATTTTTTCATTTAAAATTTTTTTTTTGTTTCATTTTAAGATGTTTTTTAATTTTTTTTGTTTTTGTTTTGTTGTTATATGTATTTTTTTGTATTTTTTTTTGAAATGCAGAAAAAAATGAAGTGCAGAAAGTAAAGCACGAAAATACCCCCATACTTAAGTCCAACATTGTCCCCAATGTTGTATCGTAAGTATGCGGAACAGAAAGGAAAGACAATATATACAAAAAAAAGAAAGGGAAGGGGGTAAAAGCTTCCCTGAAACGCGTAGGGGGAGGCCGATCAGAAACCCTGCGTTTATTAGAAAAAAACAGCAAAGGTAATAAGGAAAGAGCGAAAAAGATAAGCGAGGGGTGCCTCCCAGGAGCGCTTTGTTTATAGTCGTGTAGCTTGACTATTTTGGCGGGTTTATTAGGTGGAGGAAAGTTATGGTTTCGCTAAAACCGATCACTGGGTCGCCTGCTATATAAGACTTTAACCGATGACCGTTTACTTTAAAAGAGCCTTTGTCCGGGTGGGAGACGAGTACGGTTCCATAAGGAAAAACTTCTTCAACTAGGAAGGGACCGGACCATCTAGATTTTAATTTACCTGGAAAAAGCCTAAGACGTGAATTGTAAAGAAGGACAAGATCGCCCGGAGAAAATAATTTTTGGGACTTGATTTTTCGATCGTGATATAACTTAGAGCGCTCCTTATAGAATTTATTGCTCTCGTAAGCGTTCGCACGCCATTCATCGAGCTCGTTTAGTTGCAGTTTTCTATTCTGAGCGGCTAAGTTGGAGTCGAGGTTTAAGAGTTTTAAAGCCCAAAGTGCGCGATGCTCTAATTCTACGGGTAAATGACACGCTTTGCCGTAGACTAACCGGAACGGCGTACATCCAATAGCGGTTTTGTATGCCGTCCGATACGCCCACAACGCATCGTCGAGTTTAACGGACCAATCTTTCCTATTTAGCGAAACGGTTTTTTCTAAAATTCGCTTAATCTCTCGATTTACTACCTCGACTTGGCCACTTGTTTGCGGGTGGTAGGGGGTGACAAGCTTGTGCGTGACTCCGTATTTAGCTAACGTCTTAGCCATAAGAGCGTTACAGAAATGCGTTCCCCTATCACTAACAATTGCGCGAGGCGTGCCGAAGCGAGAAAATAATTTTTTAAGAAATATAACGACGACTCGCGCATCGTTGGTGGGGAGAGCTTGCGCTTCCGCCCACCTCGATACATAGTCGACCGCCACTAAAATATACATATTTTTGAAAGATGGAGGTAGGGGGCCAACAAAATCTATGCCCCACAAATCGAAGACTTCGCACTCTAAAAACATGTTTTGGGGCATCTCGTCGCGACGAGAGATGTTACCCGACCGCTGACAGCTATCGCATGCGCGCACAAAATTATGCGCGTCTTTGAAGAGAGTGGGCCAAAAGTAGCCCGCCTCTAGCGCCTTCCGAGCGGTCCGGTTGGCTTGATAATGCCCACCGGCTGGACCCTCGTGGCAGTGCTTAAGAATTTGTAAGCACTCCACACCCGCAACGCATCTTCGGACCGCTTGGTCCGCGCAGATACAAAAAAGAAATGGGTCCTCCCAAAAGAAATTTTTCAAGTCAGAAAAGAATTTCTTCTTTTGATGACTGGAAAACTCTTTTGGAAGGACCCGCGCTACTAAGAAATTTGCAAAATCTGCGAACCAAGGCGAAGATGACGAAGATTTATTAATGGCAAGAAGGCGTTCCTCGGGGAATCTGTCATTTATTTCAGATTCGACGAGCGCTTCCGCACCCGAATTTTCTAAACGGGAGAGGTGGTCTGCCGCTAGATTTTCCGCTCCCCGCTTATCTCGGATCTCCAAATCAAACTCTTGTAGGAGGAGAATCCATCGAAGAAGGCGGGGCTTCGCGTCATTTTTAGCTAATAAATATTTAAGCGCGGAGTGATCGGTAAAAACGATAACTTTAGATAGCATTATATACGAGCGAAACTTATCGAAAGCGAAAACGACGGCTAAGAGTTCCTTTTCCATTGTCGTGTAATTTACTTGTGCGGAAGTGAGCATCTTGCTAGCGTAATAAATAGGATGAAAATGTTTTTCTACGCGTTGGCCAAGAACGGCACCTAAGGCAATATCACTAGTGTCGCACATTATTTCGAACGGAAGGGACCAATTAGGGGCCACTAAAATTGGTGAAGTGATAAGTTTTTGTTTTATCAAATTAAAGGCGGACTCGCATTCGCTACTAAAGATGAAGCGTGATTCCTTTTCCAAGAGGTGAGTAAGCGGCTTGGTTATTTTTGAAAAGTCTTGAATGAAGCGTCGAAAAAAGCCCGCATGGCCTAAGAAACTCCTAATAGATTTTACGTTTGTTGGATGCGGAAGTTTTTCTATAAATTCTATCTTGGCCTTATCCACCTCTATCCCCTTAGACGAAATCATATGGCCGAGGACCAAACCTCCTCGAACCATAAAGTTGCATTTTTCCCAATTTAAAACAAGACTTGTGTCCTCGCACCGTTGAAGGACACGATCTAAATTGTTAAGGCAATCGGGAAAAGAGCGTCCGAAAACAGAGAAGTCATCCATAAAGACTTCCATAATGTCTTCTACTAGCTCGCCAAAGATCGCTAGCATACATCTTTGGAATGTAGCTGGCGCATTGCAGAGTCCAAATGGCATTCTTCGATATGCGAAGGTGCCAAACGGGCAAGTAAAAGTTGTTTTCTCTTGATCATCGGGGGAAATGGGGATTTGGAAAAACCCCGATAAACCATCAAGAAAACAATAATACGGATGACCGGATAAACGCTCTAAAATCTGGTCTAGAAATGGCAGAGGGAAATGGTCCTTGCGGGTGGCGTCATTAAGTTTCCTATAGTCGATGCACACTCGCCAACCCGTAACAGTACGAGTTGGGACAAGCTCGTTATGCTCATTCGCCACTACGGTAAGACCGCCCTTCTTGGGTACGACATGCACGGGACTAACCCATGCACTGTCCGAAATAGGGTAGATAATCCCCGCATCTAATAACTTAATGATTTCGGCTTTAACGACGTCTTTCATGTTTGGGTTAAGACGACGCTGCGGCTGAATCGTTTTGCGGCAATTATCGTTAAGGAAAATCTTATGGGTGCAAAAGGAGGGGCTAATCCCCTTTAAGTCAGAGATTTGCCACGCAATTGCGTGGCGATGTTTAAACAAAACTTCCAATAAATCGGAAGTCTCCGAATCACTCAAGTCCGAAGAGATGATAACGGGAAGCGTATCGCCTTTTCCCAAAAATGCGTATTTGAGTGATGCGGGTAAGGGTTTGAGGTCTAGGATGGGCGGTTCTTCTAGGGAGGTTTTAATTCCTATGTCTTTCTTACCAATTGGTTCGAAAGGCAAGTCTATAGACGTATCCTCATCGCAGTTAAAATTTTCGAGCGCATAAACATCGTCGTTTAAAAATACGGACTCGAAAACGGGAGAAGAACGATCTCCAAAAAAGGTATCTAAAGAATAGCAGAAATCGTCACTCGATGACAAATTGTCCATCGAGGGATTAATAGAGAAAGTAACTTGGTCATCGCCTACTCGGAGGAGAAGACTACCATTACTAACACTATTAGTACGCGGGAGGTGGCGAGAAAAGGGCGACCGAGTATTATTGGTACCTCGGCGTCCTCCTCGATATCTAAGATGATGAAGTCTACCGGGAAGGTAAACTTGTCGACTCGGACAAGGACGTCCTCCACTACCCCGATAGGGAACTTAACCGAGCGATCCGCTAATTGGATGCGCATATTCGTAGGACTAGGAGTACCCAAACCTAAACGCGAAAAGAGCGAGAACGACATCAGATTAATGCTAGCCCCTAAATCAGCTAAGGCGTACTTTACTAATATATCGCCAAAAAGGCACGGGATGGAAAACCGTCCCGGGTCGTTTTGTTTTGTGGGCAATTTATTAGTAAGGGCCGCCGAGCAGACAACGTTGAGAGATACATGCGAAATATCCTCTAATTTGCGTTTATTAGAAAGTAGTTCTTTTAAAAATTTCGCATATTTGGGCATTTGCGAGATAGCCTCGCAAAAAGGAACATTAATGTGAATTTATTTTAATAATAAAATAAATTTTGCATATTGCGCGTCCTTACGCTCGTTTTCTAACTTATGCGGATACGGAAGAGCCTTGTTTAAAATAATTTTTTCTTTTATAATTGGTAAAGGCGGCGTACGCGAAGAAAGGGGAAGAGGGGTCGGAGGTGAAATATGTACCTGAGGGTCGGTCCGTTTTGGATCGACCACCTCCTTTCCGCTACGGAGGGTTATAGCGTTGGCGTTCTCCCGCGGATTGGGCTCCGTGTTTCCCGGCAGTGCCCCGAGCGCGCGCTCGGACATCATCCTCGCCAGCTGTCCAACCTGTTGTTCGAGTGTTTTTAGCGATCCGGTGATGTTCCGGATATTTGACTCGTTGGACGCAATATACTTCGAAAAATTTTCCTCCATCGGGGAGGGTTTCGGAAGAGGAGGAGGAGGAGGAAGAAATCCGGGCGCATAAGAAATAGGGGGACGCTGAGCATTATTCGGGTTGCTCCACGAGAAGTTGGGGTGATTCCTCCAACCCGGATTATAGTTATTACTATAAGGGTTGTTGTTGGGGTTGAAGGGAGGACGACCCGAATTTCCCATGAAGTCCACGAACTCTTCAGCTACGCAGACATTAGAGGGAATAAAACAAGGCGGAGTGGAGGAGGCAGCAGACATCTCCGCCACCTGCTTTGTTAACCTTTCAACTTGAAGGGTCAAGAGAGCAGTGGCATCCACTTCAAAAAGACCAGCCGCCGGCTTTGGCCGTCCCCGCGGGACGTTCCATTGATAGGCGTTCATAGCCATCTCTTCGAATAAAGCCTGGGCGGCCTCGGGGGTTTTGTTGTTAAGCGTACCCCCGGCAGCCGCGTCAATCATTTGACGCGTCTGAAAATTCAGCCCATTATAAAAAATTTGAACTTGCAACCACGTTGGCAGCGCGTGGTGCGGGCAACGGCGGAGGAATTCCTTAAACCGTTCCCAAGTCTCGTATAGAGACTCAGGATCGTTTTGCACAAACGAAGAAATGTCCGCCCGCAACTTTGCAGTTTTTGCGGGCGGAAAGTACTTCGTTAGGAACCGTTCCGTCAACTCAGCCCACGTGGTGATACATCCTCGCGGGAGGGCATTCAACCACGCCTTGACTTTGGACTTAAGGGAAAAAGGAAAGAAGCGCAAACGAATGGCGTCATCAGTGACGCCATTAATCTTGAAGGTGTCGCATATCTCCAAGAAATTGGACAAGTGGACATTCGGGTCCTCATCCGGCAGTCCATCGAACTGCACGGCGTTTTGGACCATTTGAATGACACTTGACTTTATTTCAAAATTATTATTGGCCACCGCAGGGCGAACAATACTCGACCCAGAATCATCCAGGTTAGGCCGGGCGTAATAAGACATAGTACGCTCGGCCGCCGGGGGAGGGTTAGGCGCAGCCATAAGTACAACAGTGGGTTCTCCGATAGATTCCTCGGGATCTAAAGAAGGATTTCGGCGTTGAGATCGAATACGCGCAAGAGAGCGTTCGATCTCAGGGTCGAAGTCAAAATCTTCAGACTCTGAGGGTTGTCCACGGGTCATACACCCAAACAAAAATAAAACAAATAAACTTCTTTTTTTTGGTTTTAAAATAAAGTTTTTTTTTTATATAGAAAATAAGTAAAATTAATAGACTCCGGAATTCGAAATAGCAACTCGAAAAGAGGCTCCCCGGCAACGGCGCCAAAAACTTGATGCGCCCGCGAACAGACTCTTACTGTGGTTGGTTCGGTGAGTCGATCGCCGCGGGCTCGCTCGGGTAGGCAAGTGCACCTATCGCAAGTAGTACTCGATATTCGGGGGAATACCGAGGTCGTATTGTTCTCGGGGTCGCGTTGACTATTCTTACTCCTCCGGGAGGACTATTATTTTACTGAAAGTAAGGTGGATTTTTTTACTTAATAAAAGACGGAAAAGCAAAGGAGCGAAAAAACGATTTAGAAAATATTCGATGAAGGGTTAACGCTCGGCATCGAATCGGATTAAGACTAAAACAATTTTTAATCATAAAAGACTTAGTTTTCAAATTAATAATAAGGCAACTTGGCCGTGGAGGTTCCACTAATGTGAGCTCCCCTAGCTATAGGGATATCGCTCACCTAAACGTTAAGACTATTCGACGGAACGTTAGTCCGACGAAGGATTCCTCTTAACGCCCGCTTTACGCTGAGAACCCCGCTATTGGGTGGGGAACCCAATCCGGTAGAATTACGCTTGTCCTCTCTCGAGGGTATGCACGCAACTCTATTTACCCAGGGGTGATCGGTCCATATGCACGGCCTCTAGGCTAGCTAGCATATGGACTACGGAAATAGGGCCCACACATCGATATGTGGTCCTACGCGTCGTAAACCCGGGGTAAACCTTAAGTGCTTAAATTAAAATGAAAATAAAGAGCTTCAATTATTATAAATCATTTTAAATGTCCCAATGCTCTTCGATGCCGAGGCTAATAGCGATTAGCCACACATCGGAATGGGGACGGCTTATAATTTAGTTAGGCGCGAGTTCGAAATTAAATGCTAAACGATTATAAGAAGGGGACACAAGAAACATAACAACATTTAGAAAACTGAAAAATTAGCTAAAACAAGAACTCACGCACACTCCAAATTATAAATTAAAAAGGAACTAAGTTACACATGAAAGAAATTTGCATAATTCAAATTTGCGAGTCCCACTCAAACGAGTGGGGGCGGTAAATAAAAGCTGAAAATTGCAAGTCCTACTCAAACGAGTAGTACTGAAATGAAAGCGAGTCCTACTCAAATGAGTTGGAGAAAATAAATGCGATTACAGGGCTATAAAGTCCGGCCATTAAACTCAAGTGAGTAGGCGGAAAAATAAAGAAAGAAAAATTACAAATCCTACTCAAACGAGTAGGCGGGAAATAAAGTCCGGCCATTTAACTCAAGTGAGTAGGCGGAAAAATAAAGAAAGAAAAATTACAAATCCTACTCGAACGAGTAGGACTGAAAATGAAAACGGTGCGCCATTTAACTCTTAACGAGTAGGCGAAAATAAATACACACAGACACACACACTCCATAATAAATTCAAGAAAGCAATAAAGCTAACACCTACACTCACACACTCTACAAAATTGAACAAAACATAAAAGTTATACACCTACACTCACACACTCTACAAAATTGAATCAAAGCATAAAAGTTATACACCTACACTCACACACACTTCATGAAGATTAAGAAGAACAAAAGGAAATTTAGGCTCATACACTCACACACACAAATAAAAAGCAAAATGAAAGTTACCTAAAAATTAAAATTTTAACTTTTTCATGCTTAGGTTTTGCCAAAAACAAATAAAAAGAGGAAATTTCAATTTTTGGAAGACAAAAGTTTCTTCAAAACAAATTAAAAACCAAAGTTTTTGGGAAATTAAAATGCCAACATTTTCATTCTTATGATGTTATGAAAGTGATAAAAAAGGTGAAAAAGAAGATGAAAAGAACAAAAGAGGTTTTACAATCCTAAAAGAAAACTAAGTAAAAAAAAGAACAAAATCACTTTTTGAATCTCTTTTATAAATTCATGAGAATGAAATCAAAATCCTAAGTATGAAGACAAGTTAAAGGACATGTAAAGTAAATAAATTACACTCATACACACACACACACATTTCAAAAATGAAGAACAAGGATGAAACCAAGGATAAAAAAGGAGAAGAAGTGAGCCATCCAAATGAATTTTTCATGCTATATAGAGAGAGAAAATCTAACATTTTTATTAAAATTATCAAGCTATTACAAAGCTAAAAGATAAAGCAAAACAAAACATGAAATAAGAAGGGAGAAATCTCCTTACATAGCACTAGTATCCACGGATTAAGCCCACAAAAAGACACTAAATTGGCCCAAAAATCTGAACCCTTGGACCTTACAGAACTGGGCAATTTATAGGCAAAAAAATCTAAGTACACGCCCTCGGTCACGGGCGTGTAGGGGGGGCGTGACAGTACTATTCATGAAGGCGGCTGGCGATTGGACAGGAAAGTTGACTTCGGGCTGAGTTCGCGGCAGTCACGCCCCAAGTCACGGGCGTGACTCTGGGCGTGTCGGGGAGGTAGAACCGGGCGCGGGTTGCGCCGAAAGTCTTCGGCAGCATCTTGTCGGGCTAGCTGGAAAGGTCACGCCCCAGGTCACGGGCGTGACTCTGGGCGTGTTAGTTGGTGTCGACACTCGACGAATGTCGAGTGGAAAGTGTCGAGTCGAAATTGTCGAGCGGAAATTGAGTCACGCCCCAGGTCACGGGCGTGACGCTGGGCGTGACTGTTGGTGTCGACACTCGACGATCGTCGAGCGGAATTCGTCGAGAGGAGAGGACACGGGCTTGGGTCACGCCCCGTGTCGGCTGACACGGGCGTGTCGCCAGGCGTGTCGAGCTTTTTACTTCAGAAATCTGCCAGTTCACGGAATTTGAGCGTCACGCCTTGGTCACGGGCGTGACAAATATGTCACGGGCGTGTACTGCCCAATTTTGGCAGATTTTGAACTTTTTCTGAAAAATAAAATAAAACAAGTTAGAAGCAAATTTACAAGAATAGGAACATTTTATTGAACAAAAATAAGTAAAAACGACGAAAATAAATGAAAATGACTAAATTAATGTGCACAAAAATACGTATATTTACAATTCATCACTTCTTCAAATTTCTTGGGTTCCATCTGGGATAGGAAACTTGAGCAAAGGACTGTGTTCATGTTCTTGCTCCTTGTTTGAACACCATGACTTAGATCACCAATAATTTGGTGTGCTGGATGATCCTTTAGATGACTTATTGCTGGAAGAAATCAATCTACACCTTGATTTTCTCCAATCACCTCACCATGTTGTACTTCATTGTCCTCTTCATCAGCTTGCGGGTCTTGTACTCCCCCTGGACAACATCCATCATTTTCTTCATCCTGCCTTGCAGGTTGGTCTTCACTAATGTTTAGCTTGTCCATATTTTCCTTCAAATCTATAGAGCTACAAGAAGTACTAGACAACTCACAGTTGATTAGTTTAGTTTCATCAAAAACTATATGGACATATTCTTCTACAACTTGAGTAGTCAAGTTGTAGACTCTGTATGCCCTACTGTTGTTGATGTACCCAACAAATATCCCTTCTTGGGATTTGACAGCAAACTTAGTTGAATAGTGCTTGCCATTATTAAGAACATAACACTAGCTACCAAAGATTCTAAAATAGGCTAAATTTGGTTTTCTACCTTTCATAATCTCATAGGGTGTCTTCTTGTGGCTTTTGGTGATGGAAGCCCTATTGAGAACATAACATGTAGTGTTTACTGCCTCAGCCCAAAAATATTTTGGGAGAGAAGTGTCACTTAGTAGTGTTCTACCAGCCTCAATAAGAGTCCTATTCTATCTTTCAGCAATACAATTTTGCTGGGGAGTTCTAGGTGAGGAGAACTCTTGATGAATCCCTAGTTCTTCACAAAATCTTGTCATGCATTCAGACTGAAATTCAGTCCAACGGTCACTTATAATTTTGACCACTGAATTGTTTAGTTAATTCTGAATTTGCATAACAAAATTGTGGAAGACAGTAGGGGTTTCAGATTTCTGCCTCAGGAAGAAAACCCATGTAAATCAAGAATAGTCATCCACAACCACAAAAGTGTAGACTTTCCTACCTAGACTACGAACCGGCATAGGACCAAATAGATCCATATGCAGGAGGTACAAATACCTCACTGAATCTTTGCCATCAAGAGTATGGAAGGCGGTTTTGGTCTGTTTGCCTTTTTGACAAGCTGAACACACACCCCCTGGATGCACTTGACCTGAGGAACATTCCTCACTAACTCCATACTATAGAGTTGGCCTATTGACTTGTAGTTCATGTGAGCCAGCCACTTATGCCATTTGACACAATGAGAAGCTTTCTCATCTGCAACTAGAGAAATAAGAGAGTTCTTATTCTCACAATCAAAGTTGAGACAGTAAACATTTCCTTTTCTATAACCTGACAAGATGACCTCTTGATCACTTGTCTTCTAATCTGACACTCATTCCTAATAAAAGAGGTGTCATAACCAAGATCACTCAGTTGGCTTATGCTTATTAAGTTATGTTTCAGACCTTTCACATAAGCCACTTGGGTGATAGCGATAGAACTATTGGAAATGTTACCAAACCCTTTGATGACCCCCTTTTCAGATCCACCAAAAATCACTTTGGGTCCATTCTTTATGGAAGAGTAGTCCTCCAGCGTCCTTCTTGTTCCAGTCATGTGCCTGGAACATCCACTGTCCAAGTACCATATTGGGGTATGGCCACTTGGACTCACCTGCATCAAATAAAATTACTTAACCTTAGAACCCCAATAATTATTGGGTTCTATGTTCAGGTTAGACTGAAACTTGACATACTTGCCTGCAGCCTTTCTGACAGGTAAGCTGGCATTCTTCCTGACAGTAGTGTTGTGCCAACAATCAATGGCATAATGACCCACTATGCCATAACACCAGCACTCATATATATTGTATCTTCTTTTAGGTACAGTCTTAACATCATTGTTGTCAGCATACCTTAAAACTGTAGGTACATTGGTCCTTTTCTTGAGTGCTGAGGCTGATGCATCAAACATTGATGATTCCTGAAGATTATAATGTGTTTGTACATGGGCTGCCCTATTGGCATTTACACCCTTGTCATTTAGATTACCAGGCTTACAGTGACCATGTGTAATGTCATGATCATACCTGTTAGTAGGCTGCATCACTTTCCTGAAAGAAATAGGGGGTTTGGAGGCTAGTGACTGAACTGGGGCTTTGCCTTTTATTTTGGAATTAGCTGCCCTAGTTCTTCCCTGAAATCCTAATCTTGTCTTACCCTTTCGGAGAGTGAATTCATCAATCAAGGGTAAGACTGACTTTGGCTTTGAGAATTTAGCCACAAGTTCCCTCTCTCTTTGAAGTCTGATTTCCAGACTCTTGATTTGATCATTTTTGAATATAATTGTACCCATCTGAATAAAAAGTTATATTTTTCAGTTTGGCAACTTCATTCAACTTCAAATCCAGCATTTTTGCTGAATCTGATGCAACCAATTTAAGAGATGCAATTTCTTCAGCTTGGTTTTTGACAAGATTTCTGCTTCTCTTACGTGCTTGCAACAAATCACCATACTTATCAATAAGTTGATGAACATCCCTTCAGATTCAGAACCATCCACATCTCTTGATGAAGATGCTTCTGATTCTGATCCAGTATAATAATTAGAAACTGAAGAAAGGTTGTTTACCTTACTGGGATCAGGCTGATCCTGACACTAATCTTCCTCAGTCAAAGCCATCAGCCATGTGCAATGATGATCTTCAACCCTATTTATTGAGTCCAGCAGTTGCAAGAATTCTATCTCTTCTGAATCCTCTTCAGTAGTGAACAGTCCAATATATGCTTCAGCTTCAGTCTCAGCTTCATAATCTGATGATGAAGAATCAGTCCAGCTTTTCTGCTTCTTTGCAACAAAGGATCTCTCCTTCTTGCCCTTATTTCGTTGCTTCTTTTTATCTTTAGATTCCTTTCTTTTATCAGTACAATCATCTATGACATGTCCTGGCCTGTTGCAATAATAACAAACAATTTTAGAAGAAGTTTGTTTACTGGGATTAGAGCCATACCTGTCATCCTTAGATATTTTCTTCTTCTTGTAATAGTCATCCTTGGAGAAGGATGAAGATGGCTTTGTTCTCCATTTCTTCTTGTTCATGAACCTTTGAAATTACCTTGTGAAGGCAGCAAAGTCTTCATCAGAGTTGTGACTGTGTGAAGTGTTGATGTCAGTATTTTCTGATTCAACTTCAACCATTCCCTTGGGAGGAGAAGGTGACTTTCTCCTGCCCTTTCTTGTGGCTTCAGCCTTGAATGCAACTGACTTCTCTCTGTATTCAGACCTATTGCTTTTCTCCTCCTCCTTTCTGGTAGTTAGCTGCATCTCATAGGATAACAGTTTTCTAAATAAGGTTGGTGGAGGTGTATCTGCAAGCCTGGCCACCTCTCTAATGGCACATATTTTAGTATCCCAGTCCTTGGTTAGTGATCTGAGAAACTTGTCATTTAATACATAAGTGTTAAAGACTCTTCCATAGGTCATTAGCTCATTTACAATTCTAAAGAATTTCTTATAGCATTAAGCTATGCTATCTGTCTTAGCTTGTCTAAAGCTTTCATATTCTAGATTTAGCATAGACTTTCTATCCTCTCTCACTTCTTCTGTTCCCTCCATGTAGACAATCAAGGTGTCCCACATCTCCTTGGAGGTTTTGCAATGGACCAGATTCTGGAATGTAGAGTCATCAATGACACTCACAATTATGTTTTGTTCCCTCTTATCTAAGGTTTCTAGGATGATCTCTTCCTTAGTAATTTCTGAATAATGTTTTGGAGTCTTGAGGTTAGCATCAAGAACTGATATGTTCATAGGAATAAATGGCCCTTCTAGCACTGTGATGTAAATTTTGGATCAGATGCTTCCATGAACAATCTGACCCTCTCTTTCCATATGCCAAAATTTTCTTTCTTACAGATAGGAAGTTTCATGGATCCAAGTTCCTTCTGATTATAATTGTTAACTGCCTTATAGATCAACTCAAACTGTTAAGTCTATTTTTGAGAAGCCTGGCTCTGATACCACTTGAAGGAATTGAATTCAAGATGTCCTAAACACCTAGAGGGGGGGGGGGTGAATAGGTTCAATTCTTTTTATTCAGGAAGATAATGTAAATTACTTGTTAGACATCCTTAGCAATATCTATCATAACACAGATTATAGCAAACACAGGCAACACATCATACACACAGATTTATAGTGGTTCCCCAAGTGATGGGTACATCCACTTTCCCCATTCGCCTATCTAGTAGTATACTAGATTCGTCCTAACTCCTTTCTGCTTCCTCAGATCCTCAGATCTTATAACTCAGAACCCAGAATGGTTCCTACAACTCAAACTTCAGCAAGTCCTACTGCTCAGATCCTCTCAGAGAATCCTACCTCAGAGTGAGCCCACACTCTTACAACTAAGGCAATCAAGCCCTACCGCAGCCTCTTCCACAAGGCCTACAACTCAGAGAATTCAGTCTCCTACCTCAGGCACTCAGCCCTACATCAGTCTTTATAGATTTAGGCTTACAACTCAGAGAGTTAACTCTCCTACACTTAGATCTATAAAAGATACTATAGAGAAAATTGATTATATAAAGAATAAATCCTTCACCTAGGTAGAGAGAATGGGTTGAAGGTTTCTTGGTCAGTTCTTGATAGATCTGACTGCTTTACATCCAACGTGTCTTAGCTTCTTCAAAGCTTCTTGAATTTGAACAAAGTAAGGTTGATCTTCTTGTAAAGTTTGAGATGATCTTCAATCCAGCTTCCTTCTTTTATTCAGATGTGGCTCTGAATTCTTCTTGTAGACTTGTTCAGAATCTTCCCTTAGAGACTTGTTGATCTCTGGATGAAGACTTCTCTTCTTCTCAGTTGTTCTCTTATTGTCTTCTCCACCGTATTGTTGATAGAACAGGTCTTTATATAGACCCCATCCGTGGTTATCGGCTGATCCGGTTCCTAACGGCCTTCTAACAGCTCTGACAGATGCAACTGCTTTGTTGGTTGTGACAGCTGTCAAGTCCCTAGTCATGACATCTGATACTTCATTAAACTTCAACTCGGCAGCAAAGTGTCGAGACAATACTTCAAATGTGTCGACACAAATAGACCATGTGTCGACACAATTCTTGATGATGTCGACACAGCTCTCATAGTGTCGACACAACCCTTCTTTATCTTCTCAACACAGCTTCAGTGGAATGTGTCGACAGAAGTCCTGTGTGTCGACACAATAACTCCTAGTCTCGATAAAGTTGATGTCGAAAGAATTCTGGTGTGTGTCCACACAAGTCCTTTGTGTCGACACAATTGTTCTCGATAGAATTCTGGAATGTGTCGACACAAGTCCTGTGTGTCGACACTGTTGTAGTCGACAGATTTTCTGTGTATTGACACAAGTCCTGTGTGTTGAAACAATCTGGCTCCTAGTGTCGACACAGCGTTTCCCAAGTGTCGACACAATTCTTCTCAAGTGTCGACGCTTGTACTTAGATACTTTTTTTTTGCATTTCCTTAACCTGTACATTGAAACTCAACACATCATCAAATACACATTGATGAATATCATTGAGTAAGGTGAGACTTCTGCAAATCAGGTACACATTTTCCAATGTACCCAATAGTCTGTCTGTGGTACATGACATCGGGCCCCAGCCAAACCTACTACTATATGTTATGCGACGGATAGGGGGTGTTACACAACGTACCTTGGGCTGATCTTCTTCACACCACGTACCCATACACTCTATGCATCGGCCGGATCTTCAAGAACACTTTGTCACCGACTTGAAAATCCACCATCTGGTGTTTTGCATTATAATATTTAGCCTGCCGACTTTGAGCCTCAATCATGCATTCCGGTATTAGTCTAACAACAACATCAGTATCATCGATGTACTCAATTACTAAAACCTTCAGGTCTTCATCTTGCACCCATGACATGGGGGTTCTACACCTTCTTCCGTAAAGGGCTTCATGGGGTGCCATCCCGATACTGGCCAGGTGACTGTTGTTGAATGAGAATTCTACCATGGGTAAGAGCCATTCCCACGGCTCTCCTCTATCCAGCACATGCAACCTCAATAGATATTCCAAAGTTCTTATGGTCCTCTCAGACTGCCCGTCCGTTTGAGGATGAAAGGATGTGCTAAAGGTAAGGCGTGAACCCAAATATGCATGTACAACCTTCCATTCTTTAGATATAAAATGACCATCCCGGTCAGAAACAATTATCTTTGGCACCCCATGTTACCGTACAAACTGCTCCACAAAGAGGCATACCAAAACATCCACATGAGCTTCATTCTTCATAGGAATAAACTTGGCTACCTTTGTCAGGAAGTGAACGATTACCCAAACCAAATCATTCCCTGAGCGTGAGTGAGGCAATTCGTGGACGAAGTCCATGGAGACATCCTCGAACTTCCACTCGGGGATGGGCAATGACTGTAATAATCCACCGGGGCTCTTGCATTCCGCCTTCACCCTTTGACAGGCCTCGCAGTGTGTGACAAAATATCTGACGTCCCTCTTCATTCCCGGCCAACACATGGTCTTCCGCAAGTCAGCGTACATCTTAGCAATCCTAGGATGCACTGAATACTTAGAGCAATGTGCCTCTCTTAAGATATCTTCCTGAATTTTATTGCCTTTGGGAATGTAAAGCCAGCCATGGAGATGAACGAGGCCGTCTTTTAGGGAGTACTCGTCAGTACTCCCATATTCAATTGACTTTAGCACCCGGGCCAGAGCAGCATCCTTTCCTTTCTTTGCCCGGATTCGGTCTCAGATATCACAGACTATGGCCATCGTAGTCAAGTACTTTGTATACCCTTCCGAATGGTCTTTATATACCAGGGTAATCTCCATTTCTTCGAGCATCCGAGCTAATATCATACTCATCAATTGAGACTCAGGGCTCGATTCAGTTACCTTTTTGCTCAAAGCATCATCTACGGAATTTGCTTTTCCGCGGTGGTAGTTCAAAGTAAATTCATAATCACAAAAAATTCTAACCACTGTTGCTGTATCAAATTCAATTCCTTCTGAGTATGAACGTACTTTAGATTCTCGTGGTCCGAAAAGATTTTGCAGTGGATGCCATATAGATAGTGTCTCCAAACCTTCAAGGCGAATACCACTGCTCCCAATTCTAAATAATGTACTGGATAGTTGACTTCATACTTCTTCAGCTGTCTTGAAGCATATGCAATCACATGCTCGTGCTCCATCAATACTGCACCAATCCCTTGATACGACGCGTCAGTGTATACTTAAAATCCTTCCTTCCCGGATGGAAGGACTCGGATGGGTGTGGTAGTAATTCTATCCTTCAGTTCTTGGAACGCAGCTTCACACTAGGGTGTCCACTCAAATGAGACACCTTTCTTTGTCAGAGTAGTAAGAGGAAGGGCAATCTTTGAGAATCCCTTCACAAACTTGCGATAATACCCAATAAGTCCAAGGAAACTCCGTATATCAGTCGCTGACTTCAAGGGTGACCATTCCTTCATGGCACGCACTTTGGCCGGATCCACCGCTAGTCTAGCCCCACTGATCACATGGCCCAAGAAGGCAACTTATTGGAGCCAGAATTCACACTTGTTGAACTTGGCAAACAAGGCGTGCTCTTTTAGCTTTTTTAGTACCAAGGTCAGATGTTTGACATGCTCTTCCTCTGTCTTTGAGTCGACCAAAATGTAATCGATGAATACGATGACGAAGATGTCTAGATAAGACTCAAACACTTTGTTCATCGGGCTCATGAAAGCTGAAGGGTCATTTATGAGCCCAAATGACATCACAGTGAACTCGTATAAGCCGTACCTTGAGCTAAAAGCTGTTTTCTGAATGTCCTCCTCTTGTATCCTCAACTGATAATACCCCGAGCGCAAATCAAACATGGAAAACCAATCCGCCCCTACCAATTGATCAAACAACTAGTCGATCCAGGGTAGTGGATAAGTGTTCCGCACCGTCAGTCGATTGAGCTCTCGATAGTCTATGCATAATCGTAAGATTCCATCCTTCTTCTTAACGAACAGAATAGGGGCTCCCCAAGGTGATGAGCTGGGGCGAACAAATCCTGATTCTACCAATTCTTGCAACTGAACTCTAAACTCTATGAGTTCCTTTGGGGCCATACGATAAGGGGTCCTGGAGACGGGTTTGGCACCCGGTACTAGCTTAATTTGAAAATCCACCTCTCTAAGCGGGTGTAGTCCTGGCAATTTCTCATGAAATACCTCAGGAAAATCCCGCGCCACTCGCACATCCTTCATATCTATTATCTTCTTTTTCAAATCGAAACATATCATGTAAACTTAATCCCATCTCAGGGGAGCTTTAAGGGCCAGAATTGAAGATAGTAACAACCGTGGAGCGAATCTCATACCTTGGAAAATGACTTCAGTGTCTCCATATCTCAGGTAAATCCACATCTCCGCGCAGTCAATTCTGATGTAATGCTAATCCAACCACGCCATGACCAGAATGAGATCGAATTTTGGCATCCTCAAAACAGTGGCAGGGGTATCAAAGATCTTTCACCAAAGGAGTATCTCCAGTTCACACTTGGCGGTTGCGGTGATCACAGAGCCATTTGGGAGGCGTACTCTTCGAGCAATACTAGTGAAATATTGCACCACTTCTAGGTCTTTAATGAAGTCTGCAGACATAAACAAGTGCGAGGCTCCGGTATCGAATAACGTATAGGCTGGTTTCCCGCTCACCATCACGGTGCCTAAGTACCAATATAAAATACTCAAAGCTAGATTTCTAATACAACCTAGGCAACTTAAAGCTAGCACTAAAAATGTATTAATTAACTGCAACATAATGGCGATCACCTCCTGAGGGTTCTGCTCCTGCGTCATGTCCAGCACGAACACCTGATCTCGAGCAGGTCCGGGGTTTCCTCCTCGTGGTCCTCATGATCGACCACGCATATGTCCCCGCCATCGTGGAGCTGTCGGAGGGAGAGCAGGAGGAGCACTCCGAACTAAATACGGGCAGTGACATCAGATGTGGCCCGGTAGGTTGCATTGGAAGCACACTCGCTCATACCGCACTTAAGGTTGTTGGAACTGCTGAAGCTGTTGAGATGGAAGAAATGCTGACGGTTATGGGATCGGGCGCTCCATTTTAAAATTCTGGTGGAAACGCCCGCCACCTCTCTGGTATCATATTCCACCGCTGTTGTCATGCCTCATTCTATTACTGGGGCCAGCCTCCATCACACCCTCAGCGGGTCTCTTACAACTTCCCAAGTGGTCTGCCTCTAGCCTCTTTGCTATATCAATTATCTCTGCTAAGTTGGAGTCTACTATAAACAAAAGTGCTTGTCTTATGGGGTCTCGAAAGCCTTTGTAGAATCTTCTAGCATATCCTCTGTCGTCCAACTCATAGGAGTCAGCAAATGTAGCCAGATGCTGAAACTCCCGCTGGTACTCTATCACTGACTTGGATCTCTGCTTCAGCTACAGGAACCTTTCCTCAAGTTCATCTCGAGCTGTCGAAGGGATAAAGTGCTCTAAGAAAGCTTCAGAAAACTCGCTCCAACTAATATCTGTGAAGACTCTTCCTTGGATGGTGGAGCCCATGAGAGACTTCCACCACCTTTTTCCATGTATCTCCAGAGTATGACTACCAGGGTCATAGCCATATTGTTCGGACATCTAATTACCGCCAACAG
Organism: Platanthera guangdongensis; assembly: GCA_039583875.1. NCBI lineage: Eukaryota > Viridiplantae > Streptophyta > Magnoliopsida > Asparagales > Orchidaceae > Platanthera > Platanthera guangdongensis. Next base: position 134,220,079 of record CM077158.1, read on the forward strand.
TTCTCGCACGGTGCCGAGCCATTCCTCCATACGCATTGTCAACTCTGTCCCATGGTAGGGAGGAGGGGAGAGAGCTCGAAAAGTGCTCAACCAATTGGAGCCCGGTGATTGTTGTAGTACATGGGCTTGTTGGGACCTAAAGGCATCCAAGATAGTTGTGAGCGTCTGCCCTAGCTCCGATTGCTGAAACTGTGTGGCTACGGATGGGGTAGGAGTGCACCCCACTGGCTCAACATGCACTGAGATCTACACGTAAAGTACAAACCTAAGGTCATGTTGGTTAATCTTAAGGTCAAAATTGGACATACTTAGTGTGAATTACATATGCGCACACCACTGCTTCCGTTAAGTCAGTTTGTCCAGAAGCTGACTAATCGAATGAGGGTGGCACCATTGTTGAATGACTTCTTGAATTTAGGATCATAGCAAGCTGATACCATTTGTAAGACCCCCCTACCGGAACACAAAACACGACACAAGGGGAGTCTTATGCCCAGAACAGTCGCATTATTATAACATTCACGCACGTGCTGACGTTTACTACAAGATGCCTATCTTGTCGGTTATAACAAATATCAACCAATGCCAACCTAACCAAGAATATAAAACAGAAGTCAATCCACACATAAGTAAAATGTTAAATTTTCTCAGCGTGGTCAGCAAGGTAGCCCAAACGCCAAATTAATATCTTCGGCACTACCCAGTTCTCACGTTGAACCAGCGGAAATCGAGGAACAAGGCTAATCCCAACAAACAATGGAAGCACAAGCAGATCTTTTATACATTCACTTCTTTACAAAACGAGGTATACATAGAGAGACATGATTTCGCTAGTATAAACAGCTGTAAACAGAAAGCACCAAAAACCAAGCCGGGCGGACAGCACCGGAGTCCGCCGAGACCGCCGAGGTCGCCGAGGTCGCCGAGTCCGCTGAGATCGCCTGAACTAAAGCTGCAATCCGCCGAATAGACACGGAGTCCGCCGAAGCCGCGAGGCCGCGCAGACACACCGTTATTCGTCTCCTGCTGAGGCTGAACTGAGGAACACACCGCCTACCCGCCTGAAGCCGGCGGACAGGTTATTGAAGCTGACAAAGTTGAAACAGAGTTGACAAGCCGCAGAGCGACCTCCTGCTGAATCCGCAGAGACCGCACAACTTCCAAGTACTTGACCGAAGTCAAAGCCAAACTCCTGGCTCCTTGAAGCTACCCGCGCGACCTGCACACAGCAAACCGTTAGCCTAGAAACAATCCACGCGGACAGACAAACTGAGACCGCAACACTTCGCCGAACCCAACTTACTGTTCACTCAGTTACTGTAGACCTGCCATGGGGGTCCTATTTATAGGCGAGGTGAGGAGTGTGGTCACCGCCCTAGAGATAGCGACACTGCCCTAGCCCGCGCGATAGCAAATCACCGTCCGCCGAGTCCGCAAGGACTTAGCCGGATACCAAGGAAAACCGTCAGGAGCAAGACAACATTGGCGAACCCACTTCAGTCGCCTAAGCTATGCGGACAAGGCACCAGCCCGCAAAGCCTCCGACCACTGCAAGACAGCAACCCCCTTCAATTGCTGTCCACACAAACCCGAGCCAGTCCGCAAGACTCAAGCCTCAATCCGCCACAAGTCCACGACCAAAGGCAGAAAGCAAGTCCGCCCGGTCAACAGCGGACTTGGCGGATACTGCGGACACCATGGTCTTGGCACAGAGTGTGACCAAGTCCAAAACCATCAAAGGCCAATGCGAGCATGGCGGACATAAACTCCTATCCGCCAAACACCCTAGCACACAGACCGCCAGCAGTCCGCAGGGTACTCGCACACCTGCGCAACGCAGCAGCCATCTACCGGACTCCACACATCAGTCCGCCAACGACCTCCACAACAAACACCTGCTGTAACACTAGAGCTCGACAAGGCCTCAACCAAGCTCTAAGACCAGTCTGCAACAGCCCATACCACGGACACACTAGTCCGCAAGCTTCCCGCGGACATGAGCCAAACCGCCAATCAGCACAAACTTGCACCACGGCCACTAAGCAATGCACCAGTCCGCAAGCCTCTATCCGCTCAGGCCGCTCCTTGGCTAAACCAATCAGCCAACGCCCTATTCGCAGATACCAGCCGCACAGTCCGCGGACTACTTGCATATAACCCGCTCAGAAGAACAACCGGCTTCTACTAGACTTTCCACCAGGCCGCACACAACAGTCCGCCCAGTCCGCCTAGTCCGCCAACATTGTCCGACCAGGCCGCCCGGCCTGTCCCGTCAACCACTTCCACTTCACAAATTTCAACACTCCCCCTTGAAGTGGGAAGTGGTGACCAAGCCCAGCAAGATACGCAAGTGCTCAAAAGGCCCCTTCGACAGTGGCTTCGTGAAGATGTCAGCAAGATTATCTTCACTCCGAACATGCCCGACCAGCAGAGACCCCTCCAACACCTTCTCCCTGATGAAGTGGTGATCAATCTCTATATGCTTGGTCCTGGCGTGACACACTGGATTGTTAACCAGTTTGAGAGCTCTCTCATTTTCACCCCGGAGTAAAGTTGGCCCTTGCACTTCTTCATGAACATCCTCTATAAGCCTCCTCAACCAGATGGCTTCCCGAGCAGCCAAGGCTGAATCCTTATACTCTGCCTTTGTAGTTGAGACTGACACCGAGTCCTGCTTCTTGCTACACCACGAGATGCTAGTTGAACCGTAAGTGAACACATAACCTTAAGTAGACCTCCGATCATCCGAATCACCGCTATAGTCAGCATCTGTGTACCAAAGCAAGGCAAACTCCGAGTCCCTTCCATAGAGGAGTCCCATGTCAGAAGTCGCCTTGACATACTTCAGAATACCCTTCGCTGCCACTAGATGAGATTTCCTTGGTTCAGCCATAAACCGACTTACTCGGCCAACAACATAAGCAATGTCCGGCCTTGTAATTGTCAGGTAAATCAAGCTCCCAACAAGAGCCCTGAACACCAAGGGATCATGAAGAACCCTTCCCTCATCTCGTCGAAGCTTCAGCCCAGGTTCCAGTGGAGTAGAGCACTTCTTCCCTTCGCCCATGCCGAACCGCTTCATAATGCGATATGCATACCCTTTCTGGCAAATGAGAATCCCGCACTCCTTCCTCTCCACTTCAAGACCGAGAAAGTGATGAAGCTCTCCCAAGTCTTTCATCTCGAAGCGTATAGCAAGCTCAGCCCTGAGCATTGCTACTTCCCCCTCCGAATTTCCTGTGATGATCATGTCATCCACATACAGCAGGACCAAGACTTGTAGCTCCCCCTTATTCTTGACGAACAAGCTTGAATCTGAGTTGGAAGCAAGGTATCCACAGAATTGCAAGTACTCTGCAATCTTCCCATACCACGCTCTAGGAGCTTGCTTCAACCCATAGAGAGCCTTCCTAAGTTTGCAGACATAGTCCGGATGCTTTTCAGAGACAAAACCAAGCGGTTGATCCATGAAGATGTCCTTGTCAATCTCTCCGTAAAGAAAGGCATTCTTCACATCGAGCTGCCACAACCTCCATCCCTTGCTAGCAGCCAAGGCGATCACCACTCTAACTGAAGTCATCTTCGCAACTGGACTGAATGTCTCCTCATAGTTTTCTCCATACTGTTGTGAGAATCCTCTAGCGACCAGGCGAGCTTTGAACCTATCAATGCTCCCATCAGCCTTCTTCTTCAACTTATACACCCACTTGCAAGTAACCGGAGTAATGCCATCAACATTGGGCACAAGGTCCCAGGTTTCATTCTTCTTCAGAGCATCAATCTCTTCCTTTATGGCATCTTCCCACTCCTTAACTCCAGTGGCCTCGTTGGAGTTTTCAGGCTCTCGCTCATCCAGAGGACCTGCAAAGAAGCAGGAGACAAAGCTCACTGTATTCCCATCACAGTACCGAGCCGGTGGCTTAACAACCCTCTTCGATCTCCGAAGGGTCGGCTCCTTGCTCACTGCTTCCGTTGCTTCTTCGGGCTCAAGTCCTACCTGGGGCAAGCATTGAGCAGTGCTCCCCCTGCTTCCTGAGCCGGAAGGCTCAGCCTCGGAGTTAGAAGCAACAGGAGCTGCTGGTGAAACAACAAGCTCCTCTTCCAAGCCTTCAGCAGCCACCACCGGTGCTTCATCAACCTTACTACTTCCGATTAGCTCAACCGAGCCACCTCCATATGACGTCAGCTCGTCAAAGACAACGTCTCTTGACACCATGAACTTCTTCGTCAGAGTATCCGTGCATTTCCATCCCTTCTTCCGCTCATCGTAGCCAACAAAGACAAGCTTCCTTGCCTTCGCATCCAGCTTAGTCGGTGAAGCATCCGGGACATGCACGTAGCAAGTTGAACCGAACACCCTAAGGTGTCCCACAATCGGCTTCTCCTTCAGCAACAGCTCAATAAGAGTCTTCATGTTGATAGAGCTGAGTGGCATCTAGTTGATGACATAAGCAGCACAAGACATCCCCTCTGCCCAAAAGGACCTTGGGATATCTTTCGCATGAAGCCAGCATTTGTAGGTCTCCGTCAGATGACGGATCTTCCGCTCCGCTACCCCATTTTTTTGTGGAGTGTGAGCACAAGTAAGCTCTCGTTGGATCCCGTGCTTCCTGCAGAAGTTAGAAAACTCGGAGGAGATGAACTCACCACCGTTGTCCGTTCTAAACTTCTTGATCCACAAGCCAAGCCGGCCTTCTACCAACTCCTTAAACTCCACAAACAAATGGAAGGCTTCTGACTTCTCCTTTAAGAAGTACACACAAGTATACCTTGAGTAGTCATCAACCAAGATAAGGATGTATCTGTTTCCACAAGCATGTTTCTTGTTCCTTGTTTGTGATTTATCAAATGGAAGGCGATGTGCCTTACCGTATTGACAGCCCGCGCAAATATGCCCGTCACCAAAGGAAGACAACTTAGGCAACCCCTTCACCAAACGTCTACAAGCCATCGCCTTCAGCTTGTCCATGCCAACATGCCCCAGCCTCTCATGACAAATAGCAGCACTATCATTGGCCCTCATACGATCAACATAAGAATTGGTGGCAAGAACAAACAAGTTCTTCACCCTCCTCCCTACATGAGCAACATTATCCTTCACTGCTGATACGTTGCGAAGGAACCTCACGTCTGTTGGCCCAAACAAAACTTGATAACCAGTGTCCACCGCATTGGTCACTGAGAAGAGGTTTTTCTTCATGCCCGGCACGTGATACACACTCCTTAACTTGAGTGGCCGCTGATCACTACTCAAAGACACGACCCCCTCTTTCTCTACTGCATAAATAGTATTATCAGTAGTGATAATAGCTTCATTACTTGAGTATGCTTGATGGAGGTGAACTTCGACTTGTCTCCGGTGAGGTGATGACCACATCCGGAGTCCACGATCCACTCGCCGTTGAAGTCCTCATCAGACAAGACACGGACACAAGTGCCCGTCATAAAAGCTCCACCCCATTCTGCTTCTTCACTTCTTGAGCAAGCTTCCTCCTTTCCCGCAGCATGCCCAGGCTGCAGTTTGACCTTGCAGTCCCTCTTGAAGTGCCCTCGCTGATGACACCGGTAGCACTTCAAATTCTTCTTCCAGTCCTTAGGAGCATTGCTCCTATCCGACTGATATGAAGTTGAAGTCTCATTCTCACCAGCGACCTGCACCTTCTTCTTCTTCTTCCCTTCCCGTCCTTTCTTCTTTCCTGAGAAGAGAGCTTCGCTGCCTTCCTGATTAAGGTTCACTCCAGCCATCTACCTTGCCAAGCTCTCCTGCGATGCAAACAGATTCTCCAGCTCCAGCAAAGACGGCTGAGTAGCCCACCCTTGAACAGATGTCACAAAGGCCACATACTCCTTCCGCAAGCCGTGGATTATGTGTCTTTTCATCTTTGCCTCAGAGATAGGCTCATCAGGATCCAGTGCTGACAGCTCAGCACACAAGATCTTCATCTTTAAGAAGTACTTCGAGATGGAAAGGTCTCCCTGAGTTGCCCTGGCCAACTCATTCTCCAGAAACTGAAGCCGTGCCACATTCTTCCTATTGAACAACTCATCAATGGTTGTCCAAATATCAGCAGCCGACTCACATCCAACGATGTTGAAAGATATAGTACCTAAACACCTAGAGGGGGGGGGGGGTGAATAGGTGACCAAATTCTTTTTAACTTTTTATGGCAGCAATCAGTTTCTAACACAGATTTATATCTACTTTTGCACAGCAATCACACAGCATTCACAGCAAACCACAATCACAGCAGACACAGAGTTTTATAGTGGTTCCCCAAGCTTTGGGTACATCCACTTTCCCCCTTCGCCTATCTAGCAGTGTACTAGACTCGGCCAAACTTTTCCACTAACTCAGAACCAAAAACTGGTTCCTACACCTCAGGCCCAAGGCCCTACAACTCAGCTTTTCCACAAAGCCTACACTCAGCCACAAAGGCCTACACTCAGCCACAAAGGCCTACACTCAGCCACCAAGGCCTACACTCAGCCACCAAGGCCTACACTCAGCCACCAAGGCCTACACTCAGAGATTTAACTCTCCTACCCTCAGCCTTTATAATTGCAGGCTTACAATCTCAGATCCCTAAGGATCCTACAAGTTATAATGAATACAAAAATGTGATTCAACAACTCAGAGACAAGAGAGAGAAGAGTTGTGAGTTTCTTGATGAGTTCTTGGAAGAACTCAGCTGGACTCAATCTGACTTAGCTTTCTTCAAAGCTTCTTGAAAGTAGAACTCAATAAGATTGACTCCTTCTGCAGTTGATCCTTGATCTCTGCTACTTAAGGTTCAGAGTAGATCTGCACCCTTCTTCTCAGTCTGGTTCCAACAACTGATTTCTTGGATGGAGCTCTCTCTCTCCAACTTCTTAGATCTTCACTTGAAAGCTAGATCTTCTTTGTATTACTTGTCTGAACAGCCACTTAATCTGTCTTAACCACACTTTCTGTAGACTGTGTAAGCCTATTTATAGGCCTTCTTCATGGTAACAGGCTGGTCCGGTTCATAACTGAATTCTGACAACTCTGACAGGTGCTGTAGACCGGCTGGAATGGCAGCTGTCAAGTCATCCAGTCAGTTCTTGAAAAATCTCTAACTGTCTGAAAGTGTCGAGACTTTCTGTCTTTAAGTGTCGACACTTATAGACCAAGTGTCGACACAAGTTGTCTAAGTGTCGACACTAGTCTACAAGGTGTCGACACAGCTCCTTGTGTTGTCGATTCTATGTCTCGACACTGCTTCTTCTTCATGTGTCGACACTGATAATGTGTGTCGACACTGATAATGTGTGTCGACACAAGTCCTTGTACTTCAGTATTTTGCTGAATTCTTCTAAGTGTCGACACATCTCCTTTGTGTCGACACATCTTCAGGTGTTGAATCTGTTAAGTGTCGACACAGCTTCTTGGTGTCGACACATGTCTTCAGTGTTGATACTTGTTGAGTGTCGACACATTGTTCTGGGTGTCGACACTTTCTTCTTCTGTCGAGACTCTGGCTGAGTGTCGACACATTCCCTTAGTATCGACACTTGTACTTAGAATATTCTTGAACTTTGCTGATCTTAGCTAAGTGTCGACACAGCTCCTTGTGTCGACACTTTCTTCAAGTGTTGAGTCTTCAGCTGTGTGTCGACACATTGTTCTGGGTGTCGACACTTGTACTTAGTTTCTGCTAGCTTTTGCTGAGTGTCGACACAGCCTCCAAGTGTCGACACTTTCTGATGTAGACACATCTTCACTGGGTGTCGACACAACTGTTAAGTGTCGACACTGCTTCACTGCACTTTCTTCAATGAGTGTCGACACAGCTCCTTGTGTCGACACTTTCTGTCTGGTGTCGACTCAGCATCCCTGGTGTCGACACAAATACTCCAAGTGTCAACACTGCTTGCCTGGGTGTCGACACAAGTCTTCTTAAGTGTCGACACTTTCCCTCTGGGTGTCGACACATGGACTTAGAAACTTTTTGCTTCATTCCTGCAAATACTTAACCTGCACAAGTAACTCAAAAGCACATCAAATACATTTTGATGTATATCATTGAGTTGGGTGAGGCTTCTTCAAATCAGATACATTAGAGCCAATGTACCCAACAATCTCCCCCTATTTGGAGAAGTCATAACCCTTAGTCAATGATATACACCATTCATAATAAAATTACAAAATGATGTAAAGCAGGATACTATATAGCAGGGTAAACATAAACATGTATCAATCACACATGTATTCATAGACATCATCACAGAACAAATATGAAATAGACATAGACATCATCACAGAATAAATATGAAATAGATTTAACATATAACACATTGTTCTAATATCTGTCATATTCATTTTACAGAATGTTTTACATCAAAAAGATTTCAAAGTAATCTTTAAGAAAATTCTAATTCTATTTCTGTTCTGGCTCCTTAATCACTATTCCTTTTCCAGCTTGAACTTTGGCTTGAACATGAGCATTAGCAACTTCAGCATCAGCATGCTTCTTGCCTTTCAAGTCTTTCTTCTTAAGCTCTTCTGCTTTGATCTTTTGCCTTTCAAAATAATGGTAAGGCTTAGGAAAATACTTGCTAGGCTCCTGAGCAGTAGGAGGTAGCTTTCCCATCTTGGCCTTCCTTCTATATTGAACTATGGCCTCCTGCCTTGACTCATGTTTTCTCCATTCAGTCTCAGAAAACCACTTATTCCTGTCTTGAATGTTATCCTTGGCAGCTTTCCAGGCAGTCAAAATAATATTCCTAGAGGTAGGGCTCCACTGCTCAAAGTCTGGTCTTTGTTCAGCTTGTTCCCTAAACCTCTTCTTTGATAATCTGGTTTCTTCTTCAGCTTGCTCCTTCAAGATGGCTTCTTGTAAAGCTTCAGAGACAGGCTGAACAACTTTCTCTATTATGACATTGTCCTTACCCCCAGGTGGGCTATACATGGACTATATGTCAGCATGGATCATGTCAAAATCTGGTGGAGGATAGATCACTTGAGCTACTTCTGGTTGCTCACCTCCAAGATAGGCAGGGTTAATTCCAGATTCAGCAACATCATTGTCATCACATAGAGGAGGATAGCCAAGAGTGGCTCTGATGGAATTAGAAATCCATTTGGCATGCTCGTAGCCAGCTTTGACTAAGACCCTCTCCCCCTTTATGACTTCTCTTTCCATGTGATCCCTTAAGTCATCTTTCTGAAATCGAATTTGGGCAATTAAATAATTAACTCCATCCCTGTAGAAAGGTTTGAGCCTTTGGAGTTTGTCAGTGATGATCTTTTCAGAGTCTAGTATAGCATTCTTAACAGCAGATATGCTCTCTTGCAGTGCTTTGTTAAAATATGCTTTAGCAATAGTAGTATAAGTAGAAGGTCCAACACCTATGTTCTTTAATTCTGTGACAATTGCATTATGAGATGCTGTCAGATTGTCATTCATTCTGAGTTGATTTTCAAGTACATATCCTTGCTTCAGGGCTATGTCATCTACTTGTGCTTTTATCTTCTCCTGGTGTGTAGCCAAGTACACCACTGCATTTCCACCCTTGTGGAAACATTCAGTCATCTCTTTCTTGTTAAGATTCATCTCAAATCTTATGGATTTAATATCCTGGGCCAGATCAAATTGCAATGATTTCTGCCCTTCATCCACATACTTCTCAATTGCCTGCCTGTGCTCATCCAGCTTGATCTGCATAGCAACCATCAATGCACTATAATCAATTGATGGTGCTGGCTGAACTATAGGCTGTGGTGCTATAGTTTGAAGAGCCTTCTTGTAACTTTGGCTCCTTCTTCTAAAGACCTGAAATTTCTGCTTCTTAGCCCTGGTAGCCTCCTCATCTTCAGAAGCTGAGGAGCTAGCAATTTCAACTCTCTCCTTAGGGCTTGGGGGCCTCTCAGTCTGCATATCTGGTGCCTTCTCAGTCTTTTTCCTGGCAAGATCTTCATGAATTTGCACTTGCTCCCCCTCAATTGGAGCATTCTCTTTTTCAGCAGCAGCAGTGTCCTTGTCAAAGTCTTGTTGATCCAGATTTAGGAATAAATCTTCCATTGTAAATTCTTGAGGTGAATGAGCTGGAGAAAGTCTTGGCTCTTCAACCACTGGATCAGATACAAACTGAGCTGCAGCAGATGTGTCTTCCATGACAACATCTGGAACTTGTCTAGCAGTCTGTGGTTGCTGATAAACATCAGACAAATCAGTATCTTCTATAGGAAAAACCAAAGCATTAAGCTCAGTAATTACCTCTAGAATTGTAGTTGTAGCTTGCTCACTTTCAAGAGGAGTGGGCTCTTCTACAACTAGTGGCTCCCCCTGGATGTGATCCTTGTGTATGGGGCTAGCTTGAGGTAGCTCCCCCTGGATTTCAGCACCTACTTGTTGTGCTGGAGACTTCACAGCAGGTCCTTCCTCATTCTCATCTGGTGTGAAGACAACTTGTTCTTCACTGTCTGAGCTGCTAGTGGACTCTTGAGCCACTGGTGCAGTTTTCCTTTTCTTCCTTTGAGGTGATACTTTTTCAGGAGCAATCTTCTCAGGGGTTGGCATCTCCTTAGTCAACACCCTGTCCCATCTGGAAAATATCCTCATATCCATCTTTCTCATATGATTTATTTTACTTCCAGCAGCCTGACCCATAACTTCAGGTATAACACCAGCAAGGTAAAGACTTATGATCCTGCCCAAGTTGGGCTTCTTTAGGCTTTCTTTAATTTTCTCAAATATCACAACAGACCAATCTGTCTTCAATGTAAAGATTATCCTTGTCATAATGTTGAACATATGGGCTGATATCCTATCATGCCCTCCTGGCTTACTTAAGATGACCTTGCCAACAATTTCTGATAGGAATTTTCCTTGACTATTGAAAACTGAGCCAATTTTCATCATAGTATCCAGTCCACACCATGCTAATGCATCTCTGGACCTGGAAGCTGTAACCTCTTCTTCTTCCTTAGTTCTTGGCAACAGAAGTACCTTCCTCAGACTTTTAGGTGAAACCTTCACCTTCTCACCATGAACCCTGGACTTGATCTTGTATCCAGATTCGTCCACTTCAGCTCCATTGAGGAATTCCAGTACCTCTTTCTTCCATATTTTAGTAGGTTCTGAAACAAGATATTCTAACCCTGAATCTGCGACTAGGGTTACTACTGTCTTGATTTCTTGGTCGGCATCATCAAACGCATTGCGCATCAGCTCGTATCCTTCGTTGACATTCTCCTCAAGCTTTGGCGCCATTAGGGTTTGTAGAATTTGTCTTGAGAGAAGAGAGGTGTCGACACAGTAGTTTGGTCTCGAAACTTTTGAAAGCGTGTCGACAGACAAAGGCAAAATCCTATTTATACCTTTCTAGGTTTGAAGATGAAAAGGCGGGCAACTAACTCAAATTGTGTCGACACTGGCAATAAGTGTCGACACTGACTTATAATGTCTCGACACATATGTGTCGACACAAGTTTAGTCAACAGATTATATGTGTCGACACTTGTTTATGTGTCGACACCACTCAACTCGACAAATAGTCGAGACTTTACTTATAGAATTCTGAGTAAAACTTAAGTGTCGACACCACTTTGGATGTGTCGACACCTACTTGACATGTGTCGACACTAATATTCTGAAGTGTCGACACCAACTTCCTAGATGTGTCGACACCTTTTTCCTGAAGTGTCGACACCTACTTTCTGTGTCGACACAGAAATCTCTATGTGTCGACACCTTTTTACTTAGCCATTTCCAATTCTGTAAACTTACTCTAAGTTTATCATTCCTAGTTCAATTTTAAATCTATTGAACTTAGCTTCTTCTAGGGGCTTAGTATACATATCAGCTAATTGATTATCAGTTTTAACATATTCCAATAAAATATCTTCTCTTTCTACATGCTCCCTAAGAAAATGATATTTAATTTCAATATGTTTAGTTCTACTATGGGATACAGGATTATTGGCTATTGAAATAGCACTAGTAGAATCACAAAAGAGTGGAGTTCTACTTACCTAAATTCCATAGTCCTCAAGCTGATGTTGTATCCACAGAAGTTGAGCACAACAACTTCCAGCAGCCACATATTCTGATTCTGCAGTGGAGATAGCCACACTTGTTTGCTTTTTGCTACTCCATGAAATTAGTCTCCCACCTAGGAATTGACAGGTTCCAGTAGTGCTTTTTCTATCTTCTTTGCATCCTGCAAAGTCTGCATCTGAATAACCTGTTAGATCAAAATCCCCATTCCTAGGGTACCAGAGGCCTAGATAAGGAGTGCCCTTTAGATATCTCAATATCCTTTTGACTGCTGTCAAATGAGACTCTTTAGGGCAGGCTTGATACCTTGCACAGACACATGTAGCATACATGATATCTGGTCTACTAGCAGTCAAGTATAATAGGGAGCCAACTATCCCTCTATACAAGGTTTCATCTACAGGTTTCCCTACATCATCCTTGCTAAGAGACATACTTGACCCCATAGGAGTCTTCATGGTACTGGATGAATCCATACCATACTTCCTTATGAGTTCTAGGGTGAACTTGGACTGGCAAATGGATAAACCATTCTCAGTCTGTCTTACTTGGAGACCTAAGAAGAACTTTAGCTCTCCCATACTACTCATCTCAAATTGACTTTGCATGAGGGTTAAAATAAAATATAGTAGTCCAATACTTAGAGCGTAGTCTCCCTACGGATAGTATTGTGGATGGATGTAAGTGCGGCGTTGGCCGTCACTAGTTGAGTTAATGTTGAATTGAGGTATAGGTGGATGGTTGGGCTGTGTCCTCGTGCTTACTTCTAACGCCCCTTCCATACCACGGTGATGTGGAATTTGCATGTGGTGTGAGTCGACACGCGGTGTTGTAATCTTGGGTTAAGGATAGTGTAGCAGGTCTACTGGCTCGCCGATCGTCATAGCAACATGAGTTGACAGTTAGACTTTGGGTGGTTGGGATGTGTCCTCGGTGTTCACGTCCCGAGGCCCCTTCTGTTCCAAGTGAACGGTTGGGCTGTGTCCTCGTGCTTTCTTCCGAGGGCCCTTCCGGGTCACACCAGGCCAGTTTGGGCTGTGTTCTCGGTGCACATCTACCCGAGACCTCACTGGGCCATAGTACGTATGGGCTCCGCTGTTGTGTTCTTAGCATTGAGGCGTACGGAGGCCTAGGTGAAGTAGTGTGGATACCCGCCTAGTAGTAGAGATGCCCGCTTTACTGTCACCGCCTGGCCACGGTGGTTGGTGCCTGAGAGGTTAGCTACCTGCTCGAATAGTGGGAACTACTATCTATGTTGACATAGCATTTGCATGGTGTGATCATGGGTGAGTTATTGCATAGCATACATATCATTTCATAACATACCACAACACAATCCTCATCGTATAAGTTTGTATGGGCACTCCTATACGATGAGTTACTTTATGTAAACCGATCCTTAACTTATAAGTTTGTATGGGCATTCTTATAAGCTAAGTTACTTCCCTGCTGTAGTTACTTGTACTTGTTGATTTACTAATTGCTCAAGTAGAACTGCTAGATTATAATATTATTATTCAAGTAGAACTGCTAGCTTATAATATTGTTATTCATGTACTATTACCACATGCTTGTACCTGCTTTACTACTTGTATATATATTACCCTTTTTCCTTTCTCCGCCCGGTGCCGAGGAGTAGCCGGGGGAGCGGATGTGAAGCCACTTAGTCTTTCGACTAACGGTTGCTACGTATTACTTTTTAGGAGGTCACCCCGCAGGTAGAGCAGCCGCAGAATTTGCACCAGGACAGCCAGTACAGGACGACAGGGCCTGAAGTGATGGTACCGTCGCTACCGTCGGTACGGATGTGAGTGTTGTGAGATTTTGATGTAGCCCGTTTGGGAATTTTTATAGCTATACTCTGATATTGTAGAAGCATGTTTTGTCTTCTCTATTTGTTGTACTATTTGGACAGTATTACTTGGTGTGGATTTGACTTCTTCTTGTTTATATTTTGGTTGGGTTGGCATGTTTATATTGATATTGGTTGTAGCCAGCGAAATAGGCGTCTTGTGGTACAGGTTAGCCCGTGTGCTAATGCTACCGCAAGGCGGCTGTTCCGGGCATAAGACCCCCTTCGTGCCATGTTTTGGGATCCGGGAGGGGGGGGGGGTCTTACAAATGGTATCAGTTTGCCACGACCATCAACTAAAGAAGTCATTCAACAATGGTTCCACCCCCGTTCGATTAGTCAGTTTGCGGACAAACTGACTTAGCAGAAGCAGTTGTGTGCCCATATGTAATTCACACTAAGTTGTCCAACTTTGACCTCAGGATTAGCCAATCTGACCATACATTTATGTGTTACGTGTAGATTCCAGTTCATGTTGAGCCGATGGGGGGTACTCCTGCCCCTTCCATACCTACTCAGTTTCAACAATCCGAGTTGGGGCAGATGCTCACCGCCATACTGGATGACTTTAGGGCGCAGGAGTCTCAGGTTCAACAATAGGCTCTGGGCTCTAACTGGCTGAGCACCTTTCGGGCTCTCTCCCCTCCTGCCTACCTCGGGACGGAGTGAGTCATATGCACGGAGGAATGGCATGAAACGGTTCAAGAGCTATTGGCGGGGATCCGTTGCCCGGCCAACATGGCTGTATCGTTGGCGGTGTCCGTCTTGGATCTACATGCTAAGAGGTGGTGGAAGTCACTCATGGGCTCCACATTCTAAGGACGAGTGTATACCGAGATAAGTTTGAGCGAGTTCTTGGGTGTCTTCTTGGAGCACTTCATTCCTATATCGGCTCGAGACGAGCTCGAGCAGAGGTTTCAACTACATAAGCAGGGATCAAAATCAGTTACAGAATACCAGCGAGAGTTCCAGCATCTCGCAAGGTTTAAGGACTCATATGACCTGGATGATAGAGGATACGCCAAGCGTTTCTACAAAGGGCTACGAGATCCCCTAAGGCAGGCCCTTTTGTTTATAGCCGACGCTAGCTTGGCAGATATTATCGACATGGTGAAGAGATTGGAGGCGGATCACTTGAGTAGTAGTAAGAGGCCTGTAGAAGATGTGATGGAAGCCGGTCCAAGCAATAGAAGGAGGCGGGACTTCAGAGGAGGAAGAGGACATCAAAGAAGTGGAGGACGTTTCCACCGAGACTTTAGAGTGGAGCATCCGGTTCCGCAGCCGCCTGCGTTGCCTCCACCACCTCAGCCTCAAAAATTTCAGCAACATGAAGGGCGTCGTGGTCTGGTGTGTTTTGAATGCAACCAGCCGGGCCACATTCGACATTTCTACACGCGGTTGTATGGGAATGTACCTCCAGCTCCCCCTCCGGCAGCTCCGCCGGGGCGTGGTTACATGCGTGGTCGAGGACGAGGACCGCGAGGAGGAAACCCCGGACCTGCTTGAGATCAAGTGTACGCGTTGGACATGGTGCAAGAACGAAATCCCCAAGATGTGATTGCAGGTATGATTTAAGTAATTATCACGTTTTTCTTTTTGTAAACTTAAAGTTGCTTGAGACATACTAGACACCTAGCAACAAGTTTTGGTTATTGGTACTTAGGCACCGTGATAGTTGGCGGGAAGACGGCCTATGCGCTGTTCGATACCAGTGCCTCGCACTCCTTTGTGTCTGAGGATTTCATTAAGGACATGGAGGGCGTACATACTTTACCGGTATTGCCCGACAAGTGCGTCTACCGGATGGCTCGGAGATGATTGCAACCACTAAGTGCGAGTTCGAGATATTTATTGAAGGAAAGGCCTTTGATACACCTGCCACGGTCTTGAGAATGCCGGAGTTTGACATCATTTTGGGCATGGCGTGGTTGGACTGGCACTTTGCAAGGATTGACTGTGCAGAGAAACGAATCTAGTGGAGACATGGGGACTCCGATGTCATCTTCCAAGGTATTAGCTTCGCACCTCGCATGTTGTTATCTTCAGTTCAGACAGTAAAAGCACATATGAAGGGGGATGAAGTCTTCATGATCTTGTTCGAGTTGAAGGAGATAGCAATGGATATAAAAGATGTACGGGTAGTGCGGGACTTCCCCGAGGTATTTCCTGAGAAACTGCCAGGATTACCCCCGCATAGAGAGGTTGACTTCCAGATTAATCTAGTACCGGGTGCCAAGTCGGTATCCAAGGCCCCTTACCGAATGGCCCCGAAGGAACTCGCAGAGTTTAGAGTTCAACTCCAAGAACTGGTGGAGTCAGAGTTCGTTTGCCACAGTTCGTCACCATGGGGAGCCCCTGTATTGTTCATGAAGAAGAAGGATGGAACCCTGCGTTTGTGCATAGACTATTGAGAACTCAATCGGCTGACGGTGCGAAACACTTACCCGCTACCTCGGATCGACGAGTTGTTCGATTAACTAGTGGGAGCGCATTGGTTTTCTAAGCTGGACTTGCGCTCAGGGTATTATCAGTTGAGAATACAAGAAGGTGACATCCATAAAATGGCCTTTAGTTCAAGATATGGACTGTACGAGTTCACGGTAATGCCGTTTGGGCTCACAAATTCCCCTTCGGCCTTCATGATCCTAATGAACAAGGTGTTTGAACCTTATTTGGATGTCTTCGTCATTGTTTTCATCGACGACATCTTGGTCTACTCAAAGATGGAGGAGGAGCATTTTGCGCACTTGACATTGGTTTTAAATTAATTAAAAGAGCACGCCTTGTTCGCCAAGTTCAGCAAATGGGAATTCTAGCTTAAATAGGTTGCTTTCTTGGGGCATGTGATCAGTGAAGCAGGACTAGCGGTGGATCCGGCCAAGGTGCGTGCCATGAAGGAGTGGTCGCCCTTGAAGTCGGCGGCCGATGTGAGGAGTTTCCTTGGACTTGCCGGGTTCTACCGCAAATTCGTAAAAGGATTTTCAAAGATTGCTCTTTCTCTTACTTCTTTGATGAAGAAAGGTGTGCCATTTGAGTGGACACCCCAATGTGAAGCGGCGTTCCAAGAACTGAAGAATAGACTTACCTCCGGCCCCATCCTTGCACTTCCGTCTGGGAAGGAAGGATTTCAAGTTTACACTGACGCATCATATCAGGGGATGGGAGCGGTATTGATGCAGCACGGACACGTGATTGCTTATGCTTCAAGACAATTGAAACATGAAATCAATTACCCAGTTCACGATTTGGAGCTTGGAGTAGTGGTGTTTGCCTTGAAGGTATGGAAGCATTATCTATACGGAGTCCACTGTGAGATCTTTTCAGATCACAAAAACTTGAAGTACGTTCATACTCAGAAGGAGTTGAACTTGAGACAACGACGGTGGTTAGAATTTCTATGCGACTATGAGTTCACCATGAAGTACCACCCCTGAAAGGCGAACTCGGTGGCTGATGCATTGAGTAGAGAGGTACCAGGTTCTAGCCCAGAGTCTCGGTTGATGGGTATGGAGTTGGTTCGGATGATTGAGGAGATGGATATTACGTTGATGTTTAAGGCTCCTTCGACAGAGTATACGGAGTACTTGGCAAGCATGAGCATAGTTTGTGATATCCGGGACCGAATCAGAGTGGAGCAAGGAATGGATGCGGCTCTGGCCCCGGCAATCAAGTCAATCAAAGATGGGACTACGGATGAGTATACTCTAAAAGTCGGCCTCGTTTTTTTTTGCGGCCGGCTCTACATTCCCAAAGGCAGTAAAATCCGGGAGGATATCTTGAGAGATGCTCATTTCTCTCAATATTTAGTGCACCCGGGTATTGCTAAGATGTAGGCCGGCTTACGGAAGACCATGTGTTGGCCGGGAATGAAAAAGAATGTCTGATATTTTGTGACACATTGCGAAGCTTGTCAAAGGGTGAAGGCGGAATGCAAGAGTCCCGATGGTTTGCTACAGTCGTTGCCCATCCCTGAGTGGAAGTTTGAGGATATTTCCATGGACTTTGTCCATGGGTTATCTCGCTCACGCTCAGGAAATGATTCAGTGTGGGTGATCGTTGATCGCCTGAAGAAAGTAGCCCGGGTTATCCCAATGAAGAAAGAAGCTCATGTGGATGTCTTAGTATGCCTCTTTATGGAGCAATTCATAAGGTATCATGGCGTACCTAAGACGATCGTGTCTGATCGTGATGGTCGGTTCACCTCCAAGGAGTGGAAAGCGGTACAGGCGTATTTGGGCACGCGCCTCACCTTCAGCACCGCGTTTCATCCTCAGACGGACGGGCAATCTGAAAGGACCATCCGGACGTTGGAAGATTTGTTGAGATTATGTGTGTTGGATAGAGGAGAGCCGTGGGAAAGACTCTTACCATTGGTAGAATTCTCCTACAACAACAGCCATCAGGCTAGTATCGGCATGGCTCCTCATGAAGCTCTTTATGGAAGAAGGTGTAGAACCCCCTTGTCTTGGGTGCAAGATGAAGACCCGAAGGCTTTGGGTGTTGAATATATTGATGATATCGATGCGGCGATTAGACTTGTTGGAGCATGCATTCCACGCTTCCTAGTTTGCTAATAATAAATCTTGTTTGTATTTGATATTTGGATGTTATTGGTGTTCAGGTAACACAGGTTAATATCTCATATCTTTTTGATGATGAATCAGATCAGAATTGAGCTCGAGAGATATCGCCCGGTGATAGTGGGTATCGCCAATAGGCGATAACGCCACTCGACACTCGACACTCGACCCAACGATATCGCTAGGCGATAGTAGGTATTGCCACAGGCGATAGCGCCACTCGACGCATTTCCGCTCGATGCTCGACAAAGTCGTGGCTACCGTTATTTTGCTATCACCAGATGGCGATATCCAGTATCGTGTGGCGATAGTGCACGATTCAGCGCTCAACGTTTGTACGATACGAAAAGGAGGAGTTCGTGGGACACGTGGCAGCGGTTACCGCTATCGCTAGATGGAGATACCAAGTATCGCCCGACGATAGCGTCAGAATATAAAAGTCTCTCATTTTTTTGAGAAAGTTACGAATTTCATTACCTGGAGTGCACTTAACTTCATAGACAATCCAGAGAGCTCCAGAACTTAGAGATACTCCATACTCCTAAGAAGGCCAAATAACACGGAAGATTGATGGAACGTACGAAGCATTCAAAGCATCTCTTGCAAGGATTCACCGACATATTCAGCGCTTTGTTTGAAGAGAGTGTCTAGCCTAAAGTGCTCAATTTGTTTTTGTTATTTTTCATTTATTCTCTCATTGCAATCTGAAGGGAAATTGCCGCCTTGTGCGTGGCGTCTAGGTCCTTGTGTGGCTTAGGGGAAAATCGCCGCCTTGTTAGTGGCGTCCAAGTCCTTATGTGGCTTAGGGAGATATCATTGCCTTGTGTGCATCGTCTAGATTAGGGTTAGATCTAGGGGGAGGCTAATAGCAAGATCTTGGGAGAGATATGCTTTAGCCTGCCGGTTCTTGGTAGAAGAATCGGCGAATACACTAGCAAATTATTTATTTCATGAGCCTTTGTCTCTAGCTCTATAGAGACACATTGTATTCACTTTAACTCTTTTGAAATATATCATTATTGTTTCTAGATTGTGTCCATTTTCTCTCTTCTATTATTTTGTGGTTATTCATTTTGTAAAGGTTGCTCGAATTGTTTAAGAAAATTTAGAAGAACCCTTATTCACCCCCCCTCTAAGGGCGCCGTAAGATCCAACACTTGGTATCAGAGCCATGTTACTCCTAAAACGGTTTCACCACCAGGAGTAATGGCACAAAACACACATGCATTTTTTGAGGGGCAAGGTATTAGTATACCTCCCTTATTCACGGGCACTGACTACAATTATTGGAAAGCTCGAATGCGATTCTTTCTAAAAGCACTAGATATCGATGTTTGGGGCATGGTAGAAACAGGCTACACTGCTCCTATAACTGTTGTAGGAAGTGTCTCTATGGAGAAACCCAAGGACAAATGGGACGAAGCTGATAAGCTTCGTTGTAAAAATAACGCTTAGGCAATGAACCCTTTATTCTGTACGTTAGATAGGACTAAATTTAACCGTTTTTGTGCATGTGATACTGCATATGATATTTGGAATCTTCTTGAAGTTACTCATGAAGGTACATCGTAGGTAAAGGACTCGAAGCTTTTCAACTAAAATCGGAGTTCGAGAAGTTCAAAATGGAGGTTGATGAAGATATAAACTCAATATACATGAGTTTTAGCAAGATAGTAAACGACTCAAGGATTCTAGGGAAAAATTTCTCAAATGGAGATTTGGTGAGGAAAATACTTAGATCGCTTCCCCCAAAGTTTAATCCTAAAGTGACTGCCATCTCGGAGTCACACGATCTAAAGTCTCTCCAAATTTAGAATCTCATAGGAAACTTGAAAACTCATGAAGTAGAGTTGAGGATTCAACAACAAGAATATAGCTTGGAGCCAAGAAAGAAAGCTTTGGCGTTGAAGTCCAAGAAGGAGAAAGGAAAGCCAGTCTGATGAAAGTGATGATGAAGATGAAGAGAGTTTGTTTGTTAAGAAGTTCAGGAGGTTTATGAGAAATCCTGAAAGAAGAAATTCTTTCAAGAGATTTTTCAAGAACATAGAATATGGGAATAGGAATGGAAAATCCCAAGCTGAAGAAGAGGATGATGAAGATAGACCACCACCCGAATGCTATCATTGCAGGAAGATTGGTCACATAAAAAGCAAGTGCCCAAAGTATCTGAAAGAGATGAAGGAGAAGAGGCACGGAAAGAAAGATATGAAGAAGGTTCTAAAGGCTGAAACATGTGATGAAGCCACTTCTGAGGAGTTGAGCAGATCAGGGTCAGAACCTGAAGAGGAGGCCAACATGTGCTTGATGAGAAAGAGCGTTTCATCTTATGATGAAGGAAGCAGTGTCCAGAGCGACATTGAGGTAACTCCTGAAACCTTTGATGATTTATATTCAGAATGTTTGAGTAACTGTGAGTATTTGGATAAAAAATTGCATGAAATTAAGTTGATCAAATCTGAAAATAAAGTTTTAATTAAAAAAAAAAACTGAAAAATGAAGTAAAAGTTCTTGAAAAAGAGAAAGCATCTTGTCAAGAGGATTGTCCCTCTTTGACAAAGATAGTGGAACTTGAGAAAGATCTCTCTAAGACTCAGACTCGGGTTGAAACTCTTACAAAAGAGAAAGAGGCCTTAGAGAGATCTCTAAAATTCTCTCAATCTCAAGTGAAAGGCAACAAGAAGTCCTTTGTTAATCGTTGCGGCACCATAGTTGTCGAAAATAATGTATTAAGGGGACAAGTCCGAAATTTAGAAATGGCCACTAACTAATTTGTAGTGGGCCAAAAATCTCTAAATATGATTTTGGGAAACCAGTACTATGGTTCTGGAAAATTCGGACTTAGATACTCTCCAGAGCACTATCGCCCAGCGACATCAACTGTCGCCGGCGATAAGAAAAATTCCAGAAAATTTAATTTTCAAGATAAAAACAATAAATCACATGTCCCTGTAGCTTTCAGCAAAGGGTCAAAATTTATTTTGAAAAACCAGTTGACTTCTTTCATCAAGTGTGCCAAATGTTATAAGTTTGGTCACATAACACATACTTATAAGAAGACGGGATACTGTTTAGTCAAATAAATCTGGGAGCCTAAGGCTTCCACCTATTCTATGGGAGGAACCACTTGGGTAGCCGGATCTTTACTCTCATCCTCTTTCTAGGTGTGTTGCCAGGATAAGGACAAAGATGACGTGTGGTACTTGGACTCAGGGTGTTCCAAGTACATGACGGGCGATAAATCAAAGTTCCTTAGCCTGGAGATGAAGAAAGGAGGAGTTGTTACTTTTGGCGACAATGGAAAGGGGAAAATCATCGGCATTGGAGTAGTAGGTAACAAATCATTTTCTATCTCAAATGTTTTATATGTTAAAGGTTTGAAGCATAATCTAATGTCAATAAGTCAACTATGTGATATTGGCTTAAATGTCATGTTTGATTCATCTTCAAACCTATGCAAAATTATTAACTCTAAAACAAATGATATTGTTATTACTGCTCCTAAATTTCAAAATGTTTACATGGTTAGGTTTAATGATTTATCACATTCTTCGTTAAAATGTTTTATTTCTAAAAATGAGGAATTAGATTTGTGCCATAGATGTCTTGGACATTATAGTTCAAATCTTATCATAAAATTGTCCCAAAATAAACTTGTTAAAGGTTTACCTTCTATGCATGGAAATTTATCTTCTTTATGCTCACCATATCAAAAAGGAAAATTTACAAAGTCTTCTTTGAAAGAACTAGTGCCTAAACACCTAGAGGGGGGGGGGGGGGGTGAATAGGTGCACTTAATCTTTTTTAACTTTAAAGGCAGAAACACTGAATTATTAGACCTGTTTATGCAATTCTCTACAGCAATTCAGCACAGATAACACAACAATTACAGAATTAATCACACACAGAGTACACACAGATTTTTATAGCGGTTCCCCAAGGTCTGGGTACATCCACTTTCCCCCTTCGCCTATCTAGTAGTGTACTAGATTCGTCCTAACTTCTCCACTACTTCTCAGATCCTTAGATCTTACAACTCAGAATCCCAAACAGGTTCCTACAACTCAGAGTGATCCTACTCCTACAACTCAGGCACAAGATCCCTACCACTCAGTCTTCACCAAGACTTACACTCAGAGAACAAAGTCTCCTACAACTCAGGCACTAGGCCCTACCTCAGTCTTCACCAAGACCTACACTCAGAGCACACTGTCTCCTACACTCAGCCTTTATAATATAGGCTTACAGCTCAGATCCCTTAGGATCCTACAGAAAATAAAGTTTACAAAGTATATAACCACAACTTTGAAAGAGAGAGATGAGTTGACTGGTTTCTTGATGAGTTCTTGGAAGAACTTGGCTGAGATCAACCTCCCTTGGCTTTCTTCAAAGCTTCTTGAATTAGAACACAGTAGGGTTGTATCTCTATGCAGATGATCTTCAATCAACTGCTATCTTGAGATTCTGATTTCAATCTGAATCTTCCTTCTCAGCCTGGTTCAACAGCTGGTCTTCTTAGAAGGAGCTCTCTCTCTCCAACTTCTTAGATCTTCTCTTGAAGGTCTTCTCCTTGTTGTGTTGTCTTTCAATTCATTAATTGATTACTTCTGTTGAAGGAGAAAGGTCTTTAAATAAGCTTTCTCCATGGTGACCGACTGATCCGGTTTCTAACAACTTTCTGACGGCTTTGACAGTTGCAGTTGACCGGTTGAAATGGGCAGCTGTCAAGTCATCCAGTCACTTCTTGAAATCTCTGTCACTATCTGAAAGTGTCGAGACAGATAGTCTTTATGTGTCGACACAAATAGACTAAGTGTCGACACAAGTAGACTAAGTGTCGACACTAGCCTTCATGGTGTCGACCCAACTCCTTGTGTTGATGTAACATCTTCTCGACACTGCTTCTTCAGAATTTGTCGACACTGATCTTGTGTGTCGACACAAATCTTCTGTTTGAATGTGTCGACACTGGTTTTGTGTGTCGACACAAATACTTCTTCAACAATTAGTTGATTTCTGCTGTGTGTCGACACAACTCCTTTGTGTCGACACATCTTGTTGTGTTGAGACTTTGCTAAGTGTCGACACATCTCCTTTTTGTCGACACATTCCTTCATGTGTTGAAACTTTGCTGAGTGTCGACACATCTCCTTTATGTCGACACTTGTACTTAAACTTTGTTGAAGTTTGATGACTGTCGACATAGCCTCCTGGTGTCGACATTTTTGATGTCGACAAAGTTTCTCTGGGTGTCGACACTGCCTCTAAGTGTCGACACATATAGTGTTGACAATTCTTCACTGTGTGTCGACACAACCTGTATGTGTCGACACTTTCCTTCTGGTGTCGACTCTGCCTTCCTGGTGTCGACACAATTATTCCAAGTGTCGACAGAGCTTCTCTAGGTGTCTACACAAGCCTTCTTAAGTGTCGACACTTTTCTTCTGGGTTTCGACACATGGACTTAGAAACTTTTATGCTTTCCCTGCAATTACTTAACCTGCACACATAAACTCAAAGCACATCAAATACATCTTGATGTATATCATTGAGTAGGGTGAGGCTTCTTCAAATCAGGTACATATATTCCAATGTACCCAATAATCTCCCCCTATTTGGAGAAGTCATAACCTTTAGTCAATGATATACACCATACATAACAAATTCTCAGTATGATGTAAAACAGTATTATTTGACATGGAAAATATTAAACATGTATAAACAGAACATGTATAATCAATTATCTCATAATAACAATGTAATAGATTGAATCATGAAATATTGTTTAAACAACTTCCAGCATTTTCATTAATCAAAAGTTTACATAGAGTTTAATATAGATGATTACAAATTGTAAACTTAAGAAAATTTCTATCATATGGCTTCACTGGCTCCTTGATAACAATCCCCTTTCCAGATTGAATCTTTGCTTGAACAGGAGCTTCAATGTCATCAGCAGGCTTCTTCCCTTTAAGATCTGCCTTTTTCTGCTCTTCAGCCTTTATCTTCTGCCTTTCAAAATAATGATAAGGCTTAGGGAAATACTTACTAGGCTCCTGTGCATTAGGAGGTAGCTTTCCCAACTTAGCCTTCCTTCTATATTGTACTATGGCCTCTTGCCTATTCTCATGTTTTATCCACTCCTGTTCAAAATACCATTTGCCTCTATCTAGGATATTGTCCTTAGCAGCCTTCCAAGCAGTCAATATGATATTCCTGGATGTGGGGCTCCATTGTTCAAAATCTGGCCTTAATTCCGCTTGTTCTCTGAACCTCTTCTTAGATAATTGGGCCTCTTATTCTTTTAGAACTGCCTCTTATTCTTTTAAGATTGCCTCTTACACAGGCTGTACTACTTTTTCAAGAATAACATTCTGATTACCCTCAGGAGGACTATACATAGACTGTACCTCCTGATGTATCATATCAAAATCTTCAGGAGGATATATCACTTGAGCCACTTCAGCTTGCTCTCCTCCAAAGTATGCAGGATTGATGTCAGACTCTGCCACATTATCATCATCACATAAAGGTGGATATCCCACGGTAGCTCTGATGGAGTTTGAAATCCACTTTGCATGATCAGTGTCTGTCTTGACTAAAACCCTCTCCCCCTTTATAACTTCTCTTTCTATATGATCCCTAAGATCATCTTTTGGAATCTTATTTGAACATTCAAATAGTTTACTCCATCCTTATAAAAAGGTTTGAACTTCTGAAGCTGGGCAGAAATAGCTTTCTGAGAATCTTCAATGGCAGTTTTCACAGCAGTGAGGCTCTCCTGTAATTTCATATCAAATTCTTCTTTGGTAGTTGCACTTACTACAGGCTGTGCAGTAGCTATAGTTTTTATTTCAGTGACAATGACATTATGTGAAGCAGTCAGATTATCATTCATTCTAATCTGAGTATCCAAAACATATCCTTGTTTAACTGCCATGTCATCCACTTGTGTTTTTATCTTTTCTTCATGAGTAGCCAAATAGACCACTGCATTCCCTTCTTTATGGAAACATTCAGTCATTTCCTTTTTGTTTTGATTCACTTCAAATCTTATAGATTTGATGTCTTGTGCTAGATCAAATTGCAGGGATTTATGCCCATCATCCATATACTTTCTAAAGCTTTCCTTTGCTCATCCATCTTTATCTGCAATGCCACCATCAAAGAACTATAATCAGTAGATGGGGCAGGCTGTGGAGCAATTGTCTGTAGTGCCTTCTTGTAGTTCTGGCTTCTTCTCTTAAAGACCTGGAACTTCCTTTTCTTGGCTCTAGCAGCCTCTTCATCCTCTGAAGCAGAAGTGCTAGCAATATCTACTCTATCCCGAGGACTAGGAGGTAACTCCTTCTCAGTCCTTGGTAGCTCCTCAACATCCTTTGGCTCCACAGTCTCTTATCTAGCAGTCTCCTCTACATGCTCCCCCTCAATATTGACCTTCTCCCCCTCAACAGCTGCTATTTCTCTCTCAAGATCTGTCTGTACAAGATCAGGGAACAGCTCTTCTAAAGTAAACTCATGCTGAGATTGTACAGGAGAATCTCTTATTTCTGGAGCAACTGAGTCTACTTTATCAGCAACTGATGTGTCCTCCATGACAACATCTTGTGTTTTAGGTTGTATCTGTGTTTGCTGATCAACATCAAGTAATGGTTCTGACAAAACTTCATCCTCAATTGGGAAATTTAATTGATTAACTTCAGTAATTACCTCTAGTATTGTTTGGGTAGCCCTTTCACTTTCTAGTTGGGTTGGCTCTCATCCATATGTAGAGGCTCCCCCTGGAGTGGATCCAGGTGAATAGGGCTAGCTGATGGTAGCTCCCCCAGCCTCTATACATCTTCTTATCTTGCTGGTGACTGTCCAGCATTTCTTCTCTCTTCATCATCTGAACTAAACACCACTTGCTCCTCTGAGTTACTTGAGGATTCATGTGCCACAAGGGCTGTCTCTTCTTCTTCTTCTTCTTCTTCTTCTTCTGTGGTGTTTCCTTTTCTGGAGTTGGCAACTCTTTTGTCAATACTCTATCCCACCTAGAGATAATAATCCTTACAAATCCATTCTCCTCATGTGGTTTATCTTTGAACCTGCAGCTTGGTTCATCACTTCAGGAATACTTCCTACTAGGTATAGACTCAGAATTCTTCCCAAATTGGGTTTCTTCAGGCTCTCTTTTATCTTATCAAACATGACTGCAGACCAATCAGTATTGAGTTTGAATATTATCCTTGTCATTCCAGACTGAACATGTGAGCAGAGATTCGATCATGCCCACCAGGCTTGCTCAGTATTACTTTTCCTACTATTTCAGATAGAAACTTTCCGTGTATGTTCATCCCTTTTCTATTGAAAACTGATCCAATTTTCAGATTTGAGTCTAATCCACACCATTTCAATGCTCTCTAGTCTTAGAAGCAGATACATCTTCTTCCTCTTTTGTTCTTGATAGTTGAAATACCTTTCTTAGACTTTTCTGTGTGACCTTGACTTTTTTCCCATGGAATCTGGACTTAATCTTGAGTCCAGTATCATCAAGTGAAGCTGCACTCAAGAATTCAAGGACCTCCTTCTTCCAGATCTTGATAGGTTCTGATACAAGATGCTCTAGTCCAGTATCGGCAATTAGGGTTACCACACCTTTGATTTCTGGTTCCGCGTCATCAAAGGCGTGACGCACGAGCTCATATCCTTCATTAATATTCTCTTCTAGCTTGGGCGCCATTAGGGTTTGAAGAAATTTTGAATTAGAGAAGAGAGATATCGACACACAAGTTTGGTCTCGAGACTAAGGTGAGCGAGTCGACAAACAATGGGGAAAACCTATTTATACCTTTCTAAAATTGAAGGTGAAAAGGCGCGTCAAAATACTTGAATTGTGTCGACACTGTTGAAAAGTGTCAACACTTACTTAAAATGTCTCGACAACTATGTGTCGACACAAATATAGTCGACAGAATATATGTGTCGACACTTATACATCTCAGCTCGACACTTAGTCGAGACTATACTAAACTAATTCTGTGTAAATCCTAAGTGTTGACACCACCCTGGATGTGTCGACACCTACACTGCATGTGTCGACACTAATTCTCTGAAGTGTCGACATTGACTTTCTAGATGTGTCGACACCATTTCTCTGAAATGTCGACACCACTTCTATGTGTCGGCACAGACAACTCTGTGTGTCGACACTATTTTACTTAGCCAATTTTTGTAAACTATTCTAAGTTTATCATCCCTAATTCAATTTTAAACTTATTGAATTTGGTTTCATCTAAGGGCTTAGTATACATATCAGCTAACTGATTATCTGTATTTATATACTCTAAGGAAATGTCTCCTTTTTCTACATGTTCTCTTAGAAAATGGTATTTTATTTCTATGTGCTTAGTCCTACTATGTGAGACAGGATTATTTGCAATAGAAATAGCACTAGTAGAATCAAAAATAAAGGTGTTCTACTTACTTGAATACCATAATCTTCTAGCTGGTGTTGTATCCATAGTAGTTGTGCACAGCAGCTTCCTGCAGCAACATACTCTGACTCAGTTGTGGAGATAGCCACACTGCTCTGCTTCTTGCTACTCCAAGACACCAGCCTTCCACCTAGAAATTGATAAGTTCCTGTAGTACTCTTTATATCTTCCTTGCAGCTTGCAAAATCTGCATCTGAATAACCTATCAGTTCAAAATCTCCATTCCTAGGGTACCAAAGCCTAGATAAGGTGTGCCCTTAAGATATCTCAAAATTCTTTTGACTGCTGTCAAATGAGATTCTTTAGGGCAAGCTTGGTACCTAGCACAGACACATGTAGCATACATGATATCTAGTCTACTAGTAGTCAAATATAGTAGGGAGCCAACTATCCCTCTATACAAAGTTTCATCTACAGGTTTCCCTGCATCATCTTTGCTTAGAGACATTGTTGACCCCGTAGGAGTTTTCATGGTAGTGGATGATTCCATACCATACTTCCTTATAAATTTTAGGGTGAACTTAGACTGGCATATGGATAATCCATCTTCAGTCTGTCTAACTTGGAGACCCAAGAAGAACTTAAGTTCCCCCATACTACTCATTTCAAACTGTCCTTGCATAAGTTTTGCAAACTTTCTGCAAAGACTACTTTCTGTAGACCCAAATATTATGTCATCTACATATATCTGGACTAAGATAATCTTGCCTCTGGATTCCCTAAGGAATAGAGTCTTGTCTATTTTTCCCCTTGAGAATTTGTTCTCAATGAGGAAACTAGACAGGGTTTCATACCAAGCCCTAGGGGCTTGTTTTAACCCGTACAAAGCCTTCCTCTTATATACATAATCAGGTTTAAGAGAATCTACAAAACCTGATGACTGCTCTATATAGACTTCTTCCTTCAGGTTTCCATTTAGAAAAGCTGACTTAACATCCATTTGATATACCTTAAATCCTTGATATGTTACATAGGCAAGGAACATCCTTATTGCTTCCAATCTTGCTACTGGAGCAAAGGTTTGATCAAAATCAATACCTTCTTCCTGCCTATATCATTTTGCAACTATTCTAGCTTTATTCTTTAAATAATTCCATTCTCATCCAACTTGTTCCTAAAGATCCACTTAGTTCCAATAATGTTGTGGTCCTTTGGTTTAGAAAGTAGCTCCCAGACCTTGCATCTTTTGAACTGGTTCAACTCCTCTTGCATGGCCTCAATCCAATGAGGGTCTAGGATTGCTTCTTCAAATTTCTTTGGCTCTACTTGGGATAGAAAGCTGGAGTAGAGAACTGAACTTAGATTCATGCTCCATGTTTTTACCCCTTGTCTGAGATCTCCAATAATTTGATTGGCTGGATGATCTTTTAAATGCCTATTTGTAGGAGGCAGCCTGTCTTCAGGTTGTACACCTTCATTCTCTTCATCTAGCTGCACTTCTTGATCCTCTTCAGCTTCAGGAGTATCTTGTACTCCCCCTGGACAGCAGCCACCATCTTCCACTTGCTGACTCAGAAGAACCTTCTGTTAAGGTAAGCTTCTCCATCTCTCAGTTACACCTGTAGAGCTGCAAACACTTCTAGGCAATTCATTGTTAATGAGCCTTGCTTCATCAAAAACTACATGTACTGACTCTTCTACAACCTGAGTAATCAAGTTGTAGACCCTATAAGCCTTACTGTTGTTGTTGTACCCAACAAAGATCCCCTCTTGGGATTTGGCTGCAAACTTTGTTAGATAAGACTTACCATTGTTAAGGATATATCACATGCAACCAAAGATCCTGAAATAGGATAGATTTGGTTTTCTGCCCTTCACAATCTCATAGGGGGTCTTCTTGTGGCTCTTGGTGATAGTAGCCCTATTGATTACATGTCATGCAGTATTAACTGCCTCAGCCCAGAAATATTCTAGGAGAGAAGTGTCACTCAATAGGGTTGTACCAGCCTCTATCAAGGTTCTATTTTTCCTTTCAGCAATACCATTTTGCTGAGGTGTTCTTGGTGAGGAAAATTCCTGAAAAATTCCAAACTCTTCACACAGTTTTGTCATACTTTCAGACTGAAATTCAGTACCATGGTCACTTCTGATTTTGACCACTGTACTGTTCAATTCATTCTGAATTTGTTTAACAAAACTATACAATACTTGGTGTTTCAGATTTTTGCCTTAGGAAGAACACCCAGGAATACCTTGAGTATTCATCAACTACCACAAATGTATAGACCTTCCTACCTAAGCTGTGAATTGGCATATGACCAAAAAGATCCATATGCAAGAGGTATAGACACCTCACAGCATCTTTGTTCTCAAGGCTATGAAAGGTGGATTTGGTATGCTTGCCCTTTTGACAAGCTGAGCATATCCCAACCTTTATACACTTAACCTGAGGACCATTCCTCACTAACTCTTTGCTAAAGAGTTGGACAATTGTCTTATAGTTAAGATGAGCCAGCCTCTTGTGCCATTTAACACAATGTGAGACTTTCTCATCAGCTACAAGACAAATAGGAGAAACAATGTTCTCACACATAATGTCTAGACAATACACATTTCTCTTCCTATATCCTATCAGAATGATCTTTTGATCACTTGACCTACTGATATGACAACCATCCTTGACAAATGAGATGTCATATCCTAAATCACTCAGCTGACTTGAGTAATTGTAATTAGGTTGCTGGAAATATTACCAAAGCCTTTGATGATTCCTTTTTCTGAACCACCAAAGGTAACTTTAGGACCATCCTTGATTGGTGTATAGTCCTTCAGCAATCCCCTAGTTCCAGTCATGTGCCTGGAATATCCACTTTCCAAGTACCATATAGGGCATGGCCACTTGGACTCACCTGCAAAACAGATTACTTAACCTTAGAACCCAAATAATTCTTGGGTCCTTGGTGCAAGTTAGTCTGACTTTTAACAAAACTACCTGTAGCTTTTCTAGCAGGCAGTTTGCTACTCTCTCTTGACACTTGAATTGTGCCAGCAATCTATGGCAAAGTGGCCTACCTTGCTACAACACCAACACTCAAATCTGTTGTACCTTTGTTTAGGTACAACCCTGGCTGTTTTATCTACAACAGGCTTCTTGTTGAGTACTGAGGCTTTGCCCTTAGATTTGGACTTTACTGTCCAGGCAAGTTTTGTAAACCCCAATCCAGTTTTACCCTTATGAGGTACAAACTCATCTATTAAAGGTAGAACAGATTTTGGTTTAGAAAAACTTGCTACAATATCCTTCTCCTTCTGAAGTCTAACCTCCAGATTCCTATTTTGATCATTCTTAAATGTAATAGAACCCATCTGAATAACAACAATGTTCTTCAGCCTGGCTATTTCATTTAGTTTCTGATCAAGCAACTTGTCTGAATCAGCAGCAGCCAATTTAAGACAAGCAATCTCCTTTGCCTGAGTTTTGGCCAAGGATTTGCTTCTCTTCAAGGCCTGCAACAAGTCCATATATTCATCAATTAACTGATGAATATCTCCTTCAGATTCAGACCCACCCAAATCACTTGATGTAGATGTATCTGATTCTGACTCAGTACTAGAAATTGAACTTGAAGAACAACTTAGTACCTTACTTGGTCCAAGCTGATCTTGGATTTTGTTTCCTTCAGATAAGGCCATCAGCCCTTTGCACTGATTGTCTTCATGCTCATAAATTGAGTTCATTAACTGCATGAACTCATCTTCCGCCTCTTCAGCAAACAGTCCAATATAGGATTCAGCTTCTGAATCTGTTTCTGAAGATGACTGATCAGTCAAACTCTTATCCTTCTTGGCAGCAAAGGACCTTTCCTTTTTGCCCTTGAACTGAGTATTCTTCTTGTCAGTTGACTCTTTCCTCTTTTCTAGACAGTCAGCTACTATATGTCCTTGTCTATTGCAACAATAACAAACTATCTTTGAGGATGTATTTTTACTTGGCTTGGACTTTCTTTTGTCATTACTTGATGACTTCTTATTCTAATAATAGTCATTTTTTGTCTGTGAAGTGGATGGCTTATACCTCCACTGCTTCTTCTTCAGAAACTTTTGAAACTGTCTTGTAAATGCAACAAAATCCTCATCACTTTCACTGCTGTCTGAGTTCTGGTTCTCTGAATTTTCTGAAGCAGTATCAGCAACTATTTGTGGTGGAGATGGAGACTTGCTTCTATACTTCCTAGTGGCTTCAGTCTTGAAGGCCACAGCTCTTTCCTTATGCTCCACTCTTGTAGTCTTCTCTTCCTCCTTTCTAACCATTAACTGCATTTCATAAGATAACAGTTTTCCAAACAAGGTTGGAGGAGGTATATCAGCTAATTTGGCCATTTCCCTAATGGAACAGATCTAGGTATCCCAGTCCTTAGTCAGAGATCTTAAAAACTTGTCATTTAGCTCATAGTTGCTGAATTCTCTTCTATAGGACATCAACTCATCAACAATCCTATAGAATTTCTTGTAGCATTCAGTAATTCTATCAGACTTTCCTTGTCTGAAGCTTTCATACTCTTGATTTAACAAGGACTTCCTGTCTTGTCTTACCTCTTCAGATCCCTCCATGTAAACTATTAGAGTGTCCCGCATTTCTTTTGAGGTTTTACAATGTATTAGGTTCTGAAATGTGGCATCATCAATTGCACTTATAATAATATTCTGGCCCTCTTGTCCATAGTGGCCAGAATTATTTCATCTTTAGTCATTTCTGAATAGTCTTGGGAGTTCTCTGATTTGCATCCAGAATAGATACTTTCATTGGCACATATGACCCTTCTTTGACTGTGATGTATATTCTTGGGTCAGATGCTTACATAAAGAGTCTAACCCTCTATTTCCATATGCCAAAAATTTCTTTTCTGCAGATTAGCAATTTCATGGATCCTAGCTCTTTGTGATTCTCAGTAGAACCCATTTTCTTGATTCTTGATTATTCTGATTCTGCCTACAGGATCTTTACTCAGACTGTTATGTCCTTTTTGAGGAACCTCGCTTTGATACCACTTGAAAGAACTAGTGCCTAAACACCTAGAGGGGGGGGGGGTGAATAGGTGCACTTAATCTTTTTTAACTTTAAAGGCAGAAACACTGAATTATTAGACCTGTTTATGCAATTCTCTACAGCAATTCAGCACAGATAATAAAACAATTACAGAATTAATCACACACAGAGTACACATAGATTTTTATAGTGGTTCCCCAAGGTCTGGGTACATCCACTTTCCCCCTTCGCCTATCTAGTAGTGTACTAGATTCGGCCTAACTTCTCTACTACTTCTCAGATCCTTAGATCTTACAACTCAGAACCCCAAACAGGTTCCTACAACTCAGAGTGATCCCACTCCTACAACTCAGGCACAAGAGCCCTACCACTCAGTCTTCACCAAGACTTACACTTAGAGAATAAAGTCTCCTACAACTCAGGCACTAGGCCCTACCTCAGTCTTCAACAAGACCTACACTCAGAGCACACTGTCTCCTACACTCAGCCTTTATAATATAGGCTTACAGCTCAAATCCCTTAGGATCCTACAAAAAATAAAGTTTACAAAGTATATAACCACAACTCTGAAATAGAGAGATGAATTGAGTGTTTCTTGATGAGTTCTTGGAAGAACTTGGCTGAGATCAACCTCCCTTGGCTTTCTTCAAAGCTTCTTGAATTAAAACACAGTAGGGTTGTATCTCTATGCAGATGATCTTCAATCAACTGCTGTCTTGAGATTCTGATTTCAATCTGAATCTTCCTTCTCAGCCTGGTTCAACAGCTAGTCTTCTTAGAAGGAGCTCTCTCTCTCCAACTTCTTAGATCTTTTCTTGAAGGTCTTTCTTCTTGTTGTGTTGTCTTTCAATTCATTAATTGATTACTTCTGTTGAAGGAGAAAGGTCTTAAAATAAGCTTTCTCCATGGTGACCGACTGATCCGGTTTCTAACAACTTTCTGACGGCTCTGACAGTTGCAGTTGACCGGTTGGAATGGGTGCTGTCAAGTCATCCAGTCACTTCTTGAAATCTCTGTCACTGTCTTTAGAAAAGAGAGGTGTCGACACAGAAGTTTTGGTCTCGAAACTTTGAAAGCGTGTCGACAAACAAAGACAGAACCCTATTTATACCTTTCTAATTTTGAAGATGAACAGGCGGGACAGCTAACTGAAAATGTGTCGACACTGGCTATAAGTGTCGACACTGACTTATAATGTCTCGACACACATGTGTCGACACAAG
Source organism: Platanthera guangdongensis (assembly GCA_039583875.1). Classification (NCBI taxonomy): domain Eukaryota; kingdom Viridiplantae; phylum Streptophyta; class Magnoliopsida; order Asparagales; family Orchidaceae; genus Platanthera; species Platanthera guangdongensis. Next base: position 134,254,214 of record CM077158.1, read on the forward strand.
TTTAGTCAACAGATTTTATGTGTCGACACTTGGTTATGTGTCGACACAACAAAACTCGACACATTGTCGAGACTTTACTTAGAAAAATTCTGAGTAAAACTTAAGTGTCGACACCATATTGGATGTGTCGACACCTACTTAACATGTGTCGACACTAACATTCTGAAGTGTCGACACCACATTCCTAGATGTGTCGACACCTTTTTCCTGAAGTGTCGACACCACTATTCTGTGTCGACATAGACTTGTCTATGTGTCGACACCTTTTTACTTAGTCATTTTCATATCTGTAAACTTACTCTAAGTTTATCATTCCTAGTTCAATTTTGAATCTATTGAACTTAGCTTCTTCTAGTGGCTTAGTAAACATATCAGCTACTTGTTCATTTGTTTTAACATATTCTAATAAAATATCTTCTCTTTCTACATGCTCCCTAAGAAAATGATATTTAATCTCAATATGTTTTGTCCTACTATGGGATACAGGGTTATTAGCTATTGAAATAGCACTTGTAGAATCACAGAAAAGTGGAGTTCTACTTACCTGAAATCCATAGTCCTCTAGCTGATGTTGAATCCACAGAAGTTGAGCACAGCAACTTCCTGCAGCCACATACTCTGACTCTGCTGTGGAGATAGCCACACTGGTTTGCTTCTTGCTACTCCATGAAATTAGTCTCCCACCTAGGAATTGACAGGTTCTAGTAGTGCTCTTTCTATCCTCTTTGCATCCTGCAAAGTCTGCATCTGAATAACCTGTTAGATCAAAATCTCCATTCCTAGGGTACCAGAGGCCTAGATAGGGAGTGCCCTTTAGATATCTCAATATTCTTTTGACTGCTGTCAAATGAGACTCTTTAGGGCAGGCTTGATACCTGACACAAACACATGTAGCATACATGATGTCAGGTCTACTAGCAGTCAAGTATAATAGGGAGCCAACTATCCCTCTATACAAGGTTTCATCTACAGATTTCCCTGCATCATCCTTGCTAAGAGACATACTTGACCCCATAGGAGTCTTCATGGTGCTGGATGAATCCATACCATACTTCCTTATGAGTTCTAGGGTGAACTTGGACTGACAAATGGATAAACCACTCTCAGTCTGTTTAACTTGGAGACCCAAGAAAAACTTCAGCTCTCCCATACTACTCATCTCAAACTGACCTTGCATAAGTTTTGCAAACTTTTTGCAAAGGCTGCTTTCAGTAGACCCAAATATAATGTCATATACATATATTTGGACTAGTATGACTTTGCCTCTAGATTCCCTAAGGAATAGAGTCTTATCTATTTTCCCCTTAAGAACTTGTTCTCAATGAGGAAACTAGATAGGGTTTCATACCAAGCCCTAGGGGCTTGCTTTAACCCATATAAAGCTTTCTAAGTCTATAGACAAAATGAGGTAGAGTTGGATCAACAAAACCTGAAGGCTACTCCACATAGACTTCTTCCTTAAGATTACCATTTAGGAATGCTGACTTGACATCCATCTGGTAAACCTTGAATCCTTGATATGTTGCATAGGCCAAGAACATCCTTATGGCTTCCAGTCTGGCTACTGGAGCAAAGGTTTGATCAAAGTCAATACCTTCTTCTTGCCTATATCCTTTAGCAACCAGTCTAGCCTTATTCTTAATGATGACCCCTTGTTCATCCATCTTATTTCTGTAGATCCACTTAGTTCCTATTACATTATGGTCTTTAGGTTTAGGAACTAGTTCCCAAACCTTGCACCTCTTGAACTGATTAAGCTCTTCTTGCATTGCTTCAGTCCATTGTGGATCCAGTATTGCTTCTTCAAATTTCTTAGGTTCAACTTGTGACAGAAAGCTGGAGTAGATTGCTGCATTCATGTTTCTACTCCTGGTTTGTACTCCTTGTCTTGGATCTCCAATAATCAGCTCTACTGGATGATCTCTAAGATGCCTGTGAGCTGGAGGCATCCTAACTTCTGGTTGAACCACTTCAGCATCTGCATCATGCTGTATACCTTGGATTTCTTCAGCAATTGGCACATGTAGTTCTCCCCCTGGACAACAGCTACTCTACTCTCCTTGCTGTCTTGCAGCAGGCACTTCTTCTATAGTAAGCTTGTCCATTTTCTTTGATAAACCTGTGGGGCTGCATACAGTACTAGACAACTCATTGTTAATAAGTTTAGTCTCATCAAAAACTACATGCACTGATTCTTCTACAACTTGTGTAGACAAGTTGTAGACTCTATATGCCTTACTATTATTGCTGTACCCAACAAAAATTCCCTCTTGGGACTTGGCAGCAAACTTAGTTAAGTAAGACTTCCCATTGTTAAGTATGAAGCATTTGCAACCAAAGATCCTGAAGTAGGATAGGTTTGGTTTCCTGCCTTTCACAACTTCATAGGGGGTCTTGTTTAGCCCTTTAGTGATGGTAGCCCTATTTATAACATGACATGCAGTGTTAACTGCTTCAGCCCAGAAATACTCTGGCAGTGATGTATCACTTAATAGGGTCCTACCAGCCTCTATCAAGGTCCTATTCTTCCTTTCAGCAATGCCATTTTGCTGAGGTGTTCTAGGTGAAGAGAATTCTTGAAATATCCCAAAGTCTTCACATAGTTTTGTCATGCTTTCAGACTGAAACTCAGTACCATGGTCACTTCTAATCTTGACCACTGTACTATTTAGTTCATTCTGAATTTGCTTGACAAAGCTATAGAAGACACTAGGTGTTTCAGATTTCTGTCTTAAGAAGAACACCCAGGAAAACCTTGAGTAGTCATCTACAACTACAAGGGTATAGACCTTCCTACCTAAGCTGTGAACTGGCATTGGACCAAAGAGATCCATATGCAAGAGGTATAAACACCTCACAACATCTTTGTTTTCTATGCTTTTAAAGGTGGATTTAGTCTGCTTGCCCTTTTGACAAGCTGAGCAAATACCATCTTTGACACACTTAACTTGAGGACCATTCCTCACTAACTCTTTGCTAAAGAGTTTGCTAATAGTCTTGTAGTTAAGATGGGCTAGCCTCTTGTGCCATTTGACACAATGAGTGACTGTCTCATCAGCTACAAGACAAACTGGAGAACCATTGTTCTCAATCATAATGTCTAGGCAGTAGACATTCCTCTTCCTATAACCTGTCAAAATGATCTCTTGATCACTTGACCTCTTGATATGACAACCATTTTTAACAAATGAGATGTCATACCCTACATCACTTAATTGACTTATACTTATTAGGTTGTGTTTCAACCCTTTAACATAAGCCACTTGAGTAATGGTAACCAAGTTTGTAGAAATATTACCAAACCCTTTGATGATTCCTTTTTCAGAACCACCAAAGGTAACCTTTGGACCATCTTTTATTGGAATGTAGTCCCTTAGTAGTCCCCTTGTTCCAGTCATATGTCTGGAACATCCACTGTCCAAGTACCATGTTGGGGTATGACAACTTGGACTCACCTACAAAACAGATTAATGAACCTTAGAACCCAAAGAATTCTTGGGTCCTTGGTACTTGTTAGTCTGCAATCTGACAAAGCTACCCACTGGCTTTCCAACAGGTAGTTTGGTACTCACTTTGGCACTGACATTGTGCCAACAGTCCACTGCAAAATGGCCAACTTTGCCACAACACCAACATTCAAACTTGTTGTACCTTTGCTTAGGTACTGCCTTGGCTGTCTTGTCTACAACAGGCTTGTTGAATGTTGGGGCTTTGCCCTTGGACTTAGACTTGGACTGCTCAGTCCCTGCAGGTCTAATAAAGCCCAGTCCAGCCTTGCCTTTATGATGAACAAATTCATCAATTAAAGGTAACACTGACTTAGGTTTAGAAAACCTAGCAACAAGCTCTCTCTCTTTCTGAAGATTGATCTCCAGACTCTTGATTTGATCATTTTTAAATGATATAGTACCCATTTGAATCACTGTTATGTGCTTCAACCTGGCTATCTCATTCAGTTTTTGATCAAAAGACTTCTCAAAATCTGTTGCTGCAGCTTTAAGATCAGCAATTTCCTTTGCCTGACTTTTGGCAAGGGATTTGCTTTTCTTGTAAGCCTGCAACAGCACCTTATATTCATTTATAAGCTGATGAATATCATCCTCAGACTCAGATACATTCTCATCACTTGATGAAGAAGAATCTGAATCTGAACTAGAACAAGAAACTGAATTTAAACTTGAACTTTGTACCTGACTGGGTCCTGGCTGCTCCAGGATTTTGGCACTCTCTGTCAAAGCCATTAGCCCTTGGCATTGACTGTCTTCTTGTTCATAAATAGACTCCATAATCTGCATGAATTCTTCTTCTTCTTCTTCAGCAAACAGCCCTATGTAGGCTTCAGCATCAGACTCAGATTCTGAAGAAGAGATATCTGATAGAGTCTTCTCTTTCTTGGCTACAAAAGACTTCTCTTTCTTGCCTTTGAAGTGAGGCTTTTTCCTGTCACCAGATTCCTTTCTCTTCTCTGGACAATCTGCAATAACATGGCCCTGTCTATTGCAGCAATAGCACACTATCTTTGAACCAGTTGACTTGCTTGACTTTGTCCTTTTCTTGTCATTCTTTGAAGACCTCTTTTTCTGATAAGAGTCTTCCTTTCCTTGTGATGTAGAAGGCCTTGACCTCCACTGTTTCTTTTTCAAAAACTTCTGAAAGTGTCTAGTGAAAGCAGCAAAGTCTTCATCACTTTCACTGCTTTCTGACTTGGTGCTGACTGTTTCATCTGACTCTGATTCAGCAATCTTTGGAGGTGGAGTTGGTGATTTATTCCTGCACTTCCTGGGGACATCTGCCTTGAAAGCAACTGATCTTTCCTTGTGCTCAGTCCTTGTTGATTTCTCCTCCTCTTTTCTCACTGTCAACTGCATCTCATATGACAATAACTTGTCAAACAGTGTAGGAGGAGGAATTTCCCCCAACTTAGCCATTTCTCTAATGGCACAGATCTTGGTGTCCCAATCTTTGGTTAGGGACCTTAAGAACTTGTCATTTAGTTCATAGTTACTGAACTCTCTTCCATAAGACATGAGTTCATTAACTATTCTGTAGAACTTTTTGTAGCACTCAGTTATGCTATCACCTTTACCTTGTCTAAAACTCTCATACTCCTGATTTAGCAAGGATTTTCTATCTTGTCTTACTTCTTCAGATCCTTCCATATACACTATAAGAGTGTCCCACATCTCCTTGGCTGTCTTACAACGTATAAGATTCTGAAATGTTGCATCATCAATGGCACTCACTATTATGTTCTGTGCCCTCTTGTCCATGGTAGCTAGGACAATCTCATCCTTAGTCATCTCAGAGAAATCCTTTGGAGTTCTCTGATTTGCATCTAGAACTGAAATCTTCATGGGCACATAAGGCCCTTCTTTTACTGTGATGTAGATTCTAGGGTCTGAGGCCTCCATAAATAGCCTTACCCTTTCCTTCCAGATCCCAAAGATCTCTTTCCTGCATATAGGTAATTTCATGGAACCCAATTCCTTGTGATTCTCAGAAGAACCCATGTTTCTTGATTTTCTTGAATTTCTTGAATCTGTATTTTGCCTTACACTGAATCTGCCACTCAGGATCTCCTCAGACTGTTAGTCCTTGTTTTGAGGAACCTGGCTCTGATACCACTTGAAAGATATGGTACCTAAACACCTAGAGGGGGGGGGGGGTGAATAGGTGACCTAATCCTTTTTAAACTTTAATGGCAGCCAACAGTTTATAACACAGCTTTCTAACTTATTCTATCACAGCAAACACAACAATAATCACAGCACAGCACAGCACAGCATACACAGTGGTTTATAGTGGTTCCCCAAGATATGGGTACATCCACTTTCCCCCTTCGCCTATCTAGCAGTGTACTAGATTCGGCTAAACTCCTCCACTGTCTCAGAACCCAAATTGGTTCTTACACCTCAGGCCCAAAGCCTTACAACTCAGCTTTATCCCAAAGCCTACACTCAGCCAATCAAGGCCTACACTCAGCCAACCAAGGCCTACACTCAGCCAACCAAGGCCTACACTCAGCCAACCAAGGCCTACACTCAGAGATCTCAATCTCCTACACTCAGGCTCTCAAGCCCTACCCTCAGCCTTTATAATTATAGGCTTACAATTCACTCAGATCCAATGGATCCTACAAGATAAAAAATGTATTACAACTATTAACTCAACAACTCAGAAATAAAAGAGGGGAGTTGAGAGTTTCTTGATGAGTTCTTAGAAGAACTCAGCTGGATTCAATCTGACTTAGCTTTCTTCAAAGCTTCTTGAGTAGAACTGAATAAGACTGAATCCTCCTGCAGTAGTTCCTTGACCTCTGCCACTTAAGATCCAGAATGAATCTGAATCCTTCTTCTCAGCCTAGTTCCAGAGGCTGATTTCTTGGATGGAGCCCTCTCTCTCCAACTTCTTAGATCTGCACTTGGACTGCAAGATCTTCTTGTGTTGATACTTTGTGTACCACTTCAATAATTTGTTCAACAATAATCTGAACCACTTGTTGATCACTGATCATCAACCACAGTTTCTGTAGACTGTATGTGCCTATTTATAGGCCTTCTTCATGGTAACCGGCTGATCCGGTTCATAACTGTCTTCTGACATCTCTGACAGGTGCTGTAGACCGGCTGGAACGGCAGCTGTCATGTCATCCAGTCATTTCTTGAAAATCTCTAACTGTCTGATAGTGTCGAGACTTTCTGTCTTTAAGTGTCGACACTTATAGACCAAGTGTCGACACATGTTGTGTAAGTGTCGACACAAGTCTACAAGGTGTCGACACAACTCCTTGTATGTCTCGACACAGATTCTTCTTCAGGTGTCGACACTGAAATTGAGTGTCGACACAAGTACTTGTTCTTCTTGCTTTTACTGAATTCTTCTAAGTGTCGACACATCTCCTTTGTGTTGACACAACTTCTTGTGTTGAATCTATTAAGTGTCGACACAACTTCTTGGTGTCGACACATAGTCTTCTATGTTGATTCTTGCTGAGTGTCGACACAGCTCCTTGTGTCGACACACCATCTTCTTGTTGAGACTTCAGCTGAGTGTCGACACATTCCCTTAGTGTCGACACTTGTACTTAGAATAATTTTGTTGATCTTTCTGATCTTTGCTAAGTGTCGACACAGCTCCTTGTGTCGACACTTTCTTCAAGTGTAGAGTCTTTAGCTGAGTGTCGACACATTGTTCTAGGTGTCGACACATACTTCAAATGCTGACTCTTCTGTTGAGTGTCGACACATTGTGCTGGGTGTCGACACTTACTTCAAGTGCTGACTCTTCTGCTTAGTGTCGACACATTGTGTTGAGTGTCGACACTTGTAGTTTGTCTCTGCAGACTTTTGCTGAGTGTCGACACTGCTCCAAGTGTCGACACTTTCTGGTGTAGACTCAGCTTCACTGGGTGTCGACACAGCTCCTTGTGTCGACACTTTCTGTCTGCACTTTTCTTCACTGAGTGTCGACACAGCTCCAAGTGTCGACACTTTCTGTCTGGTGTCGACTCTGCATCCCAGGTGTCGACACAATGACTCCAAGTGTCGACACTGCTTGTCTGGGTGTCGACACAAGCCTTCTTAAGTGTCGATACTTTCTCTCTGGGTGTCGACACATGGACTTAGAAACTTTTTGCTTCAGTCCAGTGATTACATAACCTGCACAAGTAAACTCAACATACATCAAATACATTATGATGTATATCATTGAGTTGGGTGAGGCTTCTTCAAATCAGGTACATTTAACCAATGTACCCAACACCTGTACACAACATTATCGTCTCTAAACGTTCTTCTTATAAGAATTGGACTAAAAACTGTTACACCGCCCCCATTTCACTAGCACATGTGTTTATAATATAGTTTGTTGAACATTACCGTAGTTACTATTTCCTCATTTTATTTATACTACATTGCTCACCTACCCTCTTTGAGTCTCTCTTTTATGTTTCTTCCTTATTTCGCTTCTATCGTACTCTTCGATCTCTTTTGACAATACCAAAGGGGGAGAAACTTTACAAAAGCAATCAATCACCGAAGTCTGTTCTTATCTCTTTTGTGCACACTTGGAACAACCATTATTTGTTTGAATTATTTCTCACCTTGTTTAATTAAACTACATGACTTTTAGTATGCTTCCATTTAGGGGGATATCACATGTAGGGGGAGTGTTTCATCCAAGAGCAATTTTATGCACATGCACTTGTTTCGTCTTGATACTCAAATAGTGTGGAACTTTTTAACATTCATGATTTCTTTCTTAATGGATTTGTTATTATCAAAAGGGGGAGACTGTTGGAGCATGCATTCCACGCTTCCTAGTTTGCTAATAACAAATCTTGTTTGTATTTGATATTTGGATGTTATTGGTGTGCAGGTAACACAGGTTAATATCTCATATCTTTTTGATGATGAATCGGATCAGAATTGAGCTCGGGAGATATTGCCAGGCGATAATGGGTATCGCCAACAGGCGATAGCGCCACTCGACACCCGACACTCGACACTCGACGCAATGATATCGCCAGGTGATAGTAGGTATCGGCATAGGCGATAGTGCCACTCGACACATTTCCGCTCGACGCTCGACGAAATCATGGCTACCGTTATTTCGCTATCGCCAGATGGCGATATCCGGTATCGTGTGGCGATAGTGCACGATTCAGTGCTCAATGTTTGTGCGATGCGAAAATGAGGAGTTCGTGGGACACGTGGCGGCGGTTACCGCTATCGCTAGATGGCGATACCCAGTATCACCCGGCGATAGCGCCAGAATATAAAAGTCTCTCATTTTTTTGAGAAAGTTACGAATTTCATTATCTGGAGTACACTTACCTTCGTAGACGTTCTAGAGAGCTCCAGAACTTAAAGATACTCCATGCTCCTAAGAAGGCCAAATAGCGTGGAAGATTGACTGAACGTGAGAAGCATTCAAAGCATCTCTTGCAAGGATTGACTGGCATCTTCAGCGCTTTGTTTGAAGGGAGTGTCTAGCCTAAAGTGCTCAATTTGTTTTTTGTTATTTTTCATTAATTCTCTTATTGTAATCGGAAGGGAAATCGCCGTCTTCTGCGTGGCATCTAGGTCCGTGTGTGGCTTGGGGGAAAATCGCCGCCTTGTGAGTGGCGTCCAAGTCCTTGTGTGGCTTAGGGAGAAATCATTGCCTTGTGTGCAACATCTAGATCAGGTTAGATCTAGGGGAGGCTAGTAGCAAGATCTAGGGAGAGATATGCTTTAGCGTGTCGGTTCTTGGTAGAAGAACCGACGAATACACTAGCAAATTATTTATTTCATGAGCCTTTGTATCTAGCTCTATAGAGATACATTGTATTCACTTTAACTCTTTTGAAATATATCATTGTTATTTCTAGCTTGTGTCCATTTGCTCTCTTCTATTATTTTGTGGTTATTCATTTTGTAAAGGTTGCTTAAATTGTTTAAGAAAATTTAGAAGAAGCCTTATTCACCCCCCTCTAAGGGCTCCGTAAGATCCAACAAGACTGATACGGGATCACATGTTGGAGGATCAAAGTCGGCAAGCAAAGTATTATAATGCAAGGCACCGGATGGTGGATTTTCAAGTGGGTGATAAGGTGTTCCTGAAAATCCGACTGATGCATGGAGTATCACGTGTGCGTGGTGTGAAAAAGCTCAGCCCAAGGTATGTCGGGCCTTATACTATATTGGAAAGGATTGGCCTGTTGGCCTATCGGTTGGAGTTACCGTCCGAGCTAGAGAACCTCCACGACGTGTTCCATGTATCGTCGCTTCGGAAGGCGCTGTTGCAGCCCGATCAATACATCCCCATAACTGATGGTGCTGTGGCATCGGATAGGTCTGTGTGACTAGAACCGTTGCGGATCGTAAATAACGAGACAAGAATGTTGCACCGCAAAAGTGTTCCCTTGGTGAAGGTGCTATGTTCTAATCATGTGAAGGAGGAATATACATGGGAGCCGATGGATTTGATGCAAAAACACTACCCGGAGTTGTTTGCTCAAGGTAATTTTATTTAAAAGAATATTATAGTTTATGTTATGCTTTTCTCCCCATAGCCTAAGACTGATTTCGGGGACGAAATCTTTTATTTTGTTTATAGGATTTGTAACATCCCGAATCGCACTAGGCCCCTCGTGCGTGTTTTTGAGTCAGGAGAGCTGACTTGGGTTCAGGGGGAGTGCTGACAACTGGGCAGCACATGTAAAAAGGAGGAGAAATCAGTCAAGCATATGACCCGGGTAGAGACACGGGCACGTCCCTACCCATGTGGTAGTGATACGGGTAGAGACACGGGCGTGTCCCTACCCGTGTGCATGTCGAGATCGACGAATTGCGTGTCAAGATCGACGAACCACATGTCGAGATCGACGAATTGTATGACCCGGGTAAAGATACGGGCGTGTCCCTACCCGTGTGTCATTGTGTCGAGTTGAACTCGATGAGGCGTATCGAGATCGACCAACTACATGTCGAGATCGATGAATTGTATGACACGGGTAGAGACACGGGCGTGTCCATACCCGTGTGTCGTTGTGTCGAGTTGAACTCGACGATGCATGTTGAGATCGATGAGGTGTGTCGACATTGTATGATACGGGTAGCGACACGGGCGTGTTCCTACCCGTCTGTGTCGAGTTACACTCGACAGAGCATGTCGAGATCGACGAACTACGTGTCGAGATCGACCAATTGTATGACACGGGTAGAGACATGGGCGTGTCCCTACCCTGTGCCGTTGTGTCGAGTTGAGTTCGTCGAAGTGTATCCAGAGAAGGACATGGCCAGGGAACACGGCCATGTCATGTAGACACGGGTCGGGACACGGGTATTTCCCTACTCGTGTCGAGTCTTGATCCGACACGGAAACCGTCGTTGCCGTTTCGCCAAAGCAGGACATGGGTAAGGACACAGGCGTGTCCCTAACCATGTCACTTTTCATATATAAAGGGAAATGAAAAACCTAGCCGTTTTCATGCTCATTTCATCCCCGATTTCCTGAGAGAAACTTCTGTAGAGAGGGAAACTGCTGGAGAAGTTTTGGAGGAGAAGATCTGCCATCACCGTGAGGTAGACGATGACGCCAAGAAGAGTTACACGATCGATGGTCGGAAATAGTGGAAATGCCAGAAATGAGGTGAGATTCCTCCCCTCTCCCTTGGTGCTAGATCTGTAGTTACCTAGGTGAGATGTCGACTCCAAAGAGTCTAGACTTGCAAGATGGTGATTTCTCTAGGAAGAGGTCGTCCTAGGGCTTGTGCTCTAAGGCCAGTCATGTCTTCAACCTCTACAACATTCTATGTGAAGATGGGGGATGGCTTCGTGAAGATTAAAGGCCTCATGAGGGTGAATAAGGGTGGAGGAATTTCTGGAGGTGATTTTGGAGGATCGACTTGAGGAGGAAGATGAACCGATGCCGTTCATTCCTCTTTAAGATGCGAGCAGAATCAATGTTCTGCGCGCAGTAATCTTCTTGGCCATTTTCTGATATGATATGGCCAGATCTAGGCTTTCGACTAAACACGAAATTTTAAGCACATGAAAATACCTTTCCAACAAGTTATTGCACGTCTTCATGCGAAGTCTGTATCCTCAGGAAAGTATGAACGAAAATGACGTCTGATAAATCATGCATACAGAAATGTTGTTCTGTGCACAGCAGGCTTTGAAGCCGATTTCAAATATGATACATCCAAATATGGGTTGTGGGATGAATATGAAAGTTGTAACCCATGTAAAGACCTTTCCATCGAGGGGTTACACGTCTCGCCGGATTCCTGTATCTTCGGGAATCTCCGGTCGAAGTTGCTGTCCAGATTTATTCTGCACTTAAATTCTAGGGTTTATATAATATGAATTTGAATTCGGTGGAATCGATGTTGCAAATTAACTCGAGATTTTGATGAACTATTTTATGCTAACAACCGTAGTGCTATGAATGATGAATTTTGTTAATTAGATTTCATAAAACTGAATTGTGAAGCAAGATTTATGGCATGATATGGCTTGCTAAAAATTGATAGATTATTATTTATGTGCATCATGTTTATAATATGATGAATGAAATGACTAGATATAAATGGGTAGATTATTATTTACGTGCATCATGTTTGAAATATGTTGAAATCTCTTGGAATGGCAAATAGAAGGATAAAACATGGCCATGAGTATGTTTGAGGGTTAGAATGAAATGTAGTAGTCCAATACTTAGAGTGTAGTCTCCCTATGGGTAGTATTGTGGATGGATGTAAGTGCGCCGTTGGCCGTCACAAGTTGAGTTAATGTTGAATTGTGGTATAGGTGGATGGTTGGGCTGTGTCCTCGTGCTTACCTCTGAGGCCCCTTCCATACCACAGTGATGTGGAATTTGCATGCAGTGTGAGTCGACATGCGATGTCGTAATCCTGGGTTAAGGATAGTGTGGCAGGTCTACGGGATCGCCGATCGTCACACCGAAGGGAGTTGACAGTTAGACTTTGGGCGGTTGGGCTGTGTCCTCGGTGTTCATATCCCGAGGACCCTTCCGTGCAAAGTGAACGGTTGGGCTGTGTCCTCGTGCTTTTTTCCGAGGCCCCTTCCGGGTCACACAAGGCCAGTTCGGGCTATGTTCTCGGTGCACATCTACCCGAGACCCCGCTGGGCCATAGTACGCATAGGCTCCGCTATTGTATTCTTAGCATTAAGGAGTACGGAGGCCTAGGTGAAGTAGTGTGGATACCCGCCTAGTAGTAGAGATGCCCGCTCTACTGTCACCGCCTGGCCACGACGGTTGGTGCCTGAGAGGTTAGCTACCTGCTCGAATAGTGGGAACTACTAGTCTATGTTGACATAGCATTTGCATGGTGTGATCATGGGTGAGTCATTGCATAGCATACATATCATTTCATAACATAGCACAACAAGATCCTCATCATATAAGTTTGTATGGGCACTCCTATACGATGAGTTACTTTATGTAAACTGATCCTTAACATATAAGTTTGTATGAGCATTCTTATAAGTTAAGTTACTTTCCTGCTGTAGTTACTTGTACTTGTTGATTTACTAATTGCTCAAGTAGAACTGCTAGATTATAATATTGTTATTCAAGTAGAACTGCTAGCTTATAATATTGTTATCCATGTACTATTACCACCTGCTTGTACCTGCTTTACTACTTGTATATATATTACCCTTGTTCCTTTCTCCACCCGGTGCTGAGGACTCGCTGGGGGAGCAGATGTGAAGTCAGTTAGTCTTTTCGACTAACGGTTGCTACGTCTTCCATTTTAGGAGGTCACCCCGTAGGTAGAGGAGCTGCAGACTTTGCAGCAGGACAGCTAGGCCAAGACGACAGGTCCTGAAGTGACGGTACCATCGCTACCGTCATTTACGGATGTGAGTGTTGTGAGATTTTGATGTAGCCCGTTTGGGAAATTTTATAGCTGTGCTCTGATATTGTAGAAGCATGTAATAGCTTCTCTTATTTGATGTATTTTGACTATGTGCTTAGTGTGGATTTGACTTCTTCTCCTTTATATTATGGTTAGGTTGGCATGTTTATATTGATATTGGTTTTAGCCGGTGGAATAGGCGTCTTATGCTACAGGTTAGCCCGTGTGCTAATGCTACCGCAAGACGGCTGTTCCGGGCATAAGACCCCCCTTCGTGCCGTGTTTTGGGATCCGAGAGGGGGGGGGGGGGGGGGGTCTTACAGGAAACACCATAAATATGAACATGGATGGCCTCCAACACACCAAAGAAACTGTTGATAATATGGATATAAACGGAAATACAATGATAGATACCCACAACAGATCTATGACTCAATATGACAACACTATTCCTGCTTATTCTAATGATGTCAGTGATGAAGTCAGAAAGGGGGAGGAGGCTATGAAAGCTAAGTTGATTGCCGTTGAAACTGCCATGGTAGAAAACTTCAAAAAGACTAATGACTACGGCTATGACAATTTCATGTGGCTACATGATCAATTTACAAGCTTTCAAGAACCTGCTGTGCCCGTTCCTGTTGAAGTTCATCCTCCTGAGGATTACTCTCAACAATGTACATACACACAGGAATTATTTCAAGACACTACTACTGCTGTTGAAGAGATTCCCTTTGCTCAAGTCTACAAGAGGAGAAAGTATGGTGAAGGTCCATCTGCTGTAATATTAGACCCTGCCAGAGATCTGCCTGCCAGAGATAGAGAAATGGAAGAGGTGTGGAGACCAATTTCTAGAGGAATCATCTTGGGTACATTTTCCTTGGTCGATCTCTGAGTAGAAAAGAGTGAACTATACTATGACCAAGGGGATTGGAATAGGTATAAGTTGTCTTGCACCAGAAGGAGGATACAGTTCAGAAACCACAGCAATGTTGATCCAATGCCTCCACCTTCTCCAAAGTATTATCCTAAGCCGAGGGTTTATTTTGACAGGCAGAGGCAGAAGAGTCAAAGCAGATAGGAACAATAGTTATATTCTATGTTGAGTTGTGGGTTCCCCCTTTTAAACACAGTGAACAATTTTTAACACACACACACACACACACACACACATATATATATATATATATATATATATATATATATATATGATTATCACATTTGTCTTGGAGTGTATGTTTTTGTTAATATTATTTATCTTTTCAAGTTTTCATATTTTATTATTTATCATGTAAAATTCACCTTAGTTTGTAGGATTCTGACTTATTCAAATAAGGGGAGATTGTTTGGTATTATATCCGCAATAACCCTGATTTGAAGAAGGGTCCGGTTAAGCCAAGATGAATTGTGACTGTATTTGATATGCTAGTTTAGTTATGTACTTGCAGGTCTTCATTGTTAAGTACACACCAATGTCAGATTATAATGAGTCAGTAAATATAGGACTATACAATGTTATTCCTCATTGTGTAGGACAAAGTGTTGACTTACGTGTAATATCTCTATTGCGGTGTACTTCTATCCCAAGTACAGGAGAAGGCTCAAGAATGGTCAAGGCTTAGAATTAGAGAGATAGAAATTATCCAAAGTATAATTCGTCGAGTATGGTTTGGAATACTTGTCAAATTTGTCGAGTATCAGCATGATACTCGTCGAATTCGTCGTGTATACCTACCTATACCCGTCGAATTCATCTCTTATGCTTAGGGTAATTTTGCCAAAGAAGTGAAAAATCTATTAAGTAAAATTCGCTGAGTATCATCGTGCATACTCATTGAATTCGTCGAATGTATCTAACGATACTCACCAAATTCGTCAAATATGCTAAATGATACACGCCGAATTCGTCGAGTCCAGTCTACGCTACTTCTCTAGATTTTTCTAAGAATTATTCATCGAATATCAAAGCATTGAGTGTGTTTAGTTAACTCGACGATATTCATGGAATGCTGACTATGGCGCTGAGTGAACTCAAGTTGTAGAATGTAATGACATTGAGTGCTTTGAGTCAGTTAACGTATACTCGACGAATTTGTCGAATATCCAAGGTGATACTCTACGAATTCGGCAAGTATGACTCTTCTCCATGGCATTGAGTGACCAGCCGGCCTGGGATTATTTGGCTAAGTCATGTTCATCATATATCAAGATGTATTCGACGAGTATCATTATGATACTCGATGATAATCGATGACATTTACTTAGGACATTTTTCTGATAATTTTCAAAAACCAATCTTGGGTTCGGTCGTCCATGCACAGTGCTTTTTTAGGTTCCGTTTTTGGAAACTTTATTTATAATGTTGGTAAGAAGATCTCTATAAATACCTGGGGATATTTTTATTCCATACTAATCATGTTATTCCTAACATTTTAATCGACAAGATATTTGCAAAATAGGAGACCGTCGGCAACACGCAAAGTTTCGCGAATTCCGATCGGCCAACGACTACCTGCTATGCATGATTGATCTTCTTCGACCATCAAGACGGGATTGCTCTCTCTCTCCAGATCTAAACACATCAAGATCAAGTCATTCGAAGATTGAAGGTTCGCGATTCAAGGTCTTCAATATTTCATTTCTCCAAGTTCTCTAAAATTCAAGATCTACTTTCTCGAAGAATGTTGATGTGAAGACTTGTAATTGTTTATATTGTGTAATATTCTTTTACTGATTGTAGGAGGTTATTTATTCGAGTTTGTAGATTCGTTTGTGGATCGAGTGGGTAGATCTGTTTGTGGATCGAGGTTGCAGATCCGGTTGTGGATTGAGTTGTAGGAGAGGTTGTTCTTCGAATGGTAGGAGTGTCATCTCGAAGTTGTAGGAGTTGTGGCTGCTAGGTGTAAGATTCATTGTAATATAAGAAAGGTGAAGTAGCTGAATCTGCCCCTTCATAGGAGATATGCGAGGCAGGGAAGTGGACGTACCCAACTCGGGGAACCTATTCACCCCTAGGTAATTTTGGTAGACGCTAGATACTTTCACCCTATTTTAGTAATCTTGTCGAGGCGAGCCCCTTTACAATAATGAAATATATATTTAATGAAAAATCATTTTGCCAAATCTTCCTTCCTTTTTCTGTCTTTATATTCTGAGTTGCACTCATACGCACGCCGCCTCTTCCTTGTGCGACCTCGGTAGGATATCATTCGACGTTATAATGCACTTGAGTTAGGATACATACCCCCATGGAGACCTTACGATCTCGCCAGCCCAAGACCACCAGGAGTAGACCACTCGCCATGCTGGCCCCATGAACACTCAGCTCGCCTTCAAGTTCTCTTCTTTCTAAAGACTTATTCCAATTCCGAAATTTCTTCGAAAATTTCCAAGTAAAATCTCCATGGGATGGAAGGTAGTTGTCGAGCATAGCCTCAGACCTCCCTTCTGCTGAGATCACAGCTCGCCATCTGTGACCCTACCCTGCTCAGATAGTGTCACCCCCGTGGTAGTTGCCGAGATACCGTCTCGCCACCTCCAGCTTGCCCAAAGATTGTGGGGCCTCATGTTCCCCCAACCACTGTCCCAAAGAACTTCAACTGCCTGGTGGTGATTAGCAAAAACAGCCCGGTACTTGGCAATAGAACAAGAACGATATTCATCGAGTGTCCCGGCCCTGCAAGCTAGATGGAAGCCTGACAGCGGGAGCATCTTGAGACTTAACTCCAGGATCATAATGATGTCCATCATGGATCACGACCATGCCATTTAAATGGAAGCCTAATAGGGGGAGCATCTCGAGACCTAACCCAGAGCAAGAATGACGTAGATCGAAGACCCCGACCCTGCCGGCTAGGTGGAAGCCTGATAGTGGGAGCATCTCGAGACTTAACTTCAGGGTCATAATGATGTCCATCGAGGATCCCAGATCTTCCAACTAGAAGGAAGCCTGATAGTGGGAGCATCTTGAGACCTAACCCCAGAGTAAGAATTGTAACGCCCCGAAACTCAAAGGAGCAAAGGGGGACGTTTTGGGCCAGTTTGGGTTCTGGTAGAAGGCACACGGCCTGGGACACGGGCGTGTCCCAGGGCGTGTAAAGCGTGTGTCGACACTTAGCCGCGAAGTCGTCGAGTTATACTCGACGATTCGTCGAGAATGGGCACACGGCCTGCGACACGGGCGTGTCGCAGGGCGTGTCGACCCGTGTCGACACTTAGCCGAGAAATCGTCGAGATATACTCGACGATTCATCGAGAATGGGCACACGGCCCGCGACACGGGCGTGTCGCCGGGCGTGTCGACCCGTGTCGACGATCGTCCCGGGGAATTCGTCGAGATTCACTCGACGATCGTCGAGACAAGACACACGGCCTAGGACACGGTCGTGTCCAAGGCCGTGTCATCCAGTCGTCGTTCTCCCCTCGACGAAATGTCCCGTGTACACGGCCTGGGGTCCAGGCATGTCAATGTGACACGGGAAAGGACACGGGCGTGTCCTAGAACCCGTGCAGTGCTTGGGTTGAAAACGGGGGAAAATCATGGGGTACACGGCCGGCTACACGGCCGTGTCAGCTGGAACACGGGCGTGTCAGCTCGAACACGGGCGTGTTCGATACCCGTGTGAGGGTCCAGGAGATTCGATTTTGACGGCGAATGCGGCACACGGCCCTGGACACGGGCGTGTGCCAGGCCGTGTTCGGTCCAGATTGGGCATTTCAGCCCCGAATCAAAGCCGTTCGTTTTCTTAGGTTGAGATCCAACGGCTGGGGATGGTTCCTGAGAGGATATACCCGGGTTTGACTTAGAAAAATCCATTCTTTCTTACCTTTTCATCTCTCCAAATCCTTGGAGAAAGGGGAAAAGCCATTGGAGGAAGAAGAGCTAGATCCGCCATTGGAGGAGCTTCGGAGCTCCGAATCACAAGCCGACTCCGGATCCACGGAGGCAACGCAAGTGCGGTGATTCCTATCCGATTACTTTTCGATGGCGCCAAAGAGGAACTCAAGGGTAACGATCCTCATCTTGAGCATGAATCGCTCCTTTTCTTAGCATAGGAAGCCCGCTCTCGCGAGTTTGCGGAGAGTTGGAGGCGTTCCTTTGGGTAGATATGTAAAGTCCCCATTGTTTAGAGTCCGTATGCGAGAACGGACGTAGGCATTTTGTGTGAAGCCTACCCGGGCATGTTAGTCTGGATCGGTGATGTTGCATTGCATAAGGCCGGAGAAGACTCCGTGCTATTGGGTGATTTTCGGGTTTTCTACGCGGTACATTACAGCAGGGAGCCTTGGGGACTAACCCAAAGGTGCACCCGGAAAACTGGGCAGATACGAGATCTTGCCAACTTGGTGGCCTGAGAGCCAACTCGAACATAACTGGGTTATGTGTCTTGCGGTAGAATGGGACTCGGTGGAAGTTTGACCCGCGCAAATGGCTTGAATTGTCGTTGCGATGTGAGCACGGGTTAGATGGAACCGTACCCGCTTTATGTCGTTCGGTTAGAGAGACCTAAGGTTACGTGGCACTCGCCGTTGGCATAGATGTGAGTATTCGACGGTCAATGGCTTAAATTGATGTGACCAATGCCAGGAAGACGAATTGCTCATAGGGATGGCCGTCTAAGTGGCGGTGGTTTGTCCGAAATGTTAATGGCTTTAATTGACGTAACATCGACCGGTTCACCGAGAATGTGCCCTGAGTGCACGAGACGTGTGGCCGTACGAGCCAACGTCTGTGATGAAATGGCTATGGTTATATACATTGCTCGCTTGTGCTAATGAAATGCAGGGAAGGAGCATCGCCGCCCCGAGTTGGGGGCGGGATCGTTATAATTTGGTCAGCATTGCTGACCGTTGCCTTGTTTGCCACCGTGCGGTGGTTTGTCGCTTGCAGGTGCAGCTGGACCAAACGGTCAATAGCGGGCTAAATCCCTTTTTGCGAAGCTGGCCCTCGAAGGCCCAAGTGGAAATGTTTTCTGTTTTATTCATGTATGACCGGCCTGCGTGCCGAGGTTTGTAAATCATGTATTATCCAAGTGAAACATTCTGTAAGGCCTTAAGGCCGATTTTGGGTATTTTGTATACATTCCTAATTATATACTAGTGGACATTCGTGCTCTAATGCTGGGTTCTTGTTTACAACCTATATAAACTGCTTCCGCTAGAATGCTCTGTGTAGGACGTTGAGATTGGTTGGATGGTTTCCATACGTAACCACCCGGTCTGTCTGTGGTATATGGCGTCGGGCCCCGGCCGGACCTACTGTTATATACTATGCGACGGATAGGGGGTGTTACAATTTGGTATCAGACTACTGGTTTTGGTCGGGCTTAAAGTGAATTCGTGGGCGAATTCTTTTAAGGGGTGGTGAGCACATTGCGTGCGTCATCGTTATAATGGTAAAAGAACCCATGAATGTCCACTTAGGAATGAAAATACTCGTGTTTGAGGAACCTGCGTGTTCCTATAATTGCTATTTGCAATGTTATGTGGTCGCTTAACGGTGTTTTGTACCACTATAGGTGACCAGAAGTGGTGTTGGGCCATCAGAACGCCGAGTTTCTGAGGCTAGCAGTGCACCGGATGTTGCTCCCGCAACACCTCTGTCGGCTGAGATTATACGTTTGGTGGCTGAAGCGGTGTTGGCCGTGATAAATGCGCAGCCTGGAAGGCAAGCGCAGCAGCCCGCTCCTGCGATGGAGCAAGTACCTCTGCGAGAGGCTGAGCCGAGGAGGGTGGAACAAGTGGTTTTTGGAACCGTTAGTGCCAAGGAGGGCCACTGAGAGGCAGTTGAAGCATGTAATGAGCTTTAACCCTCCGTTATTCTCGGGGTTGGGAACCCCATCTCAGGCTGAAGACTGGCTCTCTAGGGTGAAGAGAGTCATGACGGCGACGGAGACGGAGGAGTGGCAAATGACCACCATCCCTACGTTCCTGCTGGACGGTGAAGCAAGGATGTGGTGGGAAGGATTGGAGCTGCATCATTTGAGAGGTAGACAACTGATAGACGTTCCGATGGAAGAGTTCTCGGGATTGTTCTTAGCAAGATACCTCCCTTCTACTCAGAGGATTTCAATGGAGAATGAGTTCCTGAAGTTGGTGCAGGGTGAGAGGAGCGTGGATGAATATCTCCACGAGTTTACGCGGTTGAGTCGTTATGCTAGCTCCACCATCATGGATGAGGAGCGCAAGACTAATCGTTTTTATGAAGGCTTGAGGGATGAGCTGAGACTATTACTGTCGGGGCCGATGATGCAGGGTTTCTTAACCTTGGTCAATACTGCCCGATGCTTGGAGAAGGACATGAAGAATGTACAAGCGAAGAAAGGCTTGGCTGATAGGAAATCTGAGTTCAGAGTGCCGACTACTTCAAAGTCCGGCTATCGGAGGTCTTTCAAGAAGCATAGGACTTCGGGTCCAGCTCCTTCTGGTGCTTCTGGGGCGACTACGAGTCGGACCCCGGGCGCGTGTTTTACATGCGGAAAGACGGGGCACTTTGCCCGTGATTGTTGGAGCGGACGTCCTAAGTCCGAGAGGAGGCCGGGAGCCACTTATGAAGAGAAGGGAAAGGCGGTGGAGTCGACCGCATCCCATTATGCTCCGGCCCAACCAAGGGTCTACAATCTTGGCCAACAGGAGGCCATTAAACAAGCTGATGTGGTGACAGGTACGACTTAATTTATAGCAAGTCAATTTCCTTTATATGCTTGTTATGCACATGTTACCTTACCACTACTTGTTTAGGATTTGTATTGATTTGCGAAAATCCGGCACGAGCACTCTTCGATACGGGAGCTTCACACTCCTTCTTGTCCGAAGGATTTATATTACGCATCGGGGTCCCTTCCTCGATGGTGAAGGATAAGTTGGATGTGTTGTTGCCCAACGGGTGTTCGATACAAGCGGATAGGATCTGCGATGTTAAGATTCGTATTGGGGAGCAGGAGTTCGACCTGCGAGCGTCTTTACTTCCGTTAGTGGAGTTCGACGTCATATTTGGCATGGACTGGCTCTCGGAGCAGCAGGCCCATATAGATTGCGGTAGCAAGGAAGTTAAGCTGGGAGCGAGTCAGGAGACGACGTTTACGGGCTTAAAGGGGTCGAGCAAGACGTTGATGTCTGCTCTTCAGGTGGTGAAGGCGGTTCGTGCTGGAGCAGAACTGTTCTTTACACTAGTGGAGGTTGTAAAGCCGAAGCCCGCGTTGGATTGTATTTCAGAGGTATCGGAATACCCTGATGTGTTCCCCGCAGATCTTCCTGGAGCCCCGCCTCAACGGGAGATAGATTTTACGATCGAGCTAGTGCCAGGTGCAAAGCCTGTGTCACGATCTCCGTATCGGCTAGCGCCTAAGGAAATGGCGGAGCTGAAAGTTCAACTGCAAGAGTTGTTGGAGCAAGGGTATGTGCGCCCGAGTTCTTTGCCTTGGAGCGCACCGGTCCTCTTTGTTAAGAAGAAGGACGGAAGCTTGAGGTTGTGTATTGATTATCGGGAGCTAAACAAGCTGACTGAGAAGAACAAGTACTCGATCCCTAGGATTGATGATCTCTTTGATCAGTTAGTTGGGTCGACGGTGTACTCAAAGTTAGATCTCAAGTCTGGGTACTATCAGCTGCGGATAAGGGAGAGTGATATCCCGAAGACAGCGTTTAGTACGAGATACGGGCATTATGAGTTTACGGTCATGCCGTTTGGGCTGACTAATGCGCCGTCAGTATTCATGGATTTGATGAACAGGACGTTCAGGGAGTACTTGGACCATTTCGTGATCGTCTTCATCGACGATATTTTGGTGTACTCTCAAAGTGAGGAAGATCACTTCAAGCATCTTCATTTGGTGTTGGAGACGCTAAGGAGAAATCAGTTGTATGCCAAGTTCTCGAAGTGCGAGTTTTGGCTATCCTCAGTGGCGTTCCTCGGGCATATAGTGAGTGGAGAGGGTATTGCGGTGGATCCGGCGAAGATTGTTGCGATACGGGAGTGGCCTGAGCTTGCTACGGTAGCAGAAGTCCGGAGCTTTTTGGGGCTTGCCGGTTATTATAGGCGCTTCGTAGAGAACTTCTCGCGGATAGCGCTACCTCTCACTACTTTGACGAGGAAGGAGCATAAGTTCGTTTGGACGCCGGAGTGCGCGCGAGCTTTTGAGGAACTGAAGTGTCGGTTGACCACGGCGCCTGTGCTGAGTTTGCCGGTTGGGACCGAAGGCTATGAGATATATAGCGATGCTTCGGGCAGCTGTTTGGGTTGCGTGCTACTGCAGCACGGAAGCGTGATAGCTTATGGCTCGAGACAGCTAAAAGTGCACGAGAGGAATTATCCGGTCCATGACTTGGAGTTAGCGGCCGTGATTTTTGCCTTGAAGCTGTGGAGACACTATTTGTACGGTGTGAAGATTGATATCTACACCGATCACAAGAGCCTAAAGTACCTGATAGATCAGAAGGATCTGAATATGCGGAAGCGTAGATGGATGGAGTTCCTGGGGGACTATACATTCAAGATCCACTACGTGCCTGGCAAAGGGAATGCGGTTGCGGACGCGTTGAGTCGCCGAGCCCCAGCTCAAGCCAATTGGCTATCGGTGGATGATGAGCGGTTGGTGTGGGAGTTGGAGGCGCTGGTGATTGTTTGTGTGGACAAACAAGCAAGTGCTGAAGCAGTTCATGATAGAGGCTCTGGATGGGTCAAATTCCCAATTCGTCGTGGAGGACGGATTGCTTTGGAAAGACTGTCGTCTGTGCATCCCTTGTATGGGCAATTTACGGGTGGAGTTGTTGTACGAGGCACACCATACCAAGTACTCGATTCACCCGGGGAGCACGAAGATGTACCGCGACGTCAAGAAGCTATTTTGGTGGCCGGGTTTGAAAAAGGATGTGGCGCTATACGTAGCGAAGTGCCAAACCTGCGCCTTGGTAAAGGCGGAGTGCCAAAAGCCGGGAGGATTTCTTAAGTCCTTGCCTATTCCGGAGTGGAAATTTGACGACATCTCTATGGACTTTGTGCACGGTTTGCCAAGGTCGCAAAAGGGGAACGACGCCATTTGGGTGGTCGTGGATCGATTAACGAAGGTGTCGCATTTTATTCCGCATAGGAAGGATGATCCGGTGGAGAAGCTGGCAAAGCTATATGTGGATAACATAGTGCGGCTTCATGGTGTGCCCCGCAGCATCGTGAGTGACCGAGATGGGCGGTTCACGTCCAATGATTGGAGGCTTGTGCAGCAAATGTTGGGAACTAAGTTGAAGTTCAGCACAGCCTTCCATCCGCAAACGGATGGGCAGACCTGAGAGGGTCAATAGAACGATGGAAGACATGCTCCGCATGTGTGTCTTGGATTTTGGAAAGCAATGGGAGGACCACCTTTATTTGGTGGAGTTCGCATACAACAACAGCTACCAAGCAAGTATTCAGATGGCGCCTTTCGAGGCCCTATATGGTAGAAGATGTCGCACGCCGTTGTCTTGGTTAGAAACGGGCGAGTCAAAGTTGTATAAGCGATCGGAAGTGGAGGATGCTACTTCTTTGGTGAGAACCTTTCGGGAGAGGTTGCTTATCGCTCAGGACCGGCAAGCAAAGTACTATAATGCCAAGCACAGGAACGTGGAGTTCGCTGTGGGCGATTATGTATACTTGAAGATAAAACCGTTCAAGGGTGTCTCGCGGGTGCGACGATTGAAAAAGCTAAGCCCGAGGTACCTTGGACCGTTCGAGGTTCTGGAGCGAGTTGGAGAAGCGGCCTATAGGTTGAAGCTTTCAGTGGAGCTAAGTGGTTTACACGATGTATTCCACATTTCGGTGCTTCGGAAGGCGGTGCAAGAGCCTACGCAAGTGATCGCGGTCGATCAAGTGCCGGTGGATAGTGGGCTAACGACAAAGGTCAAGCCCGTGCGGATTGAGGACTCGGAGGTCAAGCGGCTACGCAATAAAGAGATCAGGATGGTCAAGGTCCGGTGGGACAATTGCGGTCGTGAGGAGCTCTCTTGGGAACGAGAGCAGACTATGCTTGACGAGTATCCGGAAGTTGTTCCGCTCAGGTACAAATGTTGTTTTTGTATATCTTTCCTTTATGTAATTTCGTGGGCGAAATTCTTTTAAGAGGGGGAGAGTTGTAACGCCCCGAAACTCAAAGGAGCAAAGGGGGACGTTTTGGGCCAGTTTGGGTTCTGGCAGAAGGCACACGGCCTGGGACACGGGCGTGTCCCAGGGCGTGTCAAGCGTGTGTCGACACTTAGCCGCGAAGTCGTCGAGTTATACTCGACGATTCGTCGAGAATGGGCACACGGCCTGCGACACGGGCGTGTCGCAGGGCGTGTCGACCCGTGTCGACACTTAGCCGAGAAATCGTCGAGATATACTCGACGATTCGTCGAGAATGGGCACACGGCCTGCGACACGGGCGTGTCGCCGGGCGTGTCGACCCGTGTCGACGATCGTCCCGGGGAATTCGTCGAGATTCACTCGACGATCGTCGAGACAAGGCACACGGCCTAGGACACGGGCGTGTCCAAGGCCGTGTCATCCAGTCGTCATTCTCCCCTCGACGAAATGTCCCGTGTACACGGCCTGGGGTCCAGGCGTGTCAATGTGACACGGGAAAGGACACGGGCGTGTCCTAGAACCCGTGCAGTGCTCTGGTTGAAAACGGGGGAAAATCATGGGGTACACGGCCGGCTACACGGCCGTGTCAGCTGGAACACGGGCGTGTCAGCTCGAACACGGGCGTGTTCGATACCTGTGTGAGGGTCCAGGAGATTCGATTTTGACGGCGAATGCGGCACACGGCCCTGGACACGGGCGTGTGCCAGGCCGTGTTCGGTCCAGATTGGGCATTTCAGCCCCGAATCAAAGCCGTTCGTTTTCTTAGGTTGAGATCCAACGGCTGGGGATGGTTCCTGAGAGGATATACCCGGTTTGACTTAGAAAAATCCATTCTTTCTTACCTTTTCATCTCTCCAAATCCTTGGAGAAAGGGGAAAAGCCATTGGAGGAAGAAGAGCTAGATCCGCCATTGGAGGAGCTTCGGAGCTCCGAATCACAAGCCGACTCCGGATCCACGGAGGCAACGCAAGTGTGGTGATTCCTATCCGATTACTTTTCGATGGCGCCAAAGAGGAACTCAAGGGTAACGATCCTCATCTTGAGCATGAATCGCTCCTTTTCTTAGCATAGGAAGCCCGCTCTCGCGAGTTTGCGGAGAGTTGGAGGCGTTCCTTCTGGTAGATATGTAAAGTCCCCGTTGTTTAGAGTCCGTATGCGAGAACGGACGTAGGCATTTTGTGTGAAGCCTACCCGGACATGTTAGTCTGGATCGGTGATGTTGCATTGCATAAGGCCGGAGAAGACTCCGTGCTATTGGGTGATTTTTGGGTTTTCTACGCGGTAGATTGCAGCAGGGAGTCTTGGGGACTAACCCAAAGGTGCACCCGGAAAACTGGGCGGATACGAGATCTTGCCAACTTGGTGGCCTGAGAGCCAACTCGAACATAACTGGGTTATGTGTCTTGCGGTAGAATGGGACTCGGTGGAAGTTTGACCCGCGCAAATGGCTTGAATTGTCGTTGCGATGTGAGCACGGGTTAGATGGAACCGTTCCCGCTTTATGTCGTTCGGTTAGAGAGACCTAAGGTTACGTGGCACTCGCCGTTGGCATAGATGTGAGTCTTCGGCGGTCAATGGCTTAAATTGACGTGACCAATGCCAGGAAGACGAATTGCTCATAGGGATGGCCGTCTAAGTGGCGGTGGTGAGTCCGGAATGTTAATGGCTTTAATTGACGTAACATCGACCGGTTCACCGAGAATGTGCCCTGAGTGCACAAGACGTGTGGCCGTACGAGCCAACGTCTGTGATGAAATGGCTATGGTTATATGCATTGCTCGCTTGTGCTAATGAAATGCAGGGAAGGAGCATCGCCGCCCCGAGTTGGGGGCGGGATCGTTATAATTTGGTCAGCATTGCTGACCGTTGCCTTGTTTGCCACCGTGCGGTGGTTTGTCGCTTGCAGGTGCAGCTGGACCAAGCGGTCAATAGCGGGCTAAAGCCCTTTTTGCGAAGCTGGCCCTCGAAGGCCCAAGTGGAAATGTTTTCTGTTTTATTCATGTATGACCGGCCTGCGTGCCGAGGTTTGTAAATCATGTATTATCCAAGTGAAACATTCTGTAAGGCCTTAAGGCCGATTTTGGGTATTTTGTATACATTCCTAATTATGTACTAGTGGACATTCGTGCTCTAATGCTGGGTTCTTGTTTACAATCTAAATAAACTGCTTCCGCTAGAATGCTCTGTGTAGGACGTTGAGATTGGTTGGATGGTTTCCATACGTAACCACCCGGTCTGTCTGTGGTATATGGCGTCGGGCCCCGGCCGGACCTACTACTATATACTATGCGACGGATAGGGGGTATTACAAGAATGATGTCCATCGAGGATCCCGACCATGCCTACTAGGTGGAAGCCTGAGAGCAGGAGCATTCCGATAGTTAACTCCAGGGTCATAATGATGATCATCGAGGCTCCCGACCCTGCCAGCTAGATGGAAGCTTAACGGCGGGTGCATCTTGACACCTAACCCAAGAGCAAGAATGACATCCATCGAGGATCCCGGCCCTATCAGCTAGGTGGAAGCCTGACAGCGAGAGCATCCCGAGACTTAACTCCACGATCATAACGATGTCCATCGAGGATCCTGACTCTGCCAGCTAGATAAAAGCCTGACAACGGGTGCATTTCAAGACCTAACCCCAAAGAAAGAATGACGTCCATCGAGGATCCCGACCCTGCCAGCTAGGTGGAAGCCTGATAGCGGGATCATCCTAAGACTTAACTCTAGGGTTATAACGATGTCCATCGAGGATCCCGGCCCTGCCAGCTAGATGGAAGCCTGATAGCGGGAGCATCTCGAGACCTAATGCCAGAGCAAGAATGAAGTCCATAGAGGATTCTGGCCCTGCCAGCAGCTGGAGCATCCCGAGACTTAACTCTAGGGTCATAACGATGTCCATCGAGGATCCCAGCCTTGCTAGCTAGATGGAAGCCTGACAGCGGGAGCATCTCAAGACCTAACCCCAGCGCAAGAATAACATCTGTTGAGGATCCTGACACTTCCAGCTAGATGGGAGCCTGATAGCGGGAGCATCTCGAGACCTAACCCCAGACCAACCACCAGGAACTACCACTGACCCAATCAGCTCGGTGAGCCTAACGATGGGTGTTGAGCATCAACCGGACTTTTATTCAACTAAGTCTAATTTTTTTCCTTCCAAGCAAATGAATCATCAGCAGATAATACGAATGTGAAAAGCTATCTTATTACTTTTATGGGTAGAATCACTTCAAGTCATCACCGCTCCAGGTGTGACTTAGGGTCTCTCCCTCCACATTTCGGAGGCGACACCCTTCTGACCTCAATGCTTCGTATACAATGTACGGGCCTTCCAAGTTGGGGTTAATCTTTCCCACAGCAGCTGATCTTTCGGCTGCATCCACCTTTTTCTAGACCAAGTCCCCCTCGTGAACTGCTTGATTCGAACGTGCTTGTCGAAGTACTTGGTCATTCTTCGTTTGATCTCATCCTGACGGATAACTGATAGGTCGTGCAGCTCCTCCACCATGTCAAGGGAGTGCCGAAGCTCGTCCTCGTTCTCGCCCTCCATTCTTCTCTACTCCCTTCTGCCTCAGCCACCTGAGGCGTCCGAACCTCGAATTCTATAGGAAGTACTGCTTCGCAGCCATGGGAGATTTTGATTGGGGTTCCCCTATATCTGTGTTGGGGGTTGTTGGGTACATTGGTTCAAATGTACCTGATTTGAAGAAGCCTCACCCAACTCAATGATATACATCAAAATGTATTTGATGTGTTTTTGAGTTACTTGTGCAGTTAAGTATTTGCAGGAATGAAGCAAAAGTTTCCAAGTCTGTGTGTCGACACCCAGAGGGAAAGTGTCGACACTTAAGAAGACTTGTGTCGACACCCAAACAAGCAGTGTCGACACTTGGAGTCATTGTGTCGACACCAGGGATGCTGAGTCGACACCAGACAGAAAGTGTCGACAAAAGGAGCTGTGTCAACACTCAGTGAAGTAAAGTGCAGTGAAGCAGTGTCGACACTTAACAGCAGTGTCGACACCTAGAAGAACTGTGTCTACACCAGAAAGTGTTGACACTTGGAGCTGTGTCGACACTCAGCAAAAGTTAGCAGAGACTAAGTATTAGTGTCGACACCCAGAACAATGTGTCGACACACAACAGAAGAGTCGCACTTGAAGTAAGTGTCGACACCCAGACCAATGTGTCGACACATAACAGAAGAGTCAACACTTGAAGAAAGTGTCGACATATGGAGCTGTGTCGACACTTAGCAAAGATCAGCAAAGTTCAAGAATATTCTAAGTACAAGTGTCGACACTAAGGGAATGTGTCGACACTCAGCTGAAGTCTTGACAGAAGAAGAATGTGTCGACACTCAGCAAGTATCAACACTGAAGACATGTGTCGACACCAAGAAGCAGTGTCGACACTTAACAAGTACAACACATGAAGATGTGTCGACACAAAGGTGTTGTGTCGACACTTAGAAGAATTCAGCAAAATACTGAAGTACAAGTACTTGTGTCGACACTCAATTTTAGTGTCGACACATGAAGAAGAAGTAGTGTCGAGATACAAAATCTACAACACAAGGAGTTGTGTCGACACCTTGTAGACTAGTGTCGACACTTATACAACATGTGTCGACACTTGGTCTATAAGTGTCGACACTTAAAGACAGTTAGTCTCGACACTTCCAGACAGTTAGAGAATTTTCAAGAACTGACTGGATGACTTGACAGCTGCCATTCCAGCCGGTCTACAGCACCTGTCAGAGTTATCAGAAAACAGTTATGGACCGGACCAGCCGGTTACCATGAAGAAGGCCTATAAATAGGCTTATACAGTCTACAGAAACTGTTGTTGAGAGGATTTGAAAACAAGTCCAAGTGATCATTAACAAGAAGAAGATCTAGCTTTCAAGTGAAGATCTAAGAAGTTAGAGAGAGAGAGCTCCATCCAAGAAATCAGTTGTTGGAACCAGACTGAGAAGAAGGGTTCAGATTTATTCTGAATCTTAAGTAGCAGAGATCAAGGATCAACTGCAGAAGGAGTCAATCTTATTGAGTTCTACTTTCAAGAAGCTTTGAAGAAAGCTAAGTCAGATTGAGTCCAGCTGAGTTCTTCTAAGAACTCATAGATAACTCACAACTTATCTCTCTTTCATCTGAGTTGTTGAGTTTATACTTTTGTATTCATTATAACTTGTAGGATCCTTTGGATCTGAGTCTTGTAAGCCTGTAATTATAAAGGCTGAGGGTAGGAGAGTTTAATCTCTGAGTGTAGGCCTTGTGGCTGAGTGTAGGCCTTTGTGGCTGAGTGTAGGCTTTGTGGAAAAGCTGAGTTGTAGGGCCTTGGGCCTGAGGTGTAGGAGCCTGATTTGGGTTCTGAGTTAGTGGAGGAGTTTGGCCGAATCTAGTACACTGCTAGATAGGTGAAGGGGAAAGTGGATGTACCCAAAGCTTGGGGAACCACTATAAATCTCTGTGTCTACTGTGTTTGTGGTATGTTGTGTATGCTGTGTGATTGCTGTGCAATAGTAGATTAAATTCTGTGATAGAATTGATTGCTGCCATAAAAAGTTAAAAAGAATTTGGTCACCTATTCACCCTCCCCTCTAGGTGTTTAGGTACTATATCTTTCAAGTGGTATCAGAGCTAGGTTACTCAAAAAGGACTAACAGTCTGAGGAGATCCTGTTGGCAGATTCAGTCTAAGTGAAGTACATAATCAAGAAAATCAAGAACCATGGGTTCCACTGAAAATCACAAGGAATTGGGATCCATGAAGCTACCCATATGCAGAAGAAAGATCTTTGGGATATGGAAGGAAAGGGTGAGGCTGTTTATGGAAGCCTCAGACCCTAGGATTTACATCACTGTAAAAGAAGGGCCATATGTGCCCATGAAGGTATCAGTCTTAGATGCAAATCAGAGAACACCAAAGGATTTCTCTGAAATGACAAAGGATGAGATTGTTCTGGCTACCATGGACAAAAGGGCTCAGAACATAATAGTGAGTGCCATAGATGATGCAACTTTTCAGAATCTGATACACTGTAAGACAGCTAAAGAGATGTGGGATACTCTTATTGTGTACATGGAGGGTTCTGAAGAAGTGAGGCAAGACAGAAAATCCTTGCTAAATCAAGAGTATGAAAGTTTTAGACAAGGAAAATCTGATAGCATAACTGAGTGCTATAAAAAGTTCTACAGGATAGTGAATGAGCTCATATCCTATGGCAGAGAGTTCAGTAATTATGAACTCAATGATAAGTTTCTAAGGTCCCTAACTAAAGATTGGGACACCAAGATCTGTGCTATTAAAGAAATGGCTAAGTTGGCAGAAATTCCTCCACCTACACTGTTTGGCAAACTGCTGTCATATGAAATGCAGTTGACAGTGAGGAAAGAA
This sequence comes from Platanthera guangdongensis, assembly GCA_039583875.1. Taxonomy (NCBI): domain Eukaryota; kingdom Viridiplantae; phylum Streptophyta; class Magnoliopsida; order Asparagales; family Orchidaceae; genus Platanthera; species Platanthera guangdongensis. The sequence continues at coordinate 134,285,076 of CM077158.1, forward strand.
GAGGAGAAATCCACAAGAAATGAACACAAGGAAAGAACAGTGGCCTTTAAATCAGAAGCCCCCAGAAAGTACAGGAGTAAGTCACCACTCCACCTCCAAAGGTAGTTGAATCTGAGTCAGATGTGTCAGTCAGTACAAAGTCTGAGAGCAGTGAAAGTGATGAGGACTTTGCTGCCTTCACAAGACATTTTCAGAAATTCTTGAAGAAGAAACAATGGAGGACAAGACCTTCTACTTCACAGGGAAAAGAAGAGTTTTATCAGAATAAGAAGGCTTCAAAGAAGGACAGGAAAAAGACTAAGTCTAGCAAGGCAACACATTCAAAAATAGTGTGCTATTGCTGCAATAGACAAGGCCATGTTGTTGCAGATTGTCCTGAGAAGAGAAAGGAGTCTAGTGACAGGAAGAAGACTCATTTCAAAGGCAAGAAAGAAAAGTCATTTGTTGCCAAAAAGGAGAAGACTCTATCAGATATTTATTCTTCAGAAACTGAGTCAGATGTAGAGGCATATATAGGGCTGTTTGCTGAAGAAGAAGAAGAGTTCATGCAGATTATGAATTCTATATATGAATAAGAAGACTGTCAGTGCCAAGGACTGATGGCAATGACTGAAAATGACAAAATCCTGGAGCAGCTAGGACCTAGTAAGGTACAAAGTTCAACTTCAAGTTCTGTTTCTTGTGCCAGTACAGAATCAGATTCATCTTCATCAAGTGATGAGAGTGTATCTGAGTTTGAAGAAGATATTCATCAGTTGATAGATGAATATAAGGTTCTGTTGCAAGCTTATAAGAAGAGCAAGTCCCTAGCCAAAAGTCAGGCAAAGGAAATTGCTGATCTCAAAGCTGCTGCAACAGATTTTGAGAAGTTATTTGATCAAAAGCTTAATAAGATAGCCAGACTGAAGCACATCACTGTGATTCAGATGGGAACTATATCATTTAAGAATGATCAAATCAAGAGTCTGGAGATTAATCTTCAGAAGGAGAAGGACTTAGTTGATAGGTTTTCTAAACCTAAGTCAGTTTAACCCATAATTGATGAATTTGTTCATCACAAAGGTAAAGCTGGACTGGGATTTACTAGACCTGCAAGGACTGTCCAGTCCAAGTCCAAGTCCAAGGGCAAAGCCCCAAAACTCAACAAGTCAGCTGTAGATAAGACAGCAAAGACAGTACCTAAGCAAAGGTACAATAAGTTTGAGTGTTGGTTTGTGGCAAGGTTGGCCACTTTGCAATGGATTGTTGGCACAATGCTAGTGCCAAAGTGAGTAGCAATCTGCCTATTGGAAAACCAGTAGGTAGTTTTTGTCAGGATGAAAACTAACAAGTACCAAGCACCCAAGAATTCTTTGGGTTCTAAGGTTCATTAATCTGTTTTGCAGGTGAGTCCAAGTGGCCATTCCCCAATATGGTACTTGGACAGTGGATATTCCAGACATATGACTGGAACTAGGGGACTACTAAGGGACTACATTCCAATCAAAGATGGTCCAAAAGTAACCTTTGGTGGTTCTGAGAAAGGAATCATCAAAGAGTTTAGTAACATTTCTAGTAACTTAGTTACCATTACTCAAGTGGCTTATGTTAAAGGGTTGAAACACAACCTAATAAGTATAAGTCAATTAAGTGATGTAGGGTATGACATCTCATTTGTTAAGAATGGTTGTCATATCAAGAGTCAACTGATCAAGAGATCATTTTGACAGGTTATAGGAAGAGGAATGTCTACTGCCTAGACATTATGTGTGAGACCAATGGTTCTCAAGTGTGTCTTGTAGCAGATGAGAAAGTCTCACATTGTGTCAAATGGCATAAGAGGCTAGCTCATCTAAACTACAAGACAATTGGCAAACTCTTTAGCAAAGAGTTAGTGAGGAATGGTCCTTAAGTTAAGTGTGTTAAAGATGGTATTTGCTCAGCTTGTCAAAAGGGCAAGCAGACTAGATCCACCTTTAGAAGCATAGAAAACAAAGATGTTGTGAGGTGTTTATACCTCTTGCATATGGATCTCTTTGGTCCAATGCCTGTTCACAGCCTAGGTAGGAAGGTCTATACCTTTGTAGTTGTAGATGACTACTCAAGGTTTTCCTGGGTGTTCTTCTTAAGACAGAAATCTGAAACACCTAATGTCTTCTATAGCTTTGTCAAGCAAATTCAGAATGAACTAGACAGTACAGTGGTCAAGATTAGAAGTGACCATGGTACTGAATTTCAGTCTGAGAGTATGGCAAAACTATGTGAAGACTTTGAGATATTTCAAGAGTTTTCTTCACCAAGAACACCTCAGCAAAATGGCATTGCTGAGAGGAAGAATAGAACCTTGATTGAGGCAGGTAGAACCCTATTAAGTGATACATCACTACCAGAATATTTCTGTGCTGAAGCAGTTAATACTGCATGCCATGTTATTAATAGGGCTACCATTACTAAAGGCCTCAACAAGACCTCCTATGAGGTTGTGAAAGGCAGGAAACCAAACCTATCCTACTTCAGGATCTTTGGTTGCAAATGCTTCACACTTAACAATGGAAAGTCTTACTTGACTAAGTTTGCTGCCAAGTCCCAAGAGGGAATTTTTGTTGGGTACAGCAATAATAGTAAGGCTTATAGAGTCTACAACTTGTCTACTCAAGTTGTAGAAGAGACTATACATGTAGTATTTGATGAGACTAAACTTATTAACAATGAGTTGTCTAGTAGTGTATGCAGCCCCACAGGTTTAAAAAAGAAGATGGACAAGCTCATTCTAGAAGAAGAATCAACTGCAAGACAACAAGTAGAAGACAGTGGCTATTGTCCAGGGGGAGTACTACATGTACCAAATGCAGAAGAAGTACAAGGAGTACAGCAAGATGATGAAACTGAAGAGGTTCAACCATAAGTCAGGATGCCTCCAGCCAATAGGCATCTTAGAGATCATCCAGTAGAGCAGATTATTGGAGATCCAAGACAAGGGGTACAAACAAGGAGCAGAAATCTGAATGCAGCAATCTACTCCAGTTTTCTATCTCAAGTTGAACCAAAGAAGTTTGAATAAGCCATTCTAGATCCACAATGGACTGAAGTAATGCAAGAAGAGCTGAATCAGTTCAAGAGGTGCAATGTCTGGGAACTTGTTCCTAAGCCTAAAGACCACAATATAATAGGAAGCAAGTGGATCTACAAGAATAAGATGGATGAACAAGGTGTCATCATTAAGAATAAAGCAAGATTAGTTGCTAAAGGATATAGGCAAGAAGAAGGTATTGACTTTGATCAAACCTTTGCTCCAGTAGCCAGACTGGAAGCCATAAGGATGTTTCTTGCCTATGCAACCTTTCAAGGATTTAAAGTTTACCAAATGGATGTCAAGTCAGCATTTCTGAATGGTAATCTTAAAAAGGAAGTCTATATGGAACAGCCATCAGGTTTTGTTGATTCAACTCTACCTAATCATGTCTATAGACTTAGGAAAGCTTTATATGGGTTAAAGCTGTTGGAGTTACCATTGTGATCTGGAAGTGATCAAGCATGTAATCTCACTGCCAACGCGATATGAGCCTGCAGGGTCGCACATAAGAGATGTGGAGAAGTTGGATGACTGACTGTGTTGGTAAAGGTTACCAATCACCGACCTGAATAGGGTTATGGGCAAAGTGTTGCCTTATAGGATCATCGGGTTGGGCAAATGTTGCCTCGAAGGGCTGGTTGGGATTGTCGTCCGAGGGTCGATGACATTAGTCGAGAATCGTCTTCTGATTCCCGCCGATCGGCGAGAATCGTCTCTCTGATTCTCGCCGATCGACGAGAATCGTCGAGAATCAATTGTTGATTCTCGACGATCGACTACTTCGACAATTGTCGTCGACCGCAGCTCGACGATCGTCGAGTATCGTTGTGTATCGTCGAGCGCGGCTCGACGATCGGCGAGAATCGTCGAGTATTGTACTCTGATTCTCGCCGATCCTGTATGATACTCGTCGACTAATTCTCGCCGAACCTGCTCAGTGATTCTCGCCGATTGTCGCCGATTCTCACCAACTGAAACTCGCCGATTCTGAACCCTATTTTCGGGTGGTCTGCGGATAGCGGAGTTTCTAAGTCTTTTATGCCTTTGGTATAAAAGGGACACTTAGGGTTTTCGGGATACAACACGCTTGCTCGTGATTTTCTCCTGTAGCGAATCGAACCTGACGGAAGAGTTCCGCTCGTTCGCTCCGCCGATCCCGATTCCCGCCGCCGGAAGTGTTCCGCCGCCGTGTTCGCTCCGTCGACCACCTCTTCTCCGGCGACTGTCACTGGTGCTGCTCTTCCTGGCGCGGACCTAGCAGTCCGTGGAATAGCCGAGGTGCAGTCTTCTCCTTCCCGATCTTCCGTGTGACGGAAAGCTCGGCGTTCTCCCGCTCGTGTGGACTTCTGCAGAAACGTGGACACTATTCCACGTACAACTCGCCACTAGCAAGCAGATAAAGTTTGGAGCATCTCCGTTGAGTTGTGACTCAACGCCACCGAGGTAATTTTTGCCTAGTTTTTACTAACTTCTTGATTCAACGTTCATGGCCCGATCCACATCTCTTTGGGTTTTCTTGATGTTTATTTTTCCGCTGCGTGCACAAGCGTTGTGCCATCCTCATAGAGAAACCCAACAGTGGTATCAGAGCCAGGTTGCGGCCATGATCGTTGTTTTGGAAGTTTGTTATTCCAGTGCGTGTAAACCTAGGGATTTAGAAGTGTTCTAAATGTCTAGATTTAGTCTTGGTTCCCGCCAAGAACGTCTGGAATTGCGTGGGAATTTCTAAGTGTTAGAAATTGTGATCTCCTTAGCAGTAACCATCCCTCGATTTTGTTTTGGATTTTGAATCCAACAAAGAGAGATGAGCTTGTCTACTGCTTTAAGTTGAGCTGTCTTTGCCTTTGTCCAATGCATGTAAATCTGAGGATTTGGAAATTTCCGGATGTTCAGATTTAGCCCTTCCTTCTATCAAATGTTGATGGTGTCAGGATGTGCACATAAGGGATGCATGTGGTTTTAGAAGAATTGTTTTTTCTTTGGATGTGCACGTCGATCAAATGTTGATCATTGTTAATTGTTAACCTATATTTGAAATCCCTTCATCAAATATTGAGTGTTCGGATGCCTTCCGATGGATGACACTCTTCCTGCCTCGATCGATGAAGTGTGGGCTTGCCAAAGCAAGGTGCATTAATCTATCTTGGTAAGGGTGCGAGCGGATAATTGTGATATCCCACTGTCGACATCGGGTCCAGCTTAACTAGGTGACCTCAAAGGTTGAGTGCCTAGAGGCATAGGGTTGGCATGCACCATATGATGGATGCGAATAAGGAGTTATTCACCAACCATACAAGAATTGCATGAAGATGCAATTGGCAAGCGTTGCCTACCTAAATAACGCATCGTGAGAGGACGCCAAAGCGGACTCATAGTGTTGGTGAAATACGGATCTTGTCCACTAAGAGAGTAGCTCGCATGAACTCTCCGAATTGCTAGTGAGGGCTATCTTTTCGAATAAAATAGTGAGAGTATTTTAATTGAAGTCCTAATTAGAATAAATTGTAATTGAAATTTAGGTACTGATTTATTCTGCATAAATTCTTGTAGAATTCCATGGCAAGCGTTGCGCACTCCACTTGTCTCTGAGAGCCATCCTTGAGAAGGATAAGCTCAGTGGGACAAATTACATGGACTGGTATAGGAACCTGAGAATTGTTCTCAGGCAAGAACGAAAGCTCTATGTCTTGGAAGAAGAAGCCCCCGAGGTGCCGACCGGAACTCTTCCCGTGCTGAGAAAGATACTTATAAGAAGTATACTGACGATGCTTTGGATGTCGAGTGCCTTATGCTTGCAACCATGAACTCTGAGCTTCAGAAGCAACATGAGAACATGGGGTGCAAGGAGATTGACGAGCATCTCAAGAAATGTTTCAAGGGCAGGCTCGTCAAGAGAGGTTCGACATCACTAAAGCTTTGTTTCAGTGCAAGATGGGAGTTCGAGACTCAGTAGGGACTCACGTACTCAAGATGATTGGGTATATAGAGAACCTTGAAAGGCTGGGTTTTCCTCTTGGTCAAAATTTGGCCACGGATCTGATCCTGCAATCGTTGCCGGACAGTTATGAGCAGTTTGTCTTGAACTACAACATGAATGAGATAGACAAGACACTGCCCGAACTCCTAGGCATGTTGAGAACTGCCGAAATCAATATGAAGAAGGCCAAGCCTGCCAGCCCCATACTGATGGTGCATAAGGGCAAGGGCAAAGCCAAGGGCTCCAAGAAGACGAAGGTAGGACCTAAGTCATATCTTGAGCCCAAGTCTTCAGCACTGATGAAAAAGGAGCACGGTGAAGGATGGGAAATGCCACCACTGTGGCAAGGCTGGTCATTGGCGGAGGAACTGTCCTTCGTATATTGAGGGTCTGCAGAAATTGAGGGGAGGTATGACTTCCGCTTCTAATATCTACGTTATAGAGATAAACCTTTCTGCTCCTTCATCTTGGGTATTGGATACCGATGTGGTTCTCACATTTGTACAAATGTGCAGGAACTGGGAAGGAGAAGATTGCTGAGTAAAGGGGAGGTGGACCTCCGCGTCGCAATGGAGCAAGAGTTGCTTAGCCGTAGGCCGTAGAGTTTACCGTCTTTCTTTGCCCAGTGGGCTTGTAATAGAACTAGATAACTGTTATTTTGTTCCGCGATAACTAGAAAATTATATCTATTTCATGTTTGGACATGATTGGATTTTCTTTTATAATTAAGAACAATTGTTGTTCTATATTTAAGAATGATGTTTGTTATGCTGTAGCCCAATTGTTTAATGGTCTTTACGTTTTAAACTTGGACCATCTGATCTGTAATGTAGAAAACAATAAAAGACTAAGAACAAATGATTCGAACCCTACTTTTCTCTGGCATTGTCGTTTGGGCCATATCAACGAGAAGCGCATATCCAAGCTCCATAGAGATGGACTTTTGGACTCATTTGATTATGAATCATTTGAGCGATGCGAATCTTGTTTGTTAGACAAGATGACTAAAGCTCCTTTCACTGGTTATACTGAGAGGGCTGAGGATCTCTTGGGTGTTGTACATAGTGATGTATGCGGACCCATGAGTTCCATGGCTAGAGGAGGGTATTTCTACTTTGTTACATTTACTGATGATTTCAGTAGATACGGATATATGTATCTTATGAAGTGCAAATCCGAGACCTTTGAAAAGTTCAAAGAGTTTAAGAATGAAGTAGAAAAACTAGTTGGGTAAAAGGGTTAAAGCACTCCGATCTGATCGAGGCGGCGAATACCTGAGTCATGAGTTCCGTGATCATCTGAAAGAGTGTGGTATTGTATCACAGCTCACTCCACCTAGAACACCACAACATAATGGTGTGTCTGAGAGGAGAAATCGTACTCTGTTAGACATGGTACGTTCGATGATGAGTCATGCAGACTTGCCTGTTTCCTTTTGGGGTTTTGCTTTAGAGACTGCTGCAATGACATTGAATCGCGCTCCAACTAAAACGGTTCTGAAGACGCCATATGAGATATGGACTGGGAAGCGTCCTAGTATGTCGTTCATTAAAATTTGGGGCTGTGAGGCATACGTGAGACGTCAAATGCCTGACAAGCTGGAACCCAAATCGGATAAATGTTATCTGGTAGGATATCCTAAGGAAACGAAAGGGTATTACTTTTACCTACCATCTGAGGGCAAAGTGTTTGTCGCAAGGACTGGTGTCTTCTTGGAGAAAGAGTTCTTATCAAGAAAGACTGAAAAGGTAGAGCTTGAAGAAGTTCAAGAACCACATGTAGTGAATGAACCGGAATTGGATTCTGAGACAGGACTACAAGATGTTGTAGCTAGAGAACCTGCTCAGGGAACACAAGTCCTACGTAGATCTGGTAGACCGAGGTTTGAGCCTGAGAGATATGGATTTCTCGTGTCTCAAATAGGTAATGTGTTGCTCATGGATCATGATGATGAACCAGCAACCTACCAAGAGGCTATGAATGGACCGGACTCCGACAAATGGCTTGAGGCTATGAAATCCGAAATGGACTCCATGTATGCAAACCAAGTTTTGGAACTTGGTGGAACCACCTGAAGGGGTACGACCCATAGGGTGCAAGTGGGTCTTCAAGAAGAAGACCGACATGGATGGGAATGTACAGACATTCAAAGGGCGACTGGTGGCTAAGGGTTTCAAGCAAATTCATGGTATTGACTATGATGAGACCTTTTCCCCTGTTGCTATGGTAAAGTCCATAAGGATATTGCTTGCTATTGCTGCGTATTATGACTACGAGATCTGGCAGATGGATGTCAAAACGGCTTTCCTTAATGGAAACCTCCTTGAGGAAGTGTATATGACACAACCCGAGGGTTTTGTATCCCCAGATGAAGCCACTAAAATATGCAAGCTGAATAAGTCCATTTATGGACTGAAACAGGCCTCTCGAAGTTGGAATCTTCGTTTTGATGAGAAAATCAAAGAGTTTGGTTTCATCAAGAATGAAGATGAGCCGTGTGTTACAAGCGAATCAGTGGGAGCATTGTTGTCTTCCTGATATTGTATGTAGATGACATACTGTTGATCGGGAACGACATCCTACCCTGAAAGTTGTTAAGAACAACCTAGGGAACTGCTTTTCAATGAAGGATTTGGGTTAAGCGACTTATATACTCGGTATTAAGATCTATAGAGATAGATCGAAGAAGTTGCTGGGTTTGACCCAGAGTACGTACATCGAAAAGGTGTTGAAGCGGTTCAACATGCTTGAGTCCAAGAAAGGATTTTTGCCCATGTCTCATGGTGTGAATCTCTCTAAGGACCAGTGTCCAAAGTCTTGTGAAGATAAGGACCGCATGAAGTGATTCCATATGCTTCAGCAATTGGATCAATCATGTACGCGATGTTATGTACTCGACCCGATGTCTCCTTTGCTTTGAGCATGACTAGCAGGTATCAGTCAGACCCCGGTGAGTGTCACTGGATTACATTAAGAATATCCTGAAGTACTTGAGAAGGACTAAGGACGTGTTCTTGGTGTATGGTGGGAGGAAGAGCTCGTTGTAAGTGGTTACAACGGATGCTAGCTTCCAAACTGATCGAGACGACTCCAAGTCTCAGTCAGGTTTGTGTTTTGCTGAATGGAGGAGCTGTGAGCTGGAAGAGTTCCAAGCAAGAGATAGTTGCTGATTCTACAACAGAGGCCGAGTATATCGCACAGCTAATGCGGCGAAGAGGCTGTATGGATTAGGAAATTCATCGGCGAGCTTGATGTAGTTCCTAGCATTGTTGGTCCCGTAGTTCTCTACTGTGATAACAATGGTGCAATTGCACAATCTAAGGAACCTAGATCTCATCAGCGCTCCAAGCACATACTCCGGCGTTTTCATCTTATTCGTGAGATTGTCGAACGAGGAGATGTAAACATTTGCAGAGTGCCGACTGAGGAAAATATGCGGATCCGCTGACAAAGCCTCTCGCGCAGAGAAAGCATGATGGTCATACTAGAATTTTGTTGGCTGTTTGTTCATATGATAAGCTGTGTACCTAGTTTTTCTTTATAATTAATGGCAAATTCTTTTATTATGAATTTTTTCTATATATGATAGTTAAATGTTAACATAATAGATACCCTTAGAATGTTCGCTTCCAGGGACATCAAGTACGTGACTTGAATGTGAGAGCCCATGATTTATTTGAAGCTTCATTCTTAAAGGTCCCTGGTCGAGTATCATCATAGAAGCTAAGGGTGATGATGGTACATGAAGACTAGCACGTGTGTTGACTGATGACTGGTTCTCACAGGTCATGATATTTGTGATATCAAGTCATCACGTGGGTATTGTTAGTGAACAAGTTGTACTGGACAGACCCAACCTGAGACTACTCTGTGGATTGTCATCCAATCGTGTCACGAGTAGGTCTCAATTGACAATGGTGTTGTGATCCTTTGACCTGAAGTCACAGCATTCATCAAGTGAGGAAGAGCGTGCTTTGATGCCATCTAAAGTCTTCCTTGAGAAAGGTTGATGATAAGGGTGGTTGTTGGGCATGTTACGAATCATTTGGGTGTTTGTGTGTGAGCAGATATGGGATTTGTCCTCCTGTATGACAGGAGTTGCATCCATGGGCCCCTGATGGAACTGGACTGAGAAATGCATGGCCATGCTTGGTTGAGTCAATATGTGATATTGGACTCACCATTCTCTGGAAGTCCGTCCTGGATCAAGAAACTAGGATTGAGCTATTACGAGGGTGACACGGTCCATACCTCTAGTTCTTTCCGGATGTAAGGGACAAAGGGACAAAGACAACGCTGATACATTGGTCATAAAGGCTTATGAGTTATAAACTCATATTGCTTGGGGAGCAATGATGCATTGCTAGATGCCGCTCATTGTTTGTGAGGTTTTTGGTTTGATACTTTCGAGATCAAGTGGGAGTCTGTTGGAGTTACCATGTGATCTGGAAGTGATCAAGCTGTAATCTCACTGCCAACGCGATATGAGCCTGCAGGGTCGCACATAAGAGATGTGGAGAAGTTGGATGACTGACTGTGTTGGTAAAGGTTACCAATCACCGACCTGAATAGGGTTATGGGCAAAGTGTTGCCTTATAGGATCATCGGGTTGGGCAAATGTTGCCTCGAAGGGCTGGTTGGGATTGTCGTCCGAGGGTCGATGACATTAGTCGAGAATCGTCTTCTGATTCCCGCGGATCGGCGAGAATCATCTCTCTGATTCTCGCCGATCGACGAGAATCGTCGAGAATCAATTGTTGATTCTCGACGATCGACTACTTCGACAATTGTCGTCGACCGCGGCTCGACGATCGTCGTCGAGTATCGTTGGTATCGTCGAGCGCGGCTCGACGATCGGCGAGATCGTCGAGTATTGTACTCTGATTCTCGCCGATCCTGTATGATACTCGTCGACTGATTCTCGCCGAACCTGCTCAGTGATTCTCGCCGATTGTCGCCGATTCTCACGATTGATACTCGCCGATTCTGAACCCTATTTTTCGGGTGGTCTGCGGATAGCGAGTTTCTAGGTT
>CM077158.1:136121637-136129137 GCA_039583875.1 Platanthera guangdongensis
GCGATTTGAGCAACGGGGGGTGGAGGATCCGACCTGCGCTATGTCCGTCCGACGTGAGATCAAAAAGTGCGGTCTGTTGGAGCGCATAGCAAGAGTCATCGGCCTGCGCGCCATGACATAATGGGGGGCTACGGGCCATCCCGGTGTCCGAAGACTAACTCCGGCTGCACGCCATAGAATAAATGCTCAAGAGAGTTACCGTTGGGTGATGACCCTGATACGGTGGTGGGCAAGAGGTTGCCAGAACACCAAGAATGTGCCCTGAGTGCACGGACCGTTGGGCCGGGTGGCGAACGGTTTTGATGGCTTGTGTGCGTGAAAGCAAATTTTGATGATATATTGCCATGATATGATATGCCTGCAGAAAAGAATACCGCTGCCCCGAGAGAAGGGGTAGGGTCGTTATAATTTGGTCAGCTGAGCGCTGACCGTTGCCTTTGTTTGCCACCGTTGGGTGGATTGTCCCTTTACAAGTGCTGGAGAGCCGAGCGGGACACATAGAGGTTGATGTTCCTGCTGGTGTTGCTGCGATTGCTGCTAGCCCTCGAAGGCTAAATGTGTTCTTTTGTGTGTTTTCTTTTATTGTGGCCGGCCTGCGCGCCAATTTGTTTAGGCCACTGTTTGAAAGCCGTGTAAGGCCATAAGGCCAACTCTTTTGACTTGTTGTAAGACATTCCTATGGTTATAAAATGTGGAGTTTTATGTATGAACATTCATGAGGAGTTCCAGTTGTAGTCTCAGCTTCCGATAGAATGCTTTGTGTTAGGTGCGATGCGCGACTCTGGTATCATCCTGTACCTTCACCGACTGTTTTGTGATATATTCTGTGGGGCCCCGGTCGGACCTTCTAGAATATACCATATGAACGGATGGGGTTGTTACATTTTTGGTATCGGTTGTCTTGGTATTTCCCTCTCGACGTCGTGGCCGACTTCTTTTGTGGGGTGGCGAGCACGTGTTTGTGCACACCAAAGTCTACGAATGAACTCCTGAATGTCCATGATAGGAATGCATATTTGTGTGTTTGAGGAACCTGTGTGTTCTGAGGTTGTGTTAATTGCTTGGGTACGACCGCTAATGTGTGTGTCTTGTCCACCTTTAGGTGACACGGAGTGGAGCTGGGCCGTCTGAGCCCCAGCGTTCTGATGAAAGTACGACACCAGCCGCGGTGCCTACACCTCCACCGTCTGCGGAACACGTGCGTTTAGTTGCGGAGGCCTTATTTACCATGATCCAAGGCTAGCCACTTAGGCAGGAGCAAGTGGCTGTGCGACCAGAACAGATGGCGGCGAGGCCTGAACCTGTCGTGGTTATGGTTCCTCGAGCGGCTGAGAAGCAGCTAACGCGGTTTATGAGTTTCCATCCGCCTACGTTCTCGGGAGCGGGAACCCCGACACAGGCTGAGGATTGGCTATCGCGCGTCAAGCGAGTGATGACGGCGATAGGAACGACGGAGCATCAGAAAGTTACCTTAGCCACCTTCTTGCTTGAAGGAGAAGCTCGATTATGGTGGGATGAGATGGAGTTGCATCACTTGGCGGGTCGTCCGTTAACCCAAGTATCGATGGAAGAATTCTCCCGGCTCTTCCTAGCGAAGCACCTTCCTGCGGCTCAGCGGATAGCCATGGAAAATGAATTCCAAAGGTTAACACAAGGTGATGGCAGTGTTGACGCCTATTTACATGAATTTACTCGCTTGGGGCGGTATTCGGGTTCTATATTTGCTGATGAACAGAGGAAAACTAATCGGTTCTATGAAGGACTGAGGGACGAGCTGAGGTTCCTTGTGTCAAGTTCTGTGAACCAAGGTTTTCAAGCGTTGGTTGACACCGCGACCGCGTTGGAAAAGGATATAAAAAGGGTGCAAGGGAAGAGAGCGTTGGCTGTGACGCAACAGGAGTGGAAGGCGCCCCGATCTGGGAAACCATTTTATAAGAAGAGATGGGGCAAGAAGTCCAAGCTTAGTGGACAAGCTCCTTCATCAGTTGCAACGGGAGCAACATCCGGGGCGACCTCCAAGCCAGACACTCGTACCTGCTTCAATTGTGGTCGGATGGGGCATATTGCGCGAGATTGTCGGATGCCGCCAAAGAGTGAAAAGAGTGTGGGAGCATCTTATGCGGAGAAAGGAAAGGCGGTGGTGGATTCCTCTGCCTCGCAGGCGCAACCCCGGGTCTACAATCTTGGCCTGCAAGAGGCCATCAAGCAGAGTGACGTGGTCACAGGTATGAGTTTAGTTTTGCATATGCTATTGTTTGTATGCTTTGCTTAGTACCCCTATGTTTGCGGCTTGTATGTGTGACATGTTTGTCATAGGCTTTGTGATGATTCGGGACACGCTGGCGCGAGCACTGTTTGATACAGGTGCATCGCATTCTTTTCTATCTAGTGAGTTTCTTACGTGGCTTGGGATACCCAGTCGTGCAAAGACAGATAGCGTCAGAGTGGTGTTGCCGAATGGCTGTTGGATGCTTGCGGATCAAGCTTGCGATGTGGCGGTTCAGTTAGGAAGTCAGGATTTTTGTTTAACTGCATTTGTTTTGCCAATATCGGAATTCGATGTGATTTTTGGGATGGATTTGCTTGCGGAGCAGCATGCTATGATTGATTGCCAGTCCAAAGAAATCACGTTGGGCCAGAATACCGAACAGGAGACAAAGTTCGCGGGTATGCGAGGAGTGGGCGGGACGTTGATGTCTGCACTCCAGGTAGTCAAAGCTGTTCGGAAGGGTGCGGAGTGTTACTTTGCACTAATTCAGGCTGTTGAGCCTAAGACCAATGTGTGCGAGGTTCCGATTGTGGCAGACTTTACAGATGTGTTTCCCGCGGATCTCCCTGGGCTACCACCCCAGCGAGAGATTGACTTCATAATTGAATTGGTGCCAGGTGCGAAACCTGTGGCCCGCTCGCCATATCGCGTTGCGCCAAAAGAGATGGCTGAATTGAAGGTTCAACTCCAAGAAATGTTGGAGCAAGGTTATATACGCCCAAGTATGTCACCTTGGAGCGCGCCTGTGCTTTTTGTAAAGAAGAAAGACGGTGGGTTGCGGTTGTGTATCGATTATCGTGAACTGAATAAGATGACCGAGAAGAATAAGTATCCGATACCTCGGATTGATGAGTTATTCGATCAGCTGGTGGGCTCGACCGTCTATTCGAAGTTGGACCTGAAGTCTGGTTATTACCAGTTAAGAATTCGGGAAGGTGACATTCCCAAAACCGCATTTGGAATGCGTTATGGGCACTATGAGTTCACAGTCATGCCATTTGGACTGTGCAATGCGCCCTCGGTGTTTATGGATCTGATGCACCGTATTTTTCGTGAGTACTTGGATTTGTTTGTGATTGTGTTCATTGATGACATCCTGGTGTACTCAAAGTCGGAAGCTGAACATGAGATTCACTTGCGGTTGGTGTTGAACACGTTAAGGCAAAATCAGCTATATGCCAAGTTCTCGAAATGCGAGTTTTGGCTATCGTCAGTGGCATTTTTAGGCCATGTGGTGAGTGGAGCGGGCATTGCAGTGGATCCAGCGAAGATAAGGGCCATACAGGAGTGGCCAATCTTGTCTTCCGTGGCCGAGGTCCGGAGTTTCCTTGGACTTGCGGGCTACTATAGAAGATTTGTGGAGAACTTTTCGCGGATCGCTTTGCCGCTAACCACACTGACGCGAAAAGATCAGAAGTTCGTTTGGATGCCAGAGTGCGCACGAGCTTTTGAAGAGCTGAAGGTTCGGTTGACCACGGCACCGGTGTTGTCTTCGCCATGTGGAACCGATGGATTTGTGATTTATAGTGATGCCTCAGGGAGCGGCTTAGGCTGCGTTCTTCTGTAGAATGGAAAGGTGATTGCTTATGGCTCACGCCAGCTAAAGGTGCACGAGCGAAACTATCCCGTCCATGATTTGGAATTAGCGGCGGTGATTTTTGCACTCAAGTTGTGGCGACACTACCTTTATGGAGTGAAGGTGGAGATCTATACCTATCATAAGAGCATAAAGTATCTTTTGGAGCAGAAAGACTTGAATATGGGACAACGAAGGTGGTTGGAGTTCCTTGGGGACTACACTTTTGAGATTCACTATACGCCCGGGAAGGGGAACGTTGTCGCGGATGCCTTGAGTCCGCGAGTTCCGGCTAGAGCAAATTGGTTACAAAGGCATGATGAACGTCTTATCCAGGAGTTGGAGGCATTGGAGATCGATTGTGTTGACAAGAATTCCATTGCCATTGCATGTTTGAACTGGACTGAGGTGCAATGTGACCTTGCAGACCGAGTTCGACGGGCAACGGAGTTGGATGAAGATCTCTTGCGCTATGTGAATGAAGGGCAAGAAGGCAAATTCACCTGGAATGACGGTCTTTTGCGAACAGAGGGCCGTTTGTGCGTCCCGAATGTGGGGAAATTGAGGCAGGAACTGCTATATGAAGCGTATTATACAAAATATTTCATTCACCCCGGGAGCACAAAGATGTTCAACGATATGAAGAAGCTTTTCTGGTGGCCAGGGCTCAAGAAAGATGTTGCCCTTTATGTCGTTAAATGCCAAACATGTGCGATGGTGAAGGCGGAATGCCAAAAGCCGGGTGGATATTTGAAGTCACTGCCGATCCCAGAGTGGAAATTTGATGATATTTCCATGGATTTTGTGCATGGGTTGCCAAGATCGCAGCGAGAAAATGATTCCATTTGGGTGATTGTTGACCGGCTAATGAAAGTAGCACATTTTCTCCCGAACAGGCGGGATGATTCAGTTGAAAGTTTGGCAAAGTTATATGTTGATCAGATTGTGCGGCTTCACGATGTTCCTCGGAGCATCGTAAGTGATTGAGATGGGCGATTCACGTCAAATGATTGGAGGTTAGTTCACCGACTGTTGGGCACGAAGATGACTTTCAGTACGGTCTTTCATCCCCAAACGGATGGCCAAACTGAACGTACCAACAGAACAATGGAGGACATGCTCCGAATGTGCGCCCTTGACTTCGGAAAGAGATGGGAAGATCATCTCTATATGGTAGAGTTTGCGTATAATAACAGCTACCAGGCAAGTATTGGGATGGCACCATATGAAGCTCTATATGGAAGGAAGTGTCGTACTCCCTTGGCTTGGGTAGAAGCGGGCGAAGCTCGGATTGTTAAACCAAATGAGGTTGAGGAAGCAAACTCAACCATACGGACTATTCGAGAGAGATTGCTTATTGCTCAAGATCGACAAGCGAAGTACTACAACGCCAAGCACCGGAACGTGGAATTTGCGGTTGGCGATTGGGTCTACTTGAAGATCAAGCCATTCAAAGGTGTCTCCAGGATTCGACGATTGAAAAAGTTGAGTCCAAGATATTTGGGTCCGTTTGAAGTGATTGAGCGAGTTGGCGAAGCGGCTTATCGGCTAGCTCTGTCGGCGGACTTGGGTGGGTTACATGATGTCTTTCACATCTCGGTGCTTCGGAAGGCCGTGAAAGATCCAGCTCAAGTGATCGCGGGTGAGCGTGTGCCGGTGGAGCGTGTGCCGGTCCGACGAAAATCGTCGAACGGAGTTCGACGATTCTCCCATGGCCAGTGTTCGACGGAAGGAAAATCATCGAACGGCGTTCGACGATATTTCCCGTGGCCAGTGTTCGACGGAAGGAAAACTCGTCGAACGGCATTCGACGATTTTTCCCATGGCCAGTGTTCGACGTAAGGAATATCATCGAACGGCGTTCGACGATATTTCCCGTGGCTAGTATTCGACGAAAGGAAAATCGTCGAACGACGATCGATGATATTTCCCGTGGCCAGTATTCGATGAAAGGAAAATCGTCGAACGGCGTTCGACGATTTTTCCCGTGCCTGTGTTCGACGAAAGGAAAATCGTCGAACGGAGTTCGACGATTTCCTGTCGCTGGAGATTGACGATTCCTATAGGCTGGGATTTATTCCTTTTCAGTTTCTTTTCTTCCCGAGTGATTACCTCCTAGGGGGGATGTCTTGTCGGCCTTTCGTTCTTCCTTTGGTTTGAGGGCCGAATCGTGGGTTATGGCAGGTAGTGGTATTTTGACGCTCTAAAGGAGCGGGATGTTTTGTGTGCGAGCCGTGGCCACCACTTTTTAGTCCCAGGTACGGGCCGGGTATTTGCTATGGCCGCAACCCTCTTTAATCCCAGGTATGGGCTGGGTTTGTGGTGGTTTTGTGCTGACACAGTGGAATTTCATTTTTAGTTGGAGCTATATTGTTTGGGGGACTGTTTTGGTCACCAACTCCGGTCCATGTTGTTTACTACTGACATTACTCACAAATTAGTATTGTTAAGTGTTTCTTCCTGGTTGAATGCAACATATTGTGGCAAGTTTTCTTGTCTTTTGCTTTGTAGCCTCTGTAGGATTTGGGCAGGGCTGGTTGTTGTTACCTGGTACTTGGTGTACTTTTGCTTACTTTGGACAGTGTTTGCTTTTACTGTCATGATTACTTACTCTCTTTTGTCCTATTTTGATTTAACGCTCTAATTCTGATTTCCTTGTTTTACTTGTTGATGTGTTCTTTTCTTTTTTGAATGTCTCAGGTTCAGATTAGTAGCAGGGTAGGCGACTAGATTTGTTGTGGTGTTGCTGGTGATCCCTTGAGTTGTAGGGATCTTTCTCTTGCTGTTGTTAGGTAGTTTTTTCTGTTTTCTTATAGACATACACACTTGCCAGTGGGTTTGTGTCAGTTTGTTGGCGCCCACTGATAGTTTTACCTTATGATACTAGATATGTTTCTTTTACTGCTACCTTTCTGGAGATAGTCTACTTACTCTTGGGAAGATTTATGCTACGTTGCTAGTTACTTTTAAACCTAAAAATACTATTATAAGTATATCTCATGATCAGCATGTTTATAAAACTCATACATTACTTTCCAAGCAACGTAAAAAGTTCGTTTCCCTACTTATAATATAATATAAATCTAGAGTCTTGCATAGTATAAGTGGACCTCGGGGGACACTTATGCGCTCTCATAGGGTGTCAAATATAAGTTCGTTTCCCTACTTATGGGCTAACAACGAGAGTTAGACCCATTCAGATCGAAGATCGAGCCGAGAAACAGTTGCGGAACAAGACGGTCGGTATGGTAAAAGTCCGGTGGGACAACTGCGGCCGTGAAGAACTGACATGGGAGCGAGAGCAAACCATGCGAGAAGAGTTCCCTGAGCTGTTTTTGTAATTTGCAGCAAGAATGTTGTAACATAAAATTTTATATATTGTCACATTTTTCTTGCTGTTGTCTGTTGCCTTTCCTGTATCTGAATTTCGAGGACGAAATTTCTTGTAGGAGGGGAGGATTGTAACAGTCCAAAGTTCTGCAACAGGAAATTTTGGGTGACACGGCCTGGGACACGGGCGTGTCCCAGGGCGTGTCAGCTGACACGGCCTGCGATACGGGCGTGTCGCAGGGCGTGTCGAGGTTGTGTCGACGATCGGCCTTTGTCTCGACGATTTTTCTCTCGACGATGCATCGAGAGAAGGCACACGACCCAG